>JBBYHM010000025.1:13198085-13223710 GCA_038381775.1 Adansonia rubrostipa
CTGGCACTTGTATTTTTGGGAATATTAAGATCGGTAATTGCTATGTGGTATTAAAAGAAAATATAAAATTTGAGAAAAGAAAAAGAAAAATAAAAAAGACATGTAAGCAGATGGCGTCACTAGATGGTATTTTTCGTAATTTACATGTTAGGTGTCATATGTCAGGTTATTTTCACGGTTTGGTTTTGTTAGTGGAAGAATTATATTAATATGAAAATTTAAAATTTAAAATTTAATTAATACTTTTTTTTAATATGAAATTTTAAAATAAAAAATTCAATTGGAGGGTCAATATAAAACAAGCATTACGGTTTGGAAACATTGGTATTCTTTTTGTGACGGTAGAATGGTTAAACGTGGGTCTTTCTTTGCTTGTTTCCTCCACGTAAGTTTTAGTACCCATTACCTTCCTTAGGCTAATAAATAATAAACGAATGAGTTGGTCTGTCTGTCTGCCTGTCTGGCTTCCATATCATTCTCTTCTTATTTGAGTAGGGGATTTGTGCCTACCCACCAATTTAGAGTGGAAAATGATTTTTATTATAGGTGGTGGCGCTGGGGCAGGGGATATTAGACTTTGAATTATTTGACCGTCAAGCTGAAAGCCTTCGATAAGAATGATATTGACATGATCACATGATATTTTGGAACTTAATTCCAATATTGTCAACAAATTTTTGGAATGATAATGGCATTATTGGCCTTCATATAAATTTTCGCAGAGAAATTCAATTGATATGGCCCATCCCACTCCCCCAAGGTTACATTTATTTCTTCTCCCCTTTTTTTTTTTTTTTTTTTCTCCCTATCATTCTTGCTTGGCTAAAGTTGCCATCTACTAAGACCAATATAGCATCCCTAGAAGGGAAGCCATTGTTGAACCACCAGTTCAAGGGCTTTCATTGTGTGCCTATTTCTACCTTGATGCTACTCGGGGATCCCATCTCTGAGTTACCGAATTGCAGCATCTTTAGTCTTCTCCTCAACTCCTTCCTGCAAATAAATTCATACCATAACCATCATTATCATATCACTTAACTGTTCTATTTTGAACCTTAGTTCTTACTAAAAAAACTTGAGAGTTTACCCCATGAGTACTCTATCAAGGCTTGAAGTTGATAGTAGTCCCCTATTCTCTTCAGCCCTCCTTAGAAGGTATGGAATTACCATGTCTACAGGTCCATATGGTAAATACTTGCTAACTTGAAACCCTGCATTTCTCAAACCAAAAGAAAGAGCTTCTGACATCCCATATAGCTGTGCAAATTCAAGCTTTTGATTTCCCTTCTGAATTCCTAGATCACGAGCTTTCGATGCTGCCAGTTGCCCTGTGTTGATCATTGGCATTTTATTCATCAATCAAACCCGCATCTCAAAACCATGAACATTATCAGGAATGAAAACTTTTGAGTTAATATTACCGTACCTGACTCTACATTATGAGTAGCAAGAACAACTGCACCATAGCCATCAGCAATTCTCTCAAGCATAAAAGAAGCACAATCATCGTAGCATGCATGTGTCTCCTGAATGCTGTTGTGAATTGGGGAATCGTACCCTAACGAAGAAGCTAATTTGCTTTCACTCGACATATAAGCACCCCTTACTAGTTTGAACCCCATTGGAATTCCCAGACTTTGTGCAGTTTTTGTTGCCATAAACAGCCTCTCTTTTGCATCTTTCAAATATGCTTGAATTGTCCCATAAACAATGGGATACTCATCTCGGTTGTACATGATTGCTGAAGAGTATGTAAAGTAATCGATGGCAGGTTGTATTGATGTGTCCTCAGCATCAATCATTAAAGGGACGTTATCTTGTACACACTTTTGGCAGAGTTTTAGAAGTCTCTGGTGGGCCAACTGAAGGTCATTCTCTTCCAGTGGAGTTAGCGGTTCAGGCTTTTCGAGTGTGTGATATAGAGCACTGGAGTCTGAAAAAATGGGCAAAGTGTTGAGTTTCCAAGGAAGATTAAAGGAAGGGTCCTTGTATTGCCACCTCAGTAAGTCACTAACTCTCCTTAGCAGCCGGATGGGGCATATTGCTGTAATCTTTGCTATGACAAAGCTCACCTGTATAATCAGGAAAAAAGAGAAAGAGGAAGATCTTGTTCAATACAAAACTTTACTAAAGTTTATACCAGAAAAAAAACATAATGGTAATTTAATAATTTGCATATAAATAAAAGAAAGCGGTCCCTAGTCCTTTTGACCGATGTTGTCTTACTTTTCTAAACCAATTATTTCATATAATTAAGAGGAAAAAAGACGTCCATTTTCAAGTTTCAAGTGGATTTCTTGGAACTTTCTTGTGGTAAGAGAATTATCTTCCAAGATCTTTTAAAAATATAAAAAATTTTAAAAAAAATTAATTATACTTATATTTGATATTCATATCTAAATTCAAATAATATAGTTTAATATTATCTTTCCATCAGGACAAGAACAAGATAAACTTATTTAAGCCATTCCCTCTAATCCTTGCAACTCTTCAACAAGGAAATATGGCGGCTGCTGAAATTTGTGGAGTTTTTCTCCAACACGATTTTCGAATCTCTAAAGTTATTCGGAGCTGGATTCAAGCTGGAAAGCTCGTGCTGACAGAAAACATTTTCGGCTGAATGTTCAATTCCTAAGCATGAACCTCAAGCTGGATTCCTAGACAGACAATCATTGCACACTTCCGTTTCCTTAATAGTTGGAATCTTGTCCTAGGCGTGTAACAAGAAAATAAATGGAACATTAATTCAGTCAGACAACTTGTTTATTGTTTTCTTCGTTGCTGAGACCAGCATAAGGCAGTTGTCAAAACTCCAACCGATCATTTTTCTATATGTAAAAAAACAGGCTCTAATCTTTTTTTACACGTTTCAAAAAGCACCAGGAAAGGAAACAGGACAAAAGATGGAATTTCAAGGGCAAAATCCTGCGAAGGATACAGCTAACTGGACCCCCCCCCCACCAATATCACACGTTTTTTCTTTATTTATTTTTATATATTTTGGTCGTAGTTGTTATATTGCTTCACCATTCTTCTTAAAAAATGCTGCAAAACTATAATGACTGTCCTATCCTTTGACAACGACATTCAAATTTGACTTATTTAATCCCAAGACACTTTTAATTATGGATTACGGGGTGGCAATTTTGCGGAACCACCTCCACCAAATCAAAGCTCACGTGAGGATACGACTATAAAATAGATTTTTTATTAAAAAAAAGAAAATTGAAAACTTAATTCTTTAAATTGAAACATCTTTTTATTGACACAATACAAGTTTTTGAGTAATCAGCCTGCATGATGCTATGTTACCACATTGGGATGATTATATCTTAAAATATTTATATTTAATACACATATTATTCAAACATAAATATAAATATAAATATAATTTTTTAAATATAAATTTTTTTAAAAAAAATTAAATATATTCATATTTAATTTTTATTCAAATTTAATTAATATAGCTAAGTCGAATACTCACTATTTATCGTTTTAAGGGGAAGATATTGTTAGAATTAGAGGTTTACGTGTTGGGACTAGTAAAGATGAAAACTTGATTAGGACAAGCAAGTTAGCTATGGCTAATGAAACTAAAACTTACAGAAGAAGGTGGAAGCGACTTGGCGAATCCAACAGTCCAAAGAAAACCTTCCAAATTCCGATCACAACCAGCGTTATCGCTCGTATGCTCAACAGCATAAACGAGCATCCCTCTTAAACCAGCCTTCTGGATTTTCCTTACACAATCCCCTGCCTCCTCCGTAGTTTCACCAGCACAAAAATGTTCAAAGAAGGTATGTTTTACGGTTTTCAATATAATATCATGTATTAAACTTGTTTCCATGAGCCTGGAATTCATAACCCACATGCCGAAATCGACGAAAGGCTCATTAGCAGCCAACCCAAGGATGGCTGATGAACGTAAAAGCTTAGAGGTAGAAACCGAAGCAAAAAGGTTTCGGTGATCATCAAGGTCAAGGGTTGTGGTGGTTGGTTGATTAAGGGAAGTTGGCTGTTTTTCGACAGCCGCTGTGGGTTCAGGTTTTTCGTCGAAGTTCAGGGGTGAAACGGCCGTGACAGAGGCAGTGGAGGCAGAGTTAAGAAGCCTGCAACTGAAAGAGGGGAGGGTTTTGGGGAGCTTTGACGAGAGAAATCTTGTTGCCATAGGAGGGAGGGACAAGAATCAAGACAACAAGAGATTTTAGTTTTGTCCTGTACGAAAAATTATGAGAAAAGAAGTGTGAAGCAAGAGGTGAATATATAGGCAAAAACAGATGCAAATCTAAATTATTTACACTTGGTAATAATAAATGTTGGGTGCAGTAAAAACTCAAAAAGGGCAGTTTCGCTGGTTTTAGGCTGGATAAAGGAACAGGATAAATTGGCTTATTAAAAGGGATAGACGACTTGACATGTTGATGACTAGGAATGAAAAATCCATCCAATTAAGTTGGGCCATGAAATTGAATTTCTTGACTATTCCATTAATATTGTCTTAAATTAGACCTTGGGCTATGGAGTTTTTTCCCAAACTAACATATTTTTAGAACTTTATTATTAAAAAAAGATAATTTTAATTTTATTTCTCAAATGAAGGTATTTAAGGTATGTCAACATGCCGCATCACCTTTTTCATTATTAACTTAAATAACAATTAATGAAAATGTTGATTTTATCTCATATTAAATATTCGAGCTCACCTAATGAAAACATCATGGCTTTTCGGTGGTGAATAAAATGCAACTCTGTCTAAAACAAAAATAAGCAACGGACGGTTGAGTTCTTGGATCTAAAATTTAATTAACAGGAATTTTAACAAACACTTGGACACCATTTGAAACTAGAAAAAGGAATTCCTTTTCTTCTTGTCCTTTTGAAATTGACTTTATTTTAAAATTTTTTTTTTTTCATTTTTTCAACTCAGTTACAGAGAACAATCTTATAAAAATCGAAAGAATTGATCTCAATGTTTTATAGCCTAAACTGTTTTGATAGCTAGTAATGCCATAAATCTGGTGACCATTTTATTAGGATGAACTTTTCCAACAAAAAATACATAAAAGATGGTTTGCAAATTGCAAGCCAATCTATCAATTTCTAACTCTGATTGAAAGAAAATGTAGATTTTAGGGGAATAGTGTGAAACTTAAAATTTATTTACCTAGTTTATTTTTAAATCATGAATGATAATTTTGATAATTTGGGAATAATTTTTCTATTTTTTTTAAAAAAGTAATTTTGGGGAAGACATACCGTAATTGCAGGGGAAAAAAAGAAAAGAATGGAAAGGCTTGAAGACGGAGATGATGATGTGGCTTGCAATAAGTTTAAAACTACTCTTATTAAGTAATAAAAATTTTTAAAATACCTTACCATCAGAAAAAAAAACTGTTGGACTATGTGTAGTTGTGTTGTATTTTATATATTTTTTATCAATTTTATAAATATAAATATAATAAAAATTATTAAATGTATCAAAATTTTAAATACAAATAATAATATTATATTGAACATAATATTGTGTTAATCTAGTTAATCATATTTAAACATATCATATATTTGTATTATATTAAAATTAAATAATGTGTCACAATATTTAAATGTATCGTATCATATTTATTATATTTTTTTTCGTGTTTTTATATTGTATCTAAAAATAAATAATATATTTAAAGTGACTAAAACAATACTAAAATTAGCATAAAAATTTGATCCCAAATATCCCTTTCTAATCCTAATTTATCAAAAAAAAAAGTAAATAATATGTCATATGTTAAGTGATTAAAGTTTTAAGGAAATTTGGAACAACACAAGAAATTTGTTTGAATAATTCTCATTGGGAAAAGGCGAAATTTGAGGATTACAGATTGTCCACATATAGCATGCAATCTATATGGATATGAGCACAAGCAGCACGAACATGTAAATAGGGGGTACCTTTGTGCTTGAAACTTCTTACAGTCACACTACCTTTCCTTAGGATTGCTTTGTAGTTCGACCACAATACTCTCCTGTGAGTTTTATAACTCTTTAACCAAAAAAAATTGATTTGCTCACATAAACCCATAAACAAGTTGGGAGTTAGCTTTTTTTCGATTTTCTCGGATGGCATCTATGACTGTTTCACAGTATGTGTTGCCTGCCTCCATTATTACTTTATATTTGTTCCCCATCTTAACAAATAGTTCTGCTAACCTAAGATACTTTGCTTGGACTAAAAGAGTTATAAGAAGATGACTAATTTCCTTCAACACTGAATTTATATATTCAGCTAGGTTTATTGTCAAATGTCCATAGCGTCTTCCTTTATCATATGATTGAGCCCACTTCCCCCTCGAGATCCTATTAATCCTATTGGCTGCTTCCGTGTTTTCCATATGAAAATTTTCATAGTACCACCGAAAATGGGGTTACCTCAACTTGTACGCTATTAAGATCATATGTTAATTTATGGGCTTGTTAACAACTTCTTCACAGAATTATCTTATGTATTCATCTGATAGTGTGAAATTATTGTTCATAATTTCAGAACCCTAAGTAGTTAGTAGAGACGATTTTCCCAAAACTAGATCCATTTTCTATGTTTTTTGACCTAGTTTTCTCCATTTTCTATGTATGTCAATTTTGTGAACTTTGTCAAGGTTCACTAGTGTTTAAGGGATTGGTTATTGCATCCCAAATTAGTATAGGACCTTATCCACCTAGTGCCACACCACCACTTGAAAGCACATCAGTGTCATATTTGCATATGGATGTGGCTACTTCTATAGGCTTCCATTGAGAGGTATGCCGTTATCTCATTAGAATGATATGGCATCCACAAAAATTGCAAAAATACATAAAAATTATTACTGAACAATATCGCATCCGTTGGGTTAAATATGCACGTACTTGAATCTAACTACTTAAAAATATTTACCTTATCAAAGGTGATGCATTCAAGTTTTCCTCTGATAATTTTAAGCTCCGTTGGGGTAAAGCTATAATCTTTTCAATCGCATAGTCATTCAAATATACATAGAATTTTAATAATTTAGATATAAGTATAACCTCCAAACTAATGCAATACAAATGAAGAATTAAGTTTATTATCTTAATGCAAAAAGGTATATAGGCTGTGCACTAACTCTAGTGTAAGAAATGACATCCGATACTAAGCCTACAATTGTAGCAGCCATAGACAATCACTTATGTCAAGGGTGCATTTAGTTGCGACCGACATAGTTCTTTATATAAGAACCCTAGACATGTTGAACCCAACTATAATTTCCAGCCTCCTTAAAATCTTGCAAATTAGAAGATACATTAAATGAGCCCAATTGCTAGATTTATTAGGTATTAACATTCCTCCAATTAAGCGTGAAATATACACTTTAGCAGCATATTCTATATCTTGTATACTTAGATTTTGTGGGAGTGTAGTTAAAGTTCTTTTCAACCAAATTATTTTAAGTCTTGATCCTTTTGAATAGTTAGTTGGACAGATCTCACCCAATAATTCAAGGCACATGTTAGCCTATTCCAAGAAGCTCCCCTTATTACTGCCTCACTATCAACTGGTAGTCCTAATTAAAATGCAACATCTTTTAAGGTGATTATGCATTCACCACATGGAAAATGAAATATGTGTGTCTTGGGTCTTCATTATTCAATCAAGGCTTTTATTAGTTCGGGCTCATATTAAGGGGTTCTAACTAAAGCTGCTTGGTAAAATCTAGATGACCTTACATAGTTTACGATATAAGCATTTTGTTCTTCCAAAGCAAATTTACATGGCCATAACTTGCGATTATATTCCTCTTCAAAAAGTCATTAGTTTGTTAATTATAAAATTCTAAATTTGTAATGTTTTAAATATATGATTAATAAAATTTTAGTACCTTTGATAATACCTTTGACAATATATGAATCTATTGCAATCTTAACAACAATGATGATGATGAAGCAATCATATTAATCGAAAATATGCCTATAAAAAGAATTGAAATTCTTTTAACATTAAAATAACTTATTTTATCAAAATAAATCTTTTACAATGAAAAACCTTAATTACAACATAAATAAATTTCATCCTGATAATAAATAATAAAGTATATTATAATAAATTGCGAAGTTAAATATCATATTCTTATTCTTTAAATTAAAAACCTAAATCATTCCTTTCTCTCAAATAAATTTCAACTTCTACAAAAACAACCTTAATTACTACAAAAAAATTAAATCATGATAATACTAAATTACAAAGTCAAGTATCATATTATTTAAATCAAAAACCTTAAATCATACCTTAATCTTTCAAACAAATTTTAACTGCTAAAAAAACCTTAATCTTTCAAACAAATTTCAACTTGAAAAAACCTTAATTACAATGAAACTAAATTTAATCATGATAATAAATTACAAAGTTAAATTTCAAATTATTTAATTAAAAATTTCAACTTCTACAAAAAAAAAAACCTTTGTTACAACAAAACTCAATTTAATAATTATAATAAATTATAAAGCTAATTATATTTTAATATTACAATGACAATTCTAAAAATAAAAATAATACATACCTTCAAAAAATTATGCAAAAAATTTTTTAAATACGAATACTCAAATTTTAAAAATTTTAGAAGCTCCTCTTCTCGTCAATGTGAGGAGATGAGCTTTGAAAACTTTCTTTACAGAGAGTTCCAACCCATACCCCAATAATTTTAGGGGTCACGGGAGCAAGATCCGTGACCCATTGTGGCAAGGTCATGGAACCTTCCCAAAAATGGTAGGGCGCAAAATATGGGGAACTCACCCTAGCATATAAAATCACTGAGGAGGCAAGTTCCCAACGTGAAAAAGCACATTTTGAGAATTAATCCGGAAATAGCACATAACAAGAAATAAAAAAAAATTAGCATTATTTACATAAAAATCCTCTTTTATGGAATCAAAATTAAAGCACAGATTCCAACTTTTCTTTTTTTTTTTTTTACATTAATTCTTTCACTTGCCAACAAAAATGAAGTTTTGAAAACTCCCTTATAAGAAAAACTTTTAATTTAAATTGGTAAGATATCTTGTCCACGTGTTTGAGGTCTCGTTATCTACTTAAGTTTGAAATTTGTTTAATATTTAGAGAGTTTGAATAAACTTATTAGTTAAAAATGAGATCCATTTAAAAATTATGTTGGATTTTGATTTTAATATTTAAGGTTTGAGCTCTGCTCATTTTTTAATTATATAAAAATTAATATCATTTTTGTATATATGATGTAAGTTTATCGTATAAAAAATTAAATATTTAATATTATAAACATTAAAAGATATGTTAAGTTATTTATGTCCAAAAACTTACAAAATGAAAATATATAGAAAATTATTAAAGATTAAATAAAAAATAACATGTTTTTGACTTTTCAAGAAAAAATAGTATAGGTAAGTCTAAACCAACTTAGATTATTTATTTACAAATATAAATAAAAATTGATAAAATTAACAGCTTACATTTCAAGTTGAGTGCAAATATATATAATATTAATACATAGGCCCAGCCCTGCCTATGACACTTCTACAAGTCAAGCGCCTTCAGAACTAGTTATTTGCATATGTGTATTATTTTTTAATATTTTTATGTCATTCAAGTAAATATAATAAAATATATTAAATTATTAAATATATTAAATTATAAATTTAATATAATATATATTAAATATATTAAATTAATTATATTTAAATATATCATATTTATTATATTATATAATATTATTTTTATTAAATTTATTGTATTTATATTATATTTTATAATCACGTTCAAAATTACTAAATCTAAGAAAATTGATGCTTAGATTTGCCGGCTTTTTTATTAAAATAATATTAAAAAATTTATTATTTACAGTTTTAGGCCGTTTGAAGATTATTTACCGAAATTGGCCAATTTTGAAAATCTGAAATGCCGATTTCTCAACAAGAAATAAAAATTGTAAAATTCAGTTAGGAAATTATCAAATCAAATGGCGATTTTCCAACATCTATATGAGAAATTGATAAACAAAATACCGATTTCTCAATCGATTGCAAAATCGGAGTCAAATAGTTGGCGAATTCCCAACATATAAGTAGAAAATTGACCACTCATACGATGATTTTTCCAATATATAACTTCTATTTTTTTTAAACTGTTGGGAAATTGGCACTTCATTGGCCGATTTCCCAACACACATAACATATATACATATAATTATATAAATTTTTGGAAAAATTTCAAAAAAAGAAAATAAACTAATAATTATTAGAAAAGAGCAAAACCAAAAAAATAATTATAAAGAAGGAAATAATAATTATTAAAATTATTAATAAAAATTATATTTTTTTACCCCTAATTTTATTATTTTCTTTGTTGTTGCTCTTCTCTACATTTTTAATGGAATCGACCCTTTCCATAGATATATAAAAATATATATATTATATATATATTTGTTGATGCTTTCCTCGCGGGTACCGGAAGTCAGGCAGGACCCTGCAATACAGAGAAAGTCAAGAGGACGCCGGAGTTTCTGCTCCAGGAGCCCTCTCCGATGGTTAAGTCAGAAGGGTGCTTTGTATAATGGTGTATATGTGTTTTTGGGAGTCGAATCCTTATCTTTGGGCTTGCTTGCCCTTTTTATAGAAGTTGTTTGGAGACATAGTGTCAGGTGATTTGATAGTGATATAACCAGCGCCGAGCTAGGTGTCAGGCTACAGTGCCTAATGGTCGACTCCGTCAGTCAGCCTCCATCTAGTATATGTCAACTCTGTATTTAAGTTGTTGTCGGAGAGGTCACATCGCTGTTAGGTGCTGTTGGGCGATCGGCTTATGGTACTACTTGGCGATTGCCCAAGTATGGAGGAACAATTGACAGGTGATCATTTGGCGATCGCCCTACGTGGAGGTATAAGAATTGTCCCCTTCGCAGTCTAAAAGGTGGTCATAAAGTGACTCGAAATTTTGGACGTGTGTGAGGGGGGAGTTGGCGTATGGTATTTGGGGCCTAACACGCAGAAGGCAAGAAGGTACAACTGTCCTTATTAATGGTGGCAGTAATGGCAGGGTAGAAAAGGGGAATGGGAAAGGAAAAAAGAATGAGATTAGAATACATGTCCTGACAGGGGGATTTGTAAGGGCGCATTTCAGGGGATATGAAATGGCAGGGGGCACGTGTCAGTGGGAGGCAGAGTACTAGGGTGGTGCAGTTATGTCATTGAATGAGGTGGCGACACATGGTGATGGGGGAATGTGAAGAGTCCAGACCATTTTGTTATATAATGGGGTATGGGACTTGGTAGTTTTTCGTGTTTTTGAAAGAAAGAGAGCATAGTAGAAGGCGAGAAAGTTTGTTTCTGAGGAAAAATGATGAGTTTCTGATAGTGAAGATACTATTGCTAAGGGGTTTGTTTTAGTGTTTTAATTATTTTGTGTGTTGTTTTGGTAGCGATCGTGCTTGTGAAGTTACGAGTAGGAGCACTGCGAAGAGTGATGGCTTTGTTTGGTAAGTTCTGGTGAATCCCTGTGGCCCTTTTTGTATTTTTGGGTTTGCTAGGTTGTAGCAAATGGTAAGGAAGGGCAAATTATTGGTGAAGTAAGTGGCTAGAAAGGGTAGATTGGACGAAGTAGGCAACGAGGTGAGGGCGATAGTGGGGCATTTAACCCAGAGG
This sequence comes from Adansonia rubrostipa, assembly GCA_038381775.1. Classification (NCBI taxonomy): domain Eukaryota; kingdom Viridiplantae; phylum Streptophyta; class Magnoliopsida; order Malvales; family Malvaceae; genus Adansonia; species Adansonia rubrostipa. Next base: position 13,209,759 of record JBBYHM010000025.1, read on the forward strand.
GAGATGTCTGGTAGTGTAGTGTTGGAGAAAGAAGAGGTGAGAGAACTAGTCACTAAGCAAAGTGGCGATCAGGAGGATGAAGGGTCCAGTGGGGGTGAAGCTGAGGAGGCGATCTCCGGGGAAGTGGGTGACGAGGCGATCGCCGATGTGGACACTAAAGCTGTGGACATGCATGTCAGGTCGGTAAACATACAGGTGATATGGCGGTGGATGTATGATAAGGGGTGGATCTGGACAGTTAACAGATTGTGGAGGCAGGGCCACTGCAGCGAGTGACATTTGCTGAAGGGAGCAGTGCGGCGTTCTACCTACACATCTTCTAGGCTGGGTTTCACCTGCCTTTGGAGCCCTTTTTCTGTGAGTTGCTAGAGGCATACAATTTGTCGCCTATTCAGCTGAAGCCGAATAGTTGGGCGATCCTGCTGACTTACTTTCTGGTGTGCAAGGAGAAAGGGGGGCAACCATCAATTGGGGTGGTGAAGGAGTTGTATTTTTTGAAATGAGGTGAGCCTTGTTTTTATTATTTGCAATCAAAGGGAGGGAGCTAGAATAGTGGTGGACCTGCCGTCAAATGCACATATACGGCGAGACCAATTTTTTATGGTGACAGGGAGGGCGGGATAGAATGGGGTTTTTTACTTCGGTGGGGTAGAAGGTTGAGGGCTAGTAATGAGAGGACTGGCCTGGAGGCCGCGGAGAAGGACCAGGTGCTTTTCTTTAAGGCAGATGCATGAGCAACATGATATACTTGATGTTCCATAATATTCAAACAGAATGTTTGGGGTGAGATTTAGAGGACGTGCTAGAAGGGCTAGTGTATCCCATTGGTCAACGGAGGCGACGACGTTTGTTACGACGTTTGAGACGTATGTTGTAAATATATGTTTGTTAAGTGTAAGATTGGCGTGTGTGCGTTTGTTGAATAGAGGTTCTGATATGTGATGTTGTGTTTTTAGGGGAGCATGTAGCAGAAGAGGGAATAAAAGATGCAAAAGAATGGAAGGAGGTTGGGAAGTTGGTGGTTTATGATGTCGAGGAGAGTTTGGGTCAAGTGATGATGAGCAAGTGGGTAATGTGGATAGTGGCGATCATCTATCGACTTAGGGGATGGAAGAGGGTATTTGTTCTGGTCGCTCGTAGTTATGAAAAAATGTATGATGACACTGACCTGGGTGTTTGATCGTTTATGCAGGAATAAACCCAGCTCAAGTGGCATTTACAGAGTGGGCGGCTAGGTAGGCTGCAACGGAAAGAGCTGCTGTGCGCCAAGGACAGGGAAAGAGAAAGGTGGGCGAGCGAGCTAAGGCTGAAGTTAGCGTCACGGCTGGTATGGCATCCACTGGTCGCCAGGATGCTACTGTGCCTATGTCAACTACGACGGTTGCTATTGTATTCGCGTCTTATCCTGGTATAGAGACCGTCAAGTTAAGTGGCGGGCCAGTACCTGGGGCATCTTCATAGCCAAGTATCGCGTCTGAGAGATCACAGGTGAGTCATGGAGCGTTGAGTTCGAGTGGGCCTGGCATCCTTCGTAATGGTCGAGTGCCAGACTTCAAGGCGGCCTTAAGATGGGCGATAAAAGGAGTGGCGACTACTAACCGAGAGGTGCTAGCAAGGAGGAGCTCAGCCCAGAACTTGAATAAGGCTCTGATAGGTCTGGTGAAGGTGCTTCACTGTCAGACGACGTATACGTGCCAAATGGTGAACTTATAGGAGAAGTTCAACCTTTAAGCGTCTAAAATAGTGGAGCTGGATGCACAAGTTATGAAGCAGAAGGAGGTGAACACCAATCTGGAGGCATATTTGAAGGAAATTGAGGAGAGGAGGATGACTGAGATAGCTGAACTACTGTTGAGGGGTGAGAAGGCAGAAGCAATTGCTGCGAGTCAGTGAAAAAGTTAGAGAAGGGTGATACGGAACTTGTATCCGCTAAGTCCAGAATGGCTGAGTTAGAGGGTCATCTTGGCGATCTCGAGGCTTGCCACCAGGAGAAGTTGAAGAAGCAGCAGGAAGAGATTTTCGATAAGCTTTTCACAGCTATGGATTCGTATCGCCGTAGCGCGCTATATAGGGTCTAATTGCTTCATGGTCCCCTGGAACTGCGGGCAGTTGACTTAGGGCACCTGTATACGCCTCTTCAAGACTTCAACATCTTATGCCCCAGTCAACAGGAAGTGGACAAAGGTTAGTTGAGGGATGCAGCCTTGATTACCTTGGCAGTTAAAGAGTCTTAGCAGGGTGAGTAGGGTGACGAGTCTGGCATTCGGACCATTTTGTCAACTAGGGATGAGTAGTGGTTTAGCTTGTAAATACGATATTGGTGTAAATGACTTGTGATTGAATGAAGATTTTACTTTATGAACTGTGGTTATGTTTCCTTAACGGCTTTGTTTAGTTTTTTGAAGTTATTGTTTTGAGATTAGGGAAAGTATGTTGTGTTACATGTTTTTTTTTATGTTAAATGATGGTTGTGGTGACATCTTATTGGTGAGAGTTTGTGTATTTATTATTGTCGTGTTAGGTGGCAGTACGTGGCTGTGGTGGGTAGTTTAGGTGATTACTTTGTAGCAATGATGAGATGTGTCTTGGAGGTGATTGCAATGAAGCAATGATGAATTTTCGTGTCGTAGAGGAGATTACTTTGTAGTAATGATGATTTTTTGCACCATGGAGGCGATTGCTTTGTAGCAATGATGCGATGTGTGCCTTGGAGGTGATTGCTTTGTAGCAATAATGGGATGTATCCTTGAAAGCGATTACAATGGAGCAATATGAATTTTTGTGCCATGGAGGCGATTGCTTTGTAGCAATGATGACTTTTGTTTGGTGGGTCTACTGTGTAGAAAGGTCTGTATTGGCGAACCTAAATATTTGTAGGAGATATGCTTACAAATAGTATTTCTTTAGATGGGCAACATTTTATATGCTGGGGATGTTGCACCCATCTAATTCTGCTAATTTGTAAGCACCAAAGCCTAGAATATTGCTGATCTGATAAAGTCCTTCCCAATTTGGGGAAAGTTTTTTCCTTTCTCCTGTTGGTCGACTGGCCTCGCAGTTTCAGAGGATAAGGTCACCAACCTGGAATTGGCAATTATGCACTCGACGGTTGTAATGTCTGCTAACCTATTATGCTCAGATTGCCATGTGGATCGTAGCATCTTCTCTGGCTTCTTCGGGTAGATCGAGGTTAGCCTTGAGGTGTTCAAAATTGAGCTCCAAGTCGGGGTAAGCGGTGCGTGAACTGTGTATCCCTATCTCGATGGGTATAACTACCTCAGTTCCATAAACAAGGCTGAAAGGAGTAGCAGCCGTCGCCTAAGTTACGATTGTTCAAATTGCCCAAAGTATACCAGGCATTTCGTCAGCCCATGCACCTTTTGCGTCGTCCAATTTTTTCTTTAAAGGTTGCAGGATGTTTTTGTTCATTGATTCAACTTGGCCATTTGACTGAGGATGGGTGACAGATGTGTGAACAAGGTTGATGCCAAATTGTGAATAGAAATCATGGAGTTTGTCAGTCGTTAGTTGCTTGCCATTGTCTGCAATAATGATGTTGGGCACCCCAAATTGATAGAGGATGTAACGCAAAATGAAGATTTCCATGTTGCGAGCGATGATGGTGGCAACTGGCTCGGCTTCTACCCAATTCATGAAGTAATTGCAGGCGACTAGCAAGAACTTCTATTGGGTGATCGCCATAGGGAATGTGCCCAATATGTCTATTCCCCATACACAGAATGGCCAAGGACTGAAAATATGTTTAAGCACTTGAGCTGGTTATCTGGGAATAGGGGCGAAACATTAGCATTTATCATATTTCTTGACGAGTGCGGTAACGTCTTCCTCATTGTGGGCCAGAAGAATCCTTGTCGTAGGGCTTTAAGGGCCAGGGCCTACCCACCAAGGTGGTTACCACAGGCACCTTCGTGTATTTCTTTTAAGACGTAGGTTACCTCGGAACGGGTGAGACATTGGAGTAATAGGAGAGTGAAGGACTTTTTGTACAAAGTATCATTGAGAATTATGTATCTGGCTGCTCACTTTTCCAGTCGCCTCTTTAGAATTAGCTCAGTAGGATCATGGTTGTCTTTGAGAAAAGAAATAATTGGTGTCATCCAATTTTCTTTAGTGTCGTCCGTAATATGATGTATGTATCTATCGTAGCTAGGTGTCAAAAGGCACTCGAGGAGAGTTTTTCCCCTAGTGGAGATATTAATGGCGCTAACTAGTTTGGACAGGCTATCGGCCTTTGAGTTATCTCCTCTAGGTATCTGCTTGATGGTGACATGGGCGAATTGTTGGGAGAGGGTGGCGACAATTGTGTGGTACTTGGCGAGTAGCTCATCTTTGACGTTGTATATACCATTCACCTGGCTGGCTACGAGTTAAGAGTCTGTGTGGGTGACCAAATATCTGGTGCCCAAAGTTTTGGCTAAGTCCATATTGCTGATTAAGGCTTCATATTTGGCAGCATTATTAGAGGTAGTGAACTGAAAGGATAGGCCATATTGCCATTCATGACCTTAGAGGTTGAGTAGCAGGACTCCGGCTCTGCCTTTGGCTTTGCCCGAAGAACCATCAACAAAAATGTGCCATTTGTCAGATTTGGTGTACCGGGGGTGGTCACATGTAAGCTACACATGGTCACCTGTTTGAGTGTGGTCTGGCGACTACGCTTTTGAATCCTAAAAGGAACATTCGACGATAAAGTCGGCTAGCGCTTGTGTTTTGATGGCTTTCCTGGGACTATAAGCGAGTCCGAATTCACTAAGTTCAATGCTTCCACGAATTAGCTGTCTTGCGAATTTGACTTTGAGGATGATGTCTTTAAGTGGCTAATTGGTGAGAACAATGATGGGGTGAGCCTGAAAGTACTGTCTCAATTTCTTTGCTACAATGATAAGGGTGAAAGCCAGTTTTTCTATCTTGCTGTAATGAAGCTCACCAGCCTGAAGTGCCCTGCTAACATAGTAGATAGGGTATTGATGTCCCATTTTTTCATAAACTAAGACGGCAGCTACAGTCTCATTAGATGCAGCGAGGCAGACAAAAAATGGTTTTTCATGCTTCGGACTGGCGAGTAATGGAGGGGTGCTTAAGTATTGCTTGAGTTGGTCAAGTGACTAGTGGCACTTTGCAGTCCATTCATGTCTGGTCACCCTCCGAAGCAGTTTAAAGAAGGGTAGACATCTCTCAATGGATTTGGAGATGAAACAGTTGAGTGCCGCTACTCACCTCGTCAAGCACTGCACTTCCTTTATGGATTTCGATGGGTTCATTTGCATGATTGCACTGATTTTTTCAGGATTTGCTTCAATGCGTCTGGAGGAGATCATAAATCACGAAAATTTTCCTGCAAACACACCAAACACATATTTTAAAGGGTTAAGTTTCATTTTGTACTTACGGAGTATGTGAAATGTCTCCGAGAGGTCATTGAGGTGTTGATGAAGGGAGGGACTCTTGACGAGCATATCATCCACATAAATTTCCATTGAACGCCTGATTTGTCCTTTGAAAAGCTTATTAACCAAGCATTGGTATGTGGCACTTGCATTTTTCAAGCTGAATAGCATAACTTGGTAGCAAAAAGTACCATCCTCTATTATGAACGCCGTTTTATCTTGGTCACGGGGATCCATCTTGATTTGATGTATCCTAAGAAGGCATCCATAAAGCTTAAGAGTTTATGGCCCGTGAATGCGTCAATCAGTCAATCAATACTGGGGAGAGGGTAACTGTCTTTTGGGCAGGCTTTATTTAAATCGGTGAAGTCAACACACATTCGCCATTTCTCTGAGGCCTTTTTGACCATGACTACATTAGCAAGCCAATCAGGGTATTTAACTTCTCTAACGTAGTTGGCTAGTAGTAGCTTGTCGACTTCCTCGTGTATCGCTTGAAGCCATTCCGGAGCAAATTTATGCCTCTTTTTTTAATCGGTAGGGCTCATGGGTCCACATAGAGTGTGTGCATGATGACGGCTGGGTCAATACCTGGCATGTTGGTTACGGACCAGACGGATACGTCAGCGTTCTTCCTAAGAAATTTTATGAGGAGGTTCTTTTCTTGAGCATCAAGAGAAGAGCCTATACTGGTAGCCAACTCTGGATCCGAATCGTAGAGAGCTAGCTTTTCAGTGTCTTCGACTGGCTGAGGCTTCTGGTCATGGAAACCATCCCTAGCGTCTAGTTGCTCTAAGTTGATTACTTCAGGTTATGCAGGCATGATAGTTTGAACCGATGGTCCGAAAGCATTATCGTGGATTATGGTTGGCTGGCGTGTGGCCAATTCAATCGACAACAGGTGGCATTAGCATGCGGTTCGTTGTTCAGATTGCATGTACCCAATCCCTGTTGGTGTGGGAAACTTGGTTGTCAAGCAGTAGACCGCGGTGACCATTTTAATCTTTTTCATTAATGGTCGACCGATGATCACATTGTAAGCAGAGGGCTGGTCGACAACCAGGAAGTCAACCAAGGTGGTCACAGTGTACTCCCCATCGCCCATTGATACTGGGAGCGTGATCATCCCTTTTACGGCTATTGGTTAATTGGTGAATCCATATATTAGAGGTGACGAGGTCAGGTCACCCGCACTAAACCCATATGAAAGAAGGCGTCCCACTGCAAAACTTTCATGGTATTCCCATTGTCAATAAGGATTCTGTGGACTTGGTAGTTGCCTATGGTGGAGGAGACAACGATGGGATCGTTCCTGCGATCGGATAGGAGCTGTGAGTCAACATCATCAAAACGGACCACCCAATCTGTTTACTTAGTGCGCTTGGTCGACCGCCATTACAGAGTGAAGGTGGGACTTGCGTTTTGACTTGCTGGCTGCCCAGGTCTCTGCCGGACTGATGATCATGTTTATGATGCCAATGATAGGTTGTTTAGGGGTGGTCTCTCGACACTCATTTGGCGATCGTGGACGATCCTTGGCATGTGGTTTTTTTTTTTACGAACTACTTGATCACGCCCTTTCTCACCAGTGACTCGATGGTATTTTTTAAGCTGAAACAGTCCTCGGTTGCATGCCCGATGTCGTTGTGAAAATTAGATCATTTTTCAGGGTCACGCTGCTACGATCGCCTTTCATTAGAGGCTATCGCTTGATGAGCCCTTCTTTCATTATGGCATTGAGAATTTGAGATCTGAGGGCCGTCAGAGGCATGTAGGACTCGTATTTCGCATGTAGAGTGGGCCATGTTTGTTTCCTGGTGGGGCTGTGTTGTGATGTGGTGGCTGGCATCTTTTTCAGGGTTCGAATTCCAGGGCGGTCGGCTAACAGACTAGGCTTGGTCCTCGCCCTTCTTTTTGTTCGCGGTCCTAGGTTTTAGTTCATCGACTCATAATTTTTATTTCCTCGGCTTTCGCGTATTTCTGCGCCTTCTCATAAAGCTGGTACAGCTTCCTGGGTTGGGCATCCATCAAAGCATATTTTAGGTACTTATGTCGAACGCCGGTGGTGAAAGCTTGGACGGCCCATTCATCATTCAAGTCTCGGACCTCCAGAGCAGCTGCATAGAAATGCTTGAGGTAATCGCGAATCGTCTCATAATGGTTTTGCTTGATCGCCATTAAGCTGGCAGATGTTTTAGTGACTGTTCTGCAACTACTAAAATGGGTAAGGAAATGTCTTCCCAGTTGGTCAAAATTTATGATAGACCCTGGATTCAAGGAGTACCAGCATGCCCGTGCGGGCCCTCGAAGTTTTGTCGGGAAGATGCAGCATTGGATGGTGTCCGATACGTCGCACAGATTTTGGAAAGGGTGAAAATGGTTTAGGTGGTCAGCTAGATTAGTTTCACCATCATAAGTTTCGGGAGAGAGCTTGACTTTTCGGGGGACCTATACCTGGCAAATGTCAGGTGAGAGGGGGTTGTGTTCCTTGGTTAGCCATTCCCAGTTGTCTCTCCGTGGTTCACGGAGCTCTTTGATTTCTTATTTCAAGGCCGCTACTTGTTGGACGAGATCCAAAGTCAAACTTGGGCGTGATGCCTACTGGTATGATGGGAGGTTCCCTGCGTCATTTGCCGTGGAATAGGCGTAGAGCAGGAGCTTTCTTCCACCATCGGCAGGTAGCTTGATCGACTGTAACATGCCGCTCCTGCATGTCTGAGTTTAGGTTGTTTGTAGTGTGTTGGTTTGGGCGATCAATTGGTTGCATGTTTTGGCGGTTGGTTTGAGAGTTGACAAGTTGTGCCAATTGGATCTGAGATTATTGGATGGCGACCAGTTGACTGGCTATGGCTTGAAATTGTGCTTGGTAATGTGCATGGTAGTTTGGCTGGCTAGGCGGTATTGGTGTACTGAACTGAGTAAAGGGAGGTATTGGGGCGTCTAAGGTTGCATGTAAGGTGCTTGTGGCAATACTGGTTACTGGGACCATGGTGCTGGGGCCCGTGGCTTGGTCGAGGTAGGGGATAGAAATGGCCACTGGCGGGATCAACCCTAGTAGGTTTTGATAGTACGCTAGTGGCGATGGGACAGCCACAAGGGAATGAGATGGGTATGTGGGATATTTGGGTATTTGATGAGCTGGGAATTGCTGGGGCTGCCGGAATTACGGTATGGTTTATCGCTTCGAGTGGTGACGAGGTATTTTGTGGGATGTCAACACTCCGATCGGTCATGATTTTCTTTTTCGATCGTTTTCCCACAGATGGCACCAATTGTTGATGCTTTCTTCACGGGTACCGGAAGTTGGGCAGGACCTTGCAATACAGAGAAAGTCAGGAGGACACTGGAGTTTCTGCTCCGGGCCCCTCTCGATGGTTAAATCAGAAGGGTGCTTTGTATAATGGTGTATATGTGTTTTTGGGAGTCGAATCCTTACCTTTGGGCTTGCTTGCCCCTTTTATAAAAGTTGTTTGGAGACATTATGTCAGGTGATTTGATAGTGATATGACTAGCGCCGAGCTAGGTGTCAGGCTATGGTGCCTAGTGGTCGGCTCCGTCAGTCGACCTCCATCCAGTAGGTGTTAACTCTGCATTTAAGTCATTGTCGGAGAGGTCACATCACTGTCAGGTGCTGTTAGGCAATCGGCTTATGGTATTGCTTGGCTATCGCCTATGCGTGGAGGAACAGTTGACAGGTGATCGTTTGGCGATCGCCCTACGTGGAGATATAACAATATTAAAAATAATATTTACAAATAATAAAATATTAAAAATTATTTTTTTATTAATCTTGGGTTAATATTTAAAAATAATAAAAAAATAAAAGCATATTTTACATTAAATCTTGAATTATCATTTACAAAAGACAAAAAATAAAAAAATATTTTATATTAAATTCTAAATTATTATTTAAAAACTAAAAAAATAAAAATATTTTATACTAAATCTCGAATTATCATTTACAAATAATAAAAAATCTTGAATTATATTTTATATTAAATCTTGAATTACTATTTTAAAATAATTTAATATAAAAATATTTTATATTAAATCCTGAATTACTATTTAAAAATCAATAAAAAATATTTTATATTAAATCTTGAATTAATATTTAAAAATAATAAAATTTAAAAAATATTTCTATTAAAAAATATTTTATTTTAAATCTTAAATTAATATATTATATAAAATATTTTTTTAAAAATTTTTTCTAATGTGTCGATTTCCCAAAATTTTATTGATGAAAATTGTTTTGTAATTTTTTTTGTATCAATTGAGAAATTGACCAATGAAATGCCTATTTTTTTCTCACCAATTGAGAAATCAACCAATGAAGCACCAAAATATAAAATATTTTTTCTATTCAATTATTTTTAAATAGTAATTCAAGATTTAATATAAAATATAATTTCAGATTTTTATTTTTTATTATTTGTAAATGATAAATCAGAATTTAATATAAAATATTTTTATTTTCTATTAGTTTTTAAATATTAACTCAAGTTAATAAAAATTATTTTTTAATATTTTATTATTTGTATATACTATTTTTAATATATATAATTTTTATATATAATTTATATATTTATGTAAATTTTTATAATTTTTATATATATACTATTTTAAAGTAAATTGTAATATTTATATATAATTTGGTAATGTTCAGTAGTAAATCTTTTTAACTAATAAAAAATATATTAATAAAAAATACAAATTTTTACTCAAAAATACTAAAAAATTAATATTTTACATTTATATTATATTTAATGAAAAATAAAAATTATTTTGAAAAATCATACTTAATGTTCTTGAAAGAATATTCTACATAAATATATTACAGTTTTGGTAATGTTTTATGTAACTATGTACTATTTATATATAACTTGGTAATATGTTTATGTAATTTGTCACACTAAAAAATTACCTTCAAATATTCTTTACAGAAATATATTACTCATAACACATATTACATACAAACATTACCATTACTGTAATGATTTAAGTAATATATAATGTATATGTATAAATGTAATAAAAATATGTAGTATATAATGTATATGTGTAAATACAATAAAATATAATAAAAATATATAATTTTATTACATATGATAATAAACTTGTGTAATAGATAATATAATTTATTTAATACCACTTTCTTGTACCTTTGGTAATATATTTATGTACCTTATAAAATTATATAAACATAATAAATTTATTTTTTCACAATTTTTACAATCTTTATCATAGTTTATATAATATATATGTGCAATTGTAAGAAAAATATATATTATTATTTCTATTTCCTATGATGAAAAATATATGTAATAGATAATATAATTTATGTAACTATAATATTTTATGTAATACTACTTTTTATTGTCTACCGGTAATATATTTTTGTAAGTTACAAAAGTTTTAAATATAATAAATTTATGCATTAATTTTTTATCATAATTGATGTAAATAGGTATAATTAAAAAAATTAAATACTGACTCATATTATCAAATTATAGTAATTTATGTGATAAATAATATAACTAATGTAACTATAATATATATTGATAATTTGACTTCTTATTTAATCATAAAGATTTATTGAACTTGCATATATTTATGTAATTGTAATAATTTTATATATTATTATATAATTATTTATGTCAAAAAATAAGAAAAAATAAGTAAAATATTACAATGGTTATATACCGGTTGCAATTCAAACCTTACGAAAAGCTCACCTGAAAAAATGTATCTTAAAACCTTGTATACTTGAGTTAGGGGTAGGGGTAGGGGTAAGGGTTGTTGAAGCATGCAAGTAAGGACGAAAGGGAATAGAGATTTAGTTATTTAATAAAATGAAATGACATGACATTAAAATTCATCCCTATTTTTATTTATATTTTGCTTTAAAGTACTATGAAAGAAAAGAATAATGTGAAAAGCATGCGTTGTCAATATCTAATTGCTATGACTCACAAATAATTTCCACAGGTGGAGTGTCTTACACTCTATCTATTTTTTTATTTTTTATCTTATGGTAGAATTTACTATCCTTCAACAACAAATCATGTGACCCAACACAAAAACCTTCAGAACATGACAAAAAAATAAAAATAACAATTATGTCCCTGATATATAAATTAATATCACTATAGTCTCAAAGAACTCAAAATAATAGCTTGCAGATTCTTAACAATGGCTAAGAATTTGGATTCTAATTTTATGGGAAAAAATTCCCATCCTAACTATGGCTAGGAGTTGGATTCTAATTTTATGGGAAAAAAAGATTAAAATCAACTTAATTTTCTATGAAAGGAAGTAATTGGTCAAATGCTTAAAATTAGAGCTTGCAATTAAGCTACAATTAGACAACAATTATACGTAGCATTAAGAAATGCCATAGTAAATTTATCTAAAATAAGAATCATCACTCCATGGCCATGCATGCCAATTTCCATGCTATGCCCTTCGGCAATAAAATGCTACTATGTGCTTTGAAAAAAAAAACCGCTGAAAAGAAAAAGTTGGTTGTGTTAGTATATGCCCTAGAGCAAGTCATCTTGGATAAGGCATATATAAGTTAATAATGCAAAGCTATCACTTAATTAAGTGATGCAAAGTTTTCTTTTATGTTAATAGCATTTGACAATCACAAACTACTAATTGGATGAAGCCCATGAAACACATTTGGCCTTGTAAAGGATATATAACGAGTTACAATTATGGGATCCTTATGCATCAAACTGATATTCCTAAAACTGTTCTAGTCATTGCATTACCAAGGTGGGGCATTGGCAACGCTCAAAGATTAGCACATATTATGCCTTATTGTGATGTAAACAACCGATTTCATGAGTTAAAGTATATAGGATACTTGGGATGGAACATGCCCCATATGAGAACTCTATTTGGTATTATCACTTAAATGTCTACAAAATGTTCTCATATGCCGGTTGTGCAACTGGTATTCAAACTTGTAATATCAAATTATCTTGTATAGGGAGTGTCAAGCTTTAATTCCATTACGATCGAGTCCACTCTGGTAGTTTGGGTATGACATAAAGTATACGAAGGTGGATGAATGATCTAAAAAGTATTCACCACACTAAGTAACTTTTGAGACATATCTAATATATTCTCGGCTTTGGTTAACTTGATAAAGTCATTGGCCAACACATGAAGAATTTAGGAGAAAATTGTTTCTTTGAATTCATAAGGTTAACCATATGTTGCAAGAGCTACTATAGATTAATACATGAATAGGCACTGTACCATACTTATGGTCTTTTTAGGATATTTGGTGAAAAAACTAAATGAAATTAATAGGCTAGTTATTGAAAGGTTTCTTCGAGGTCATATTGACTTTTTAATATTTAGGTGGTAATGATGGGTTGCTAGACCCACAACGCTCATGATCTATGTTTATAAACATAATTGTGTGTAAAAACATAGATTACATTTTATACTTATTGCCAACATGTTAGGAACCTAATAGATCACACATAATAGGATGATTTGTTAAATTAAACTTCGGATTCAATTAAGTTGGACTAAATTGAATAAAAAGTTAAATTTGGAGGACTTAATTGAAAAAGTTCAATTAAAGAAAGTTTAAGAGAATTTGGATTTGGGAAATCCAAGTAAAGATGTCTTAATAAGAGAAAGCAGATAAGGTTGTCTTAACAAGATAATGTCAAAAGCAAACATATGTTAAGACAATATAGATAAGATTATCTTATGGATAAACTTATCTTAAAAAGACAATGTTTAAAGTAGACATATCTTAAGATAAGTTGTTTTAATGTCTTAATAAGACAATATGAATAAGTTTTTTTTTTTTTTTAACAAGACAATGTTTAAAGTAAACATGTCTTGAAATAAGTTGTCCTAGCCAAATTTGGAGTTATCCAAAATGAGTAAAAGTTTCTTATTCTTAAAGAGTTTGATTGTGAATCAAATTTCATCTTCTCGTATCCTACTAAACTAAACATTGCCTTGATTATGTCTAAGTCTAGCCTTGACACTAAGAGTTAGTGTTTGACTAGGACTTTGACACTTGCTAAGTGAAAAAGTTATACTTAAGGAATCAGTTTGATTGTGAATCAAAATTTCATTAAACCTAGTTGGTTGAATTTGACTAGGATTATGGGAAGTCGATTACGAATCAAACTCTTTGAACCAGCAATATACCTAAACATAATGCCCGGATAGGTTCAACTATGACATTATAAGATAGAGTTGTTGTTGAGATAAGAAATGTTCCTATCTCACAAGGAATTTTAATTTGATTTAAACTATTTAATTTTATCTAACTAGTTAATTCTAATAAAATTAAGATTAGTATTACCAATCTATCTATGCTAGCCAACCAAGATAGGAGTTTGATATGAGATTAAAGTCAAATCTTCATATCTTTTGGCAGCTAAATCTAGACATAAGATAGGGTAGGATTTGCCAACTCCTCAATTTTTGGAGATTTGGCTAAACCTAAGCAATAGAAGATAGAATGACTTCCTATCATCTTGAGTTTAAAGATTGTTTAAACTC
>JBBYHM010000025.1:13223810-13300442 GCA_038381775.1 Adansonia rubrostipa
TGGAGATTTGGCTAAACCTAAGCAATAGAAGATAGAATGACTTCCTATCATCTTGAGTTTAAAGATTGTTTAAACTCTATCAAAACCTTATGATAGTCAGTCGTTTAAGGTGATTGAGGAGTAAGAGATTTCTTTACTTGGTAATTCAGCTAAGGTTTTTTTGTGCTAGGAAAAATCTTATTTTCCCATGGTGATCAAGAGGAGATCAAAAATTAATTTCTTAAGGAAAAATTGTTTTTCCCTTAAGAGAAAATTAATGATGAATTTGGCCAAGATGAGTGCCATGATTTTTGCCGCATCTCCTCTTTTGCCTCTTCTTCGAACCTTTTTGTTCTTGCCACACCACAAATAGTTCTTGAGTGATTTCAATCAAAGTGATAATCAAAGAAAGATCTACTTTTTGATTAAGATCGAGGTTTGCTTGCTAGCATAAAGAGAGATTGAGAAGGCTTTAGTGATCATTCGTGTAGATCACCATTAGGGAGAAAAAACCTGTGCATCTTATGACCTCAAAGAGAGATTGAAGTAACCACATCGTGGCAACGTTCGTGCAAGGAATCCAGGTGTTTCCCTATTTACTTTTTGATGTGCACGCTTATTATTAATTTTTTTATACATATTTCGATATGCATGAGCTTGGATTTCCTTACTAGTTGATGTCACCAATTTTAAAGAAAGGGGCTAACATGTTAGTAACACACAATTTGGCTAAAGTTGGCATATGATTATGAGCCATGAGGGGTTAATTAATCCACTGGTTTGGACTTAATTTCGATACAGTACATAAGAACTTTTATTTCCACCTCTTTGCAATTCCCATCTGAATTTGATTTCAACTTATTTATTTTTATTTTATTTTATTTTATTTTATACCTATACTATATTAAAAATTCTTAACAGAATTGGTGTCACAACTCAAGTAACACCATTCTTAATAAAAAAAAAAAATCACCAGAAACAAAATATAAAATGTTAACAAAATATAAATTAAGGATATTTATGTCTTTCACTTATAAATTATTTTTTATTTACTTACATTTCATAAGAAAAAACTAAACTTATAAAGTAACTTCTTTTGTTTAAAAAAACTCAACTTTTAATTACTTAATTTTTTTTCTAAAAAATAAAATCCATCCATCATATAATTTCCTTTTTATCTTTTAAAACACAATTTTCACTTTCTTCACCCGCATCAAGCGTGTAGCGAAATCTAGAATGAAAAAAAAAAAGCTGAATCTAAGCTATCGGCTTTTTAATTACAACTTCTAGAAAAAAACTACTCACCTTTTTTACTTCATAAAAAATTACCTACATTTTTTAATACATTATTTTGAAAACAACAAATTAAGACTATTTGACCCACATAATAGGTGTGATAGATTTTAATACTATTTAAAATGTGATTAAGGGAAAAATGAATTATTTATACTATTAATAAAGTCCTCGACTAAGTTTGTTGCAATTGAGTTTAGTGAAACCAACTTAGATGGAAAATGACAAAAAGATCAAATATTTTATACATTAGAAAAATAAGATTATAAGGGTATTTATGCCTTTTAATTATTTTATATAATATATTTAAAAATAAACTTTACAATATTTAAAAAAAGACTAGCACTATCTGAAATATTAACATTTTCTTAGAAAAACTACTTTTTTTAAAAAAAAAATTACCAATCTTTCAAAAAACTAGAATTCCATAAATAAAAACTACTTAACCCTGTGGTTTGCACGGGATATAATCCAATAAAAACATATTTAATGCATAAAAAGAATTAGCATGATATTCATTTACTAAAGTTTTATAGTTGTTTAAGACTTTTTTTATGTACAAAGTGATAGTCCATTTTGCAATATTTTTAGAATATCTTGCTTCTTTAAACTATTTAAATTCAATAGAGATAATATTTTTTATAAAAATATATGTACTATGTTTGGATAGATAATAATAATGAAAAAGAAAAAAAATGAGGAAGGTTAAAAAAAGGAAAGGATAAATATAACTCTTATTTGGATAGTTAAAATTAATAAAGGAAAAGAAAGAGAAGTATGGTATCAACCTCATATAGAAGTTTATGTGTTTTTATTATTTTGCTTTAGTGATTGTCAAGCCTTTTTATTGTATGCATTTTTCCTACAGACAATCATGCAAAACAGAAATCTAACTAGTCTTGATCCATACTTTCTACTTTTATTCAATTTTTTATGATGTTGTGTATGTCATAATATGAATTTAAATAGTAAATATTTTTCTTAACTTCTATGGTTTTAAAATGGAAGTGGATTTTGATCATACATATTAAAAGAAAAGTAATTTATG
Organism: Adansonia rubrostipa; assembly: GCA_038381775.1. Lineage (NCBI taxonomy): Eukaryota > Viridiplantae > Streptophyta > Magnoliopsida > Malvales > Malvaceae > Adansonia > Adansonia rubrostipa. The sequence goes on from JBBYHM010000025.1 coordinate 13,226,131, forward strand.
TAAAATATGAAAAGGATAAAAATAATATTTCACATATTAAAAAAATGTTTTAATTTTTCTTTTTCTTCGATTTACTTCAAATTAAAGTAAATAAAAATTAGATATTTCAAAAAAACAAAAAGATATTCAGCTTTTTTAGCTTTTCTTTATTAAAAAAATCCGAGAAAAAGAAATGATTATTCTCTCCTCCTCTACTTTTCTTTCGCTCTCCTTATTCCAATCTGAAACTCGGACTCTTCGAGACATAAACTTCAAAGTTTCAGATTGGACTCTTTGGCGTAAGCCTTAAAGCTGTAATTACATCTCCTCCTTTGAGGAGGAAGATCTCTTCGGGAGGTTGATCCTCCAAATATCTAGGTTCTTTTCCTAGGAAGCATACTTGAGTTCAACTTCAATATAAGCATCAAATGTTACAGAAGTTGGAATAGGAGATTCACTTATTAAGAGAATCCTTGACTGTGAGAGTGCAGGGGTGACTGATGTGAGCACGTAAGTGGTAAAGTGATTCTTGTGCGGTAAGTGTCCGAGCATACAAAAAAATAAAAGAAAAAAAAAAGATCAGAAGGCATCCACAGGTAGTCCTCTATGCTTTCCAAACCCCAAGTCGTATTCTTTCTAATGAAGATAAGAAAATGAAGTGGGAATAAATGCAAGGAATTGGAAAGGGAGAGAGATTCAAATCCAGTTTTGATGGAACTAGACTGGGTCGACTGATGGAACTTCTCAAATTCATAGATAGTGCTCCTTTTTAGAGAGATTTGATGGGTGTCGCAATCTTATTGTTCCCAGCATATGATATGAATTTGGGCCTCAACTCAAGCTACGAGGCTTAGGAGGCTGTTAAAGCATGCCCAAACAACCTAATGGATTCCGTCCGATGACCCTTGAAGTAGGGCTACCCTGATTGCTTGAGCCTTCTTTGGGCCATGTTGGGCATGGCAAAATGGTATCCCTAACATACATCAAAATTTTGGATGCTAACCAACAGTGACATGAGTGTTGGATTCTTAGTTAAGATCAAATTTTAGCACCCTAATTACTAGAAAAAAAAAGAAAAAAGAAATTTTGGATGCTAATGCATGCACTTAATTCAACTTAGATGCTGCAAAATTTTCATTATAAGTTGGACGGAGCACATACTTTAGTGCCTAATCTCGTCCAAATAAGCCTTTGCTTAGCCTGATTTTACTAGCCAAGATTTGAAAACTTGAATTCACGATGGTTGCATACTATTTTATACGTGAGTTGCATATTGTTGTATGAGTTTGCAGTCGATTGTGTGCCTCGTCGATTTGTGACTTTTCTACATTTGTCCTTGGAACTTGTTTCTATGTGTCTTGTACACCAAGCTTATCTTCTTTCTTGCTGCTCATATCTATTATAATATAAAAGAGAACTTTGATTTTAATCATATATATATATATACACACATAATACAAGATTTATTTATATAAATGTAAAATTAAATTAATTTTATACGTTTTTATAATTTTTATATGACAATTATATTTTATATTTTATTTACTTAGATAATAAATCATGCACGTTAAATTTTAAATAAATTAAAAATATTTAATTATTTGTTTAATATAAAAAATTTTTAATAATTAAATATGTATTTACGTGCTTCTCTTGCTTATTACCTCCCTCAATTAACATTCTTCATAACTCGTCTGATTTTCTTTTTTTTTTTTTTTTTCTTTTTCCCGACACTTGTACAGCTTGGGACGATTACTCTTGTTATCTTGAGAGGATTGCCGGCATTTGTACTTTTCTCTGTTGCTGCAACTGTGAATGCCATCATCATTACCATCATCTCTTTCGTCATCTCTTCGGCAGCTGCAGGAGGCTTCTTGGCTCTTCTGTTTGCCTACGTAGCAGCTATTTATATTGGGGCCTTATCAGTTGCTGCATTTGTTATTTCTAATGCAACAATTTCAGCAATTACAGCAGTTGTTTAGCTACAGGTTTGTGTGACTGAACCCTGTTAGTTTTTTCTCTTTGAATTTTGAAGAGGCCTGTCTGGTCTAGTATAGTCTAGTCCTAATTGCTTTCAATTAATCTACGACCTACTGTTTGAATCATAAACAAGAAGCTTGTTGAGATTGTTGATAGTGATGTTAAGTTTTTAAGAATTTATGAACGGTGCTTTTAATTTTGGATTGATATGGTTTCAATTGAATATGACTGATCAATTTCATTAGGTTGGGTTGGATTGATTTGGGGTGTATGGCTGGGTACTAAGAAAAGTATGGAGCTTGCCAACCACTCATTCAGCTTCACTGGATCAGCTCTTTCACCTTGCTTTTCTCAAATCACTTGCTTAGGTGTAATATGGTTGAACTAATAAAAATGTTTATTTTTTTTAAATTTATTACAGTTATTTATGTTTAGATTAAAATTCAAAAAATTGTGTAATTTGTTAGGTTACTTAATCAATTAATAATAAACAATATGACATAATAATTGTTGAACTTCTCTTACAAATGAATTTCGTTTAACTTTGAGATAATATTATTGTGATATTTTGTCAATCAATTATAATTTCATTTTATAGTTATAGCTCATAAATCTATATTCACTTCGATTTCCCTTTATCTTAATCTTAAAAAGTAAAATAAGGTGCCAACCGGAGCAATGCTCCAATTTGGCTAGAAAAGAAAATTATCGCATTCAAAACAAAAATAAATTTAAATTAAAAAATACAATAATATAATAAATTAATCTAAACACCTAAATTTTAATCATTAAACTTTTTTACCTGAAATAAATATTAGATAATATTTATCAAAGACAAAGTCTTAACCTCTATTTGGATAAATGATGAGATTGGTTGTAGTGAGATTAAAAATAGTAATGACGGTAAAATTAATTATTATAGTTGTAAGATTTAATACTGTAAAAACAAGATTAAAATCAATGATGTAATTTTTTTTTTGATTCAATGGCTACGGTGGAACTAAGGTGAATTATAGTGAGAAGATAAAATGATCATTATGGACATTAAATTAAATTTGTAAAAAAATAAATCTTATAAAATATTTAAAAAGTTAATAAATAATTAAAAGTTACTAAAATTAAAATAGATAAAATAAATATATATCTACACATTTCAAAATAAAATTAAATAATAATTATCAAATAAATATATAAATAATTTATTTAAAATAAAAATTATTTAAATGATTTGTTTTATCATGCCAAAACGCAAGTCTCAGCATGCTAGACTTAAGAGAAATTGTCATTAGTGTCACGTCAGTATAAAATTTTCAAAATTTTTTAAATTTTTAATTTTTTTTAATTTTTTTAGATTTTTCATGATGATATGGTATATTTGTCATGTGTCATGCTTTCATTAATGTTGATTGCTACATCAGCGTTTGACTAATGTTGTTAGTTTGTAAGTCAATATGCTTGACGAAATGAAAATTCGGATACTAATTTGACAATATTTTTCTTTAAGCACCAAACATAAAATCAAGCAAAAGTACAAGGGCAAAATGAGTATTTAACCTTTCTTTCAGGTGAATAGTTATTTTTTTAAAAAAATTAAAAGATTAACTAAAAAGAGCAGTTTTTTTATTTTTAAGATTAAAAAACTAACCCTAGTTTTATTTTATGTCTATAATTTTAATTTTTTTTTGGTTATTTCTCAACTGGGTTTATTTCAATTGACTTTGTAACACCAAACTTAATCAAAAGTGTCGACACCTAATTTTTTCCCGGCCCTTTCTCTGACAATCTAAAATATTTGAGATTGAGAATTGAGCAATTACCCCAGTTAGGGTTGACCTCTTCAGAGTGGACTTGGCCTTTTCAAGACCCATTTAATTATATTAAGACGACCGCTCACCTGTTGAAAAATTGGGTTTTCAGGTAGCATAGATACGAACCCTAGATAAAAGATGAACGTCAAAGAGGAAACTTGCTTTTAAATGTCCTTTAGTGGAATTTTTTAATTTATTTTTGGATATGATATCACGGTCAAATTTTTCATTTTTAGAAACTTTTAAATTTTTTTATGAAATTTTGTAAGTCAACCGTTGTATATTTTTATTGATATTTGTGTAGTATTTATGTCGATACTTACTTCGAAAAATCCAAAATGTTCAAGAAAAATTTTGTATTGAAATTTTATTCCATGAGGTGTTAAGTTGTTGAATTTATTATTTATTTTCAAATATTTCATAGTATTATGAGTTTTTTGCTTGCAAAAATTTTACGGTGAAGAGTGTTTCAGATTTTGAATTTTTATTTCTACCGATTAATATTTCAAGAAACGCATTGAATTTAGCTTGTTTTTCTAAATTCAGATCTACTATTAGAACTTTCTCGTTTCCAAAATAAAAAATTTTCTAGTTTGTAAGTTTTTTTTGTAGAGTTTTTTCTGAGTTTAAAATCTTCTACTTTTCCGTACAAGTTCAATAAATTAAAACAAATTCAGCCTTTTGAATTTTTTTTTTTAAATTTTTCATTTTTTAGATATAGATTTTTTTTTTAATAAGGGCTTTCTTGTAAACTTTTAAAGAGTTGTTTTTAATCGCCTTTTTCACATGCAAAATTCTTCAATATATTCACACAAATTCTTTTTTTTTTTAAAATTTAACACTTGAGATTTTCTTTTTTATTTATTTTTTTATTTCATCCTCATTTTTATTTTTAATTCTTACATGAATATCCCATTTAGGAAGTTAGTGCATGAGATTTTCCACTAATCTTTTGGCATAGAAATTGAATTTTGGATACATGAAATATTGAGAATTTCTCTTGCTAATTTTTACTTTAATTAAATTCCATTGGAGTTCTCCCTAGATTTTTCTTCCAAATTTTCCAGTGGGACTTTTGCACATGAATTTCATTAATTCGATTCCTTATGGATTTTTGAGTGGAATTACCACATAATTAAATTCTTAATTGGATTTATCACATTTAAATTTTAATTAACTCCTTTAAGTGTATGAATTTTGATTGAATTTTTATTTAGTCCTTTCAATTTAATTTCTTCCATGAAATTTTCAATTGGGATTTTTGCACTTAAACTTTATTTGTTCTCCTTGTTTCCAAGATTTTTGCATGCATGAAAATTTTTAATTTAAATTCATTTGAGCATAATTTATTTACATTTAATACTTTGTCGTTTTTAATATGCTACAATTTTGGTTAGATTTTTTACGTCAATTCCAACCAATTTCCAATTACAAGAGACTAATTTGGTTGGCTCCAACCAAATTAGTTTGATTTGAATTATTTGCATTATGATTACATGAGAACTAATTAGATTCGGATTGAATTTTTTCTGAACCAATTTAGTTCCATTCCAACTAGATTCCAACATGTTAAGCAAAAAGGTACAATTTGGCCATCGTGGAATTTAGATGATAGCCTATAAGTCATATGGCAAAGGCATGGTGGATTATGACAAAGGTATGGGTATGACAAATTTTAATTATTTTTCACCAAACAAAAAAAAAAAAGGAAAAAGATGACTATTTTGGAGCATAAGTGACGCCATATGGACAAAAAAAAAAAAAAAAAACTCCATGGTTTTTCTTTCATCTTCATCTTCTAAAAAAAAATGGAAATTCTTGGATGCTTTGAAAAATAAAATGAAGAAAGGCTTTTGAATTTTTTTAGAAGGTAGTTTTCCTACCAAGTTTGGATTTTCTCTCTACAAAATCTCATTTTCAGTTGACTATTTTCTTCTTCTTTGTTTTTTACAAAGGTCATTGGCTTTTGAAAAGAATTCTTAAGAAAAAATATCTTAAAAAGAAATTCAAAGGTATTTTTCTAAAGTTTTTTTAATCTTTCATACTTGATTTCGATTCCTTTCGTTTTGAGAACTTGATGGTGCTAGGTTTTCATTAGGTGAACACTTGTGATCATGGATTTCAAACCGTATTGAAAGGCCAACTACTGACCAATGAACAAAATATTTTTTTAGTTACTAATATTTTGATTTCCACCAAAAAAAAAAGAATAAACTTTTATTTAGTTTTTTTAAAACTGAAATTCCTTTTATTGTGAAAAATGTGTTCATATGTTATTTTTGTCATTTTCATGTTAATTTTTCATGAATAATGTTGCATATATGTTTCATGATACATGCATGCATTCTAAATCATGTTGTGACTATTGTACGATTTTTTTTTTCATATTCTCGCAATTTGATTTCTTGTTTTGTTGTAAATAATAATGTCATTACATGTTTACATTATTTCTATTAATTTCATGTTAGTGCCAAATAAATTATGCCATAACCTTTTTTTTTACGACATATATGTCTAAAAATATGACTTTGATGATATATGAGTTTTTGCTAAAACGTGTATGAGATGCCATCTTCTTTTTGATGCCATGTTTGTATAATTCTTGATATATTGGATTCATGAAATGTAGGTTTTTTTGTTAGAAACTGTTTACATGTGAATATATGCATTCAAGCACCTTGGATGTCATTCCGAACCCACGTATTTATGGATTTAAGTGTGAAAACAAAATTTTCAATTTTTTTTACATGCCAAATCTAAAAGGGAGGTTTTCTAATTTTTCCCTTTGATTATTTTAGGTTATCTGATGTGTTCTGGCATTAATTTAATTATTCGAGGCCTTTTTGAAATTTAAAATATGTAGGGATTAAATTTTAATTTGTTGAAATTTTTTTCTAGGCCTTAGGGAAATTGGCCAAATCTATGTAGTACCCTTAGGAGACATTTCGATACAATTTTAACATGCTTTGATGGCTTATCATGCATTTTAAACTTGTTAGGGGCCTTTTTGTAATTTTAAAAACTTTTGGGATTTAAATTGTAAAATTGAAAAAAAATATTGTTCCAATGCCAAAGGTGTTTGGCAGAATGGTCTTAGTAATTTTGGGTGAAATTTCCATGTGTTTTGATATATTTGATCATTGTTTGTGCATTTTCAATTATTTGGGGACTAAATTAAAAAATTAGGAAAGTTTAAGTCCATTTAGAAAATACCTTGCATCTTAGGGTTAATTAAGGCATTTCAACATTAAATAACCTCTTTAATGCATTTATGACATTTTAGAAGTAATTTTAGCATTTTGGACTATTTAAGGGTTCATGTATAATTTTAGAAATTTTTAGGACCTATTAACAAATTTTGTCAGTTAGGTTACTATTACTATCTCAGTTGCCCATTTAGGATATAATTGTTATCCCATGTTATTATTGAGTCCTCTAGGGTTATCAAAATATTTTCACGTCAAAGGTATGCTTTAGAGGTATTTTAGTAATTTTATCTTAGAATCAAGTCCTTTAAGGTTATAGGATACTTTCATCTCAAAGGTATGCTTTGAGGATGGGTTAGTCATTTCATGATATCATTGAGTTGTCTAGAGTTATCAAGACACTTTCATGTTGAAAGTATGTTTTAGGGGGCATTTAAAAAATTTTACTTTAAAATCGAGTCCTTCAAGGTCACCGGGATACTTTTATGTTGAAAGTGTGCTTTAGGGATAGGTTAGTCATTTCATGTCAGTATCGAGGTTATTAAGATATTTTCATGTCAAAGGTATACCTTAGAAGACATTTTAGAATTCAAAATAGAGTCTGCTAGAGTTATTTGAATACTTTCATGTCAAAGGTATACTTGAGGGGACGTTTTGGTATCTTCAACCAAATTTAAGTCTTTTGAGTCTAGTTTCGTACTTTTTGTCAAAATAAGGTCTTAGGATAGGTTTTTATTATTTTGGTGAAATTGGAATTTTTGAAAATCAAGGCAACGTCTTCGAGTTAAAGTAGTATGTGGAATGTCGCTCAACATATGGAAAGGGTTACATGGATTATTTTAATAACGAGATATCCTTCGTACTTCTTTGGCTTCATCTGACAGAGTATGAATGACATTTTAACTTTGAAAAATATTAAAAACCTGATTTTCTTAAACGGAATAATAAATTTGGATTTAGGAAAATTTTGAAATACTAGAATTATAATTAAATATTGAATATTAAAATCAAATAAAAATAAAGTTTTAAGTTAATACGTAGTTAAGAGGCATGAATTTTTAGGCATCATGAGAGATATCAATCCTTACTCGTGATTGTAACTAACTCCCGAACCCTTTTACATGATTTTTGGTATTAACATGGACTTTAGAGTTTGTTTTCAAGGATTTCATAACCCTCAAAATACGAACTCCAATAGGTGACTAATCTCACTTATCAAAAAATAGATTGGTGGCACTCTAAGAAATGGCCATTTCATAATAACTATTTAGGGTTAAGTCAAATAAGCAATTCATTTTGACGAATCAATCCCCAAACACAAAAAAATAAATATATAAATGAGGGATTTATATTTATTTGCTTTTAAGTCTGGTAAGTCAAGACTTAAGTCCTGGCCATGTAGTGACAAAGAGTTATTATATACAGTATCGATTATCACTAAAAGTGTAGATGCTATTACTTGGATAATGGTTTTTATGACATTACCTTGTGACAATATATAGAAATATTGAGTTGCTGCAATTAAAAAGAAATGATGGTCTAAATCTTTTTTTGATAAATTGGGAATGGGAAGAGGATGCTTAAGATCAAACTTAAGTTTAAATGCCAACTCTAGCACTCTACTAACCACTAGGCAAAGAAGTGTTTAGCTTCCAAAATTTGTTGTTAAATATATTGAGAAATCTTAATCAATATCTAATGAAATTGATTAATTATATAATTAGGAAAAATTAAAATTTATGATTAATTTGTTGTTTCCTTTTAAATTAGATGAAAACAATGCATTATATAAATATTTTTCTCAAAATATATTTTAATTGAGTCCAATAACGGTGTTTATAGACATTATTTAAAGTTAATTAAAATATTATTTAAAAAATTATATTTAATGTGGTACTTTCATCAACTTTAATAAGAAGTAATACATTAATTATACATTTATTTCTTTAAATGTATGAATCTAAAAGAATTTGGACCATAGTCATAAATCCCATGCATCAAATCAAATTTAGGGACTACCTAAAATAGGTCTAAAAATCATCGGTTCATGGGCGAGTCAAGTGATGAATTTAGCAACAAGTCATGGGTGAGTGTGTCTATATATATACAAAGGAAAGTATAGCAAAAGCAAAATTGCTGCCCACAGGCCATGGCTTATTTATCAAGGTTATCTATTACACACAAAAACACTGACAAGTGTTTATGGCATTAAGTTTTTTAATCCATTCATTTCAAAGATATGTATGCATATTTCTTGTGGCATCACGGTTTGTCCCTTCCGCTCTTAGCCTTGGTGATGGTGATGAACATTGATTTGTGTTATGTAAAGATTTAACTTTGTAATATTATTTTATGTGCATCTATTGATGAATTTCTACTTGACAGCTCCATATTGTATTGTATGTGCTAATTTTGCTAATAGCAGATGCATGAATTGCTCTAACAGCTATTTAACGGTAAGGTTATTTACCCAAATTCAAGGCCCATCCACTATTTGGATGTTTGGACAAAAATATTAAGTTGAAAAATGAGTTTAGGCAAAAAAAATAAAGCCTTGAGCAGAGAATTTAAAGCTTGGGCTTGGCCCAGGCCAAATAGTGTTTTTCTATTTTAAACTTTATGTTTTTATACTGTAATTATAAATATTTTATAATAATAGTTATAATTTTATTTTACTAATTGTTAACCTATTGAAACACCTTTATAATGGAAGTCATACACATATTTTTGAAAATAATATTAATATAAAACTTAATAAAAAAAATTTAATTATTTAAATTTGAATTAAAAACATATTTAAGAAATTAAAATATATGTAATAAGAGAAGGTCTAAATGGACTTGAATACCAATTTATAAATTTATGCAAGCTTGGGCAAAATAAACTACTCATATTTCAAGATAGTCCGGATTTAGATTTGCCTACATGGTGTTAATATCTTGCTTGTGTCTGACTTGAACCAAACTTGGCCTGGCTTGTGAACTAGTCTAAGCATGGTAATGGGCTTGAAATCTTTTATTTACTGCTAATTTATTTTATTAGTACTTTTATTTCCTTCTAAAATATTTCCATCCAACATAAATTCAGAAATAGGTATAGAGCTATGCTCCTTCAAAAAATATATATATAAAACTTTTAAAAATTAAACATATTTGTGTCGAATATATACTCATATTTAACACTCAATGTTGAATCTAGACAATAGAGTAATAAATAATTCAGATCTGAGAACATTCAAGCCTAAAATTTATGTTATAATATAAATTCAAATAAGAAATTACAACTCATGCTGTTGCTAATTGTTTTTTGGACTAAAAACTAGTTACTTTGTATGATATGCTATAAGTTGTGAAGTAAATGCTTTTATAGTGTGTATTTATAAGGATAGTAATGAATTTAAATTAGTAATTATATCATAAAGCATAGAAGATAAAAAAATAAGAATGAAAAGAGAAGTAGCAAAATGGAAAGCTAAGCCCATGCAATCTACATAATTCAATGGGAAGCATGCATGTGAAATAACTGCGTCGAAGGTGTCCATCAAAGGGCAACAGGTAAAGTATCATCATGCTAGTCATGACTTCCACATCAATTGTGTACTAGAGTTTAAATTAGTATATTATAGTTCATATTATCTTTAACTTATAAAATATTTTTGTGGACAAAACCATAAAGCTTAATGAGCCAAAGTGGACAATAATTTGCAAGTTAATGTGGACCGTGATAATAGTCGACTCTAGAAATGTTCCACTAAAGACAATGAACCCTTATTGGTGTAGAGAAGGATATCATATCCTAGAAAGGATTAATGAATCCCTGATTGGCTGTGTACTAGAATTTGATTAGATATAAATTTTTACACCATTTCAACCTATAAAAGTCTTTTTTGTGAACAAAACCATGAGGTCCAACGGATCAAAGTAAACAATACTTTATAGATTAGTATAAACCTTAAATTAAGCAAAGCATAAAATTGCATTGAGGGTCTCAATCAAAAGGTAGTAGGTTAAGCAACCACTCTACCTATACATTATTCTTCTCATTATTTGTTTTTCCATATATTTGTGTTAAGAAGCGTTTGCAGATACCAACTTCATGTTAAACCAATATGTTCCTATCTCTTTTTTTTTCTTCTAATAGAGGTCTACCAATTATCCATAATTATTGACTTCTTTCATGAGTTGATATTTATAAAAAGGTCCATTACAACTTCACAACTTCATATCTTATGTTTTAAATCCTTTTTTTCCTCTTTTTTTTTTTTAGAGGGGGAGTGGAATTGGTGGGGGGGATAAATGAAGTTTGTATTTCACCCTTCAGGGAGCACAAAAGTATTAATATCATATGTGGTCTTCACTTGAAGAAAATATTAAATATTTGAATATTTACTTTTAAATGTGTAATGTGATGCTTCTATTATCCTTTTATATGATAATTTAATACTCAAAATTCACATTGTTAAGTGAAAAGAATGATATAATCATCATCAAATCAAATAAGGACATGATATATTTACATATTTTGTTATATGGTATACATGTGGCAATCAAATGTTATAATTTTTTTAAATATTAATACAAATTTTATTTTTAAAAAGAAAAAAACCTTCTTAAGAATTTATTTTTCTCATTTTTGAAAAATTTAACACTTTTATGTAATCTATGTAAATTATATTAAAGCAGTCCCCTCGATTTAATGGGATTACTTGGCAAACTCTTTTTTTTTTTTAATTTTAGTAAGATTTTTTACTTTTTATATTTATGTTATGTTAGTGTTTTTTTTTTGTGTGTCATAATTGAATTCAATTTATTATCTATTTATAAATTTTAATATATTAATAATTCGTTTGATTTAGACTTTGATGTGTTTGTGTATTCGTATTGTATTTACATTTTTATGTTGTATCATATTTTAATTATTTTTCATATTGGCTTTGTCGTATAGCCTTGTTGTGTTCAAAATTTCAAGTCTAATTAATACCATTCAAATAACAACCAATTTCGCGCCACGTGTCATCGTACTTGTGCTCATGTTACTTTTATGTGTCATTATCTAATTCAAGGTATTATATAAGTTTATATAAATTTTGATAAGTTGTGAAATTAGTTAGCTTGGTGGCTTAAACGCAAAGCAACATAAACATAGCTATAAGAGAGAGAAAGGCAATAGTGACAAAGAAAAGACTACTTTTTTTATTCAATTCAGTGCATTTACAATGAGAATGCTATAACCTTATATAGGTATCAAGCTAGGCTTGTCTTGATAATGTAACATCAAAATATAGAGATTACGATTCTGTATATGTAATCAGATATTAGAAAATTATGATCCTGTAATTGTAATCAGTATATTAGGAGATTACAATCCTATAATCATAATTAGTATATTAGGAAATGCCTAGTTATGTTAAATCCTAGACCTAGCAATATTTGACACAATTACATGAATATGACATGCATAAAGTCAATAAAATACAACATGAATATTTTCTCAAAATCTATCTAATATGAATTATAAACGTATCAAAATTGATCTAAATATAAAAATCCTTAAACACGATTATGACATAGCAAAATATACGAATATGACATGAATACAAGAATTGCTAGGTCTCGTAAATCCAATATTTCATAACATATTATGGAGATTATGATCCTATAATCAAAATCAAAATATTCCATAACATGATACATTAATAATTCATTTTTTTGTAGATTTTGACACATTTATCTATCGTGTCATATCCATGTTATTTTCATGTCATGTTTTGCTTTAATTTTTTTTATGTTGTGTTTGTAGGAAATCTCGGGGTAATAAGTAATCAGATTATAAAAATTTTATAAATAACATAAAAACATGCCAGTGGAAGCCAATCAAAGAAACTAATCCAAACTCCTTAAACAAGATCATTTTGCAAGATTTTGATTAATCTTTTAGATAAAGAAACCTAAAGATCTAGTTAAGATTTAAACATATCTCACTCTTGAGGAGACTTTCCGCAATTCCATAACCCAATTACACGAAAATACTAAGCCCAGTTGTTGTGATAAGCCTTATCGAAATAAAACTCAATGGAAACAGATCTCTAATTATTCAAAACAAAAAAAATAAAAGGGAAAAATAAAAATATAAAATCTGAAAAGTTAGAAGGATGGAAGGTATGAACCTTAATTGATTGATAAGAATCCTCGCCACAATCAATACAAGAATTGGATACCACTTTTAGGGATAAGAAACCTAAAAGATAAGTCTCACAAACTTGCCACCAAGAAGACTTGGATAGCAGAAAAAGACTGAAAATAATTAGCAGTTGAATGACTCAAGAACAAGCATAAGGTCCCCCACTTATAATAAAGGATTAGGCCAAAGGCTTTCACAAGAAAAGAAAACTAAATTGTAAATAATTAATTAAGATATTGATTGCTTACAAAGAAAATAAAATAGTAAATGGAATCAATTTTTTGCAAGCTAAGGAATTAAAACTTCTATTAAAAAAAGGAAACTGAAATCCTTAGGGATTAAGTAATAATCTACATATTAAAACTTTCCTAGTTTGGATGATGCAGACTTTCTTGCCTAAGAAAACTTCTAGAATCTTTAAGGATCTTTCTTATGGAGCATATAATACATCAAGTTAACTTTTTTAGCCCTTGATCGTGTGATCAGGCCTGTATACTCGAACCTTTAGGCCTACTAACTTCGGCCAATCAGGATGTGGCACATCATCTCCCCCTTCTTGAGAAGGATTTGCCCTTAAATCCTCACAATCTCCATCATCCAAGGTGTCTTCCAAATACGGTGTAAGATCTTGAACATTGAACATGGCACTCACATTGTATTCTTTAAGTAAGTTAAGCTTGTAAGCATTGTCATTTGGCTTTTCAAGGACTTTAAAAGAACCATCAGCTTAGATTTCTTTTGATTAGGAAACCTCTCTTTATGAAGATGAATCCATAAAAGATCTCCTAGTTTGAATAGAACTTGCTTTCTGCTTTTGTTTACTGATCTTACATAAGCTTTATTCTTCCTCTCTATCTATCTGTAACTTCCTGGTGTATATTCTTCACCATTTAGCTTTCTTAGCTGCATTTGTACAACTTGTCTCGCTAATTGGTATTGATGCTAAATCTAATAGTGTAGTTGGGTTGAAACCATGAACAACCTCAAAACAAAAATGCTTAGAGCCTGCATACACTATGAATGTAATCAAACTTTACATATGCCAAGCACTTATCCTAATTCTTTAGATTTTTGTTCACCATTATCTTAAGCAAAGTTAAAAGTGTTCTATTTAGCACTCAAGTGCCCATCAGTTTATGGATGGCAGGTTATGCTAAATAATAACTTGGTTCTAAGCTTTTTCCTTAAAGTCTTCCATATATAGCTTAGCAACTTAGCATCATGACAAATAATGCTCTTAGGAATCAATGCCATCAAACCATTTCCCTAAAGAACAAATCAGTCACATAGCTTACATCATCAGTTCTGTGGGATGGAATGAATACGCCATCTTAGAAAAGTGATCCACTATAACTATTACCAAATTCTTTCCCTATAGTGTCTTAAGTAAACCTAAAACAAAATCTATGCTTACATGTTCCCAAAGATGTCCAAGTATAAGTAAAGGCATGTATAACCCTTGTGCCATCTCCTTGCTTTTCATTTTTTTGCTCATGACACATCTTTTTAAAATTCTATGAACATCTCAGTTTATTGCCAGCCAATAAAAGTGTGCTTTCAATGCTTCTAATGTCTTTATTACAACAAAGTGTCCAGGAAGACCTCCACCGTGTGCTTCATGCACTAAAAACTCTCGAGATCAACAAAAAAAATACATAATCGGCTAGACTTGAAGAGAAATCCTTTATGTCAAAAATAACCTTCTTTTGCTCCCTTCATGCACTTTTCATATATCTTTGCAAAGTGTGAAACCTCTTTGTACAACTTTATCATCAAATCAAACCTCATTAATCGAGTATTAAGCATAGAGATTAGTGCATACCTTCACAAAAGTGCATCAACTATAGTGTTAACATTCCCTTTCTATGTAATTGGCATGTCTCCTATTTAGCTTGCTTTGCCCCTTCAAATGTTTCAATGACTCATGAACTTTTTTGGCAATAAATAATGTTGCTAACTTTCCAAAGCCTGAATTAGCACATAAAACTCCTTATCATAGGTTGAGTAGTTAAGACGAGAACCACTCAACTTCTTGCTAAAATAGGCAATGGGACACACATCTTGCTTAAGAACAACACCAATCCTAATTCTTGGCATATCACACTCCACTTTAAAGGTCTTAAAGAAAGTAGGTAATGCTAGTATAGGAGCTGAACTTAATTTCTCCTTAATTAAGTCAAAAATTCACTATGCTCCCTTAGCCACTTAAACTCCATTTCTTTCTTCATGCATTCAGCCAAATGAGCTAGAATGGTGCTAAAATTTTTCATAAAGCATCTATAAAAGGACGCTAGGCTATGCAAACTTCAAACTTTAGCAACACTAGTGGGAATTGATCACTCATCGATAGCTTTAACCTTTTCTTCATCAACCTCTACTCAATTTTAGGAAATGACATAGCCAGGAAAAACTCAACGATCCTTGCCAAAAGGCACACTTCTTGAGATTGGTAAATAGTTTTTCTTCTCTAAGCACTTTAAACACTTATTTAAGATGCTCTATATGTTCATCAAAGCTTTTACTATAAACAAGTATATCATCAAAATAAACAACAACAAAATAACCAATGAATTTTCACAAAACATGGTTCATTAGCCACATAAATGTGTTGGGAGCATTGGACAAGCCAAAAGGCATGACTATCCATTCATACAACCCAAACTTGGTCTCGAAGGCCATTTTCCATTCATTACCTTCCTTTATTCAAATATGATGGTATCCACACTTGAGATCATTTTTCAAAAAAATAGAAAGACCATGCAACTCGTCTAACGTGTCATCAAGCCATAGGATGGGTTTGGGATAGTGGCATTTAATTGTAATCTTGTTAATAGCCGAGCTATCTATGCACATGTGCATTGATCCATCCTTTTTAGGCACTAAAAGAGCTGATATTGCACATGGACTCAGGGACTCTTTAACAAAGCCCTTCTTCATCAACTCTATTACTTCCCATTGGAGTTCCCTAGCTTCTTCCAGGTTGCATTGATACACTGGTCTTTTGGGCAAAGTCGAACCAGGTATAAGATCAATTTGATGCTTTATGCCATAGATTAGTGGTAACTCCTTTAAAAGTTCTTTCGAGAAAACATCTAAATATTCCTTCAATATCTTACCTAATTTTGGATGGGCAGCTCCATCTTCACCTAAAATATTCTTAACTATCAGTAAGTAAACAATCTTATCGAATATTAGAGTATGTTTTACCTCCTTCTTGTTGTTAAATAAACTCCCCTTCATTACTTTGTTGATCGCCAACTAGTCTTGTATTAGTTAAAAAGGACTAAGAGGTGTTAATAGCACACATTTATCATCTTTAAAAACAGAATAGGTGTTTGCACACCCATGATGCACAGCTTCTAGGTCAAACTACCAAGGTCTTCCTAAAAGCATATGGCTAGGACTCATCAGTACCACATCACATGTTACTTTATCTTTGTACCTTTCTATTGTAAATGGCACCTTCACCTATTTTGTAATCCTTAGGTCTTCCTTGTTGTTTAGCCATTGTAAATGATAAGGATATAGATGCTTAGTAGTAGTGAGGTTTAGTTTATTAACCAATATAATAGAGGCTACATTAGTGCAACTCCCTCTATCAATGATTAAACCACATACCTTGCCATTAATGTTGCAACTGGCGTGGAAGATATTCTTAGGCTATTCCTTCTTTTTCTTTAATTGTGCGGCTATATTGTGACGAATAACAAGCAATTCTCTTTCTTAATGAGTGTAACTTGCTTTTCTTCCACTTTTACTTCCAAATATGATTCATCTATATTAACAATTTCTTCAGCTGATTCATGAACGATCATTATCTTATTGTTAGGGCATTGTAAAGCTATGTGTCCAAGCCCGAAGCACTTAAAACACTTGATGTCATGACTTTTTATTGAAGGTTGGAAATTTTCAACTTTTTTCCTTTTTTAACCATGGTCACCTTAGTAGGATCTTTTTTTTTTCAATTTTTGCGAGCGTTTTAGAGATGTAAAGTGAAGAAGAGGATGAGGTGTAAGGTTTACTTACCCTAGACGTGCCTCTATTATGCTACCTTTCAATCTTTATAGCCAATGTAATCACATCATCCAATATGGCATATGGTTGTAACTCTACTGAATCTACAATTTCTTTGTTCAACCCACTAATTAATCTTGCAATGGTTTGTTCTTTTGCCTCTTATAGATCACAACGCATCATTAACATTGCAAACTCTTTCACGTAATCCTCAACACAATAAGCTCCTCACTGTAAAGTTTGCAACTTAAGGAATAACTCTTGCTTCTAGTATTAAGGTACAAACCTCTTTTCCATAAGCCTCAATCTCAAGAATAGATTTTCTCTTTCACACTTTTTTTGCACCTTTACATTCTTCCACCATAAATTAGCATAATCAATAAACTTGAAAGATGTGAGTTTTACCTTTTTTAGCCTTAGTGTATTCTTGACACTCAAAGACTTTTTCAACAGATTGTACATACTCCAAGTACTCTTCGGTAGAGCTTGTTCCATAAAAATAAGGAATCTTTCTCTTGATATTATCAGAGGTTCTTGGTTGCCAACGTTGCCTTGGTGCTTCTTTAGGTTCATTTTCTATGCTCGGTCATCATACTTATCACCCTCATCGTGATCAACCCTTTATCATTATGGTTGATCGCATTATGGCTAATTCATGACCAATCGTTCCATCATATGCACAAACTAATCCCTGCGTGTTACGAAGCTCTTCGTTATTGAATTCAAGGGTTATAAGATAAGCTTGTTCAAAACTCATTCCTTGCTGTAATCTTGGATTTGGTGGTGTATGGATTTAACCACCTTCTGACATGGTGTTTATCACTCTAAAAAACCTTAGCTTTAATCCCAATTATGATAAGTTTTATCAAAATAAAGCTCAATGGAAACAGATCCTTAATGGTTCAAAATGAAAAAGTAAAAAGGAAAAAAAATCTAAAATTTGAAAAGTTAGAAGGATGGAAGGAATAAACCTTGATTGATTGATAAGAATCCTCACCATAATTAATACAAGGGCTAAATGCAACTTTTAACGATAAGAAACCTAAAAGATAAGTCTCACAAACTCACCACCAAGAAGACTTGGATAAGAGAAAACGATTAAAAATAATCAACAGCTTTATTGATCAACTTTGAATGACTCAAAAACAAGCATAAGGTCCCTTATTTATAGTAGAGGATTTGGCCAATGGCTTTTACAAGAAACAAAAACTAAATCATAAATAACTAATGAAGATATTGCTTGCTCACAAAGAAAATAAAATAGTCAATGGAATTAATTCCTTACTTGCTAAGAAATTAAAACCTTTCTAAAAAGGGAACTGAAATCTTTGGGGATTAAGTAATAATTTGCACACCAAAACTTTCTTAATTTGGATGTTACTGACTTTCTTCCTCAAGAAGACTTCTAGAATCTTCTAGGATCCTTATAGAGCACATAGTACACAAAATTGACTCTTTTAGCCCTTGATCATGTGATTTGGCATATATACTCAAACTCTTCCTCCTTTGGGCCTGTTAACTTGGGCTAACCATGATGTGGCATGTCATGTCATGAACAAAGCTATTCAAGTGTCTGGCCTTTAACTGTTATCACATAGATGACCCCAAAAACCTTTAATAAGGAAGAAACTTTACTGTCAGGAGCTCTGTTAGTAGCCTAGGTTTCAATAAATCTTCCCCTGCACTTAGAAGACCTTAATTCAAGAAAAAAATAAGATAAAAAAAATAAAATTTCTTTAAAAATATCAAGATTACATCAATTCCCTTAAGGGTTCTAGACAAATTGTAATCTAGGTTTTCAAAGGTCTCTTAGCCAAATTTAAAAACCTCCATCCAACTATAAGGGATGACAAACAAGGGCTTATATAGCCTAAGGTTTAAAATTTTAGTTTATGGGAAACTACAATTTTGTCCCTCTCCTGTTTGAACTTATTCATATTAAACCTAAGTAACCATTACTTGTATTAAACATATAAACACAGTCTTAATAATTTTTGCTAATCACATTTATGTGTGTAACTCATTGGGGCCCCATCATATTGGCAATAAATAGAAAATAACCCAATTAAGAATATTTTATATTTACAGACCAAGGTTGACATCTAACAATGCATTATGGCCACCCAACATGCAGGATTTGTCAATGTGGTTTTGACAAGCCCTTCAATGTTTTGTATCTCAATTTAATAAATATTCTTTTATCATATATCCTAGAATTAGCAAGAGAATGGTTTAATGTCTACTTTTAGCTCATTTCATATTAGTATGTGATCCTTATGTGTTAACTACATAATCAATATTACCTTGGCTAAGGATTTTGAGTTAACACAGGCCAGGTATATGTGTGATAAGTCCCTTCATATTACTTAGGGTGATGAATCTGAAAGATAAAATCTTGGGCTCATACATATCAATATAAGCATAAACATTTAATCAGTATCAAAGTTACGTAGTGAAATTACAAGAAAAAAATTAGATTTTCTTAGGATCTTAGGAAGAGATGTACATGTGATCGGACTGTAATCTAAAAACATAAATCTATTAGAAATCATACTTGCTTAAAGATTCATAACTCTAAGCGTGCCAATCCATACACAAATGTACCATGGGTTGATTACTACGATCTCTTTTTAAGGCCAAAAATAGTTTTAAGTGTATTGTCGCTAACAGTGTTCTACACAGATGCTTATTGAAACCTTCATGAGGTGCGATGGTTCTCCATTGCTAGCTAGAAGGCTTCTCAAGCCTTAACCAAAATGATATATAGCCAATAAGTTTAGATCTGAAGTGATGGGGAGCATTACCCATGCTTGTTGCACTAAGAAAGAGAAAAACTACTCTACAGAGAAGTAGTTGTTTTTCACAGATACAAGCAAACGAATCCAAAAGTCCTATTTTTGTTTCTAATTGATTCCTTTAGAATAAAAAATTGATTTTCCATCTTTTGTTGTGTTCAAAAACATTTTTTGATCACCTAGGATACAATTGCATAATCAGGCTTAGAGAAACAAAGATTTCAAGATTTGGCCAATTTTACAACTTTTAAGAAAAATTAATCTCTCAATGCTAGAAACCTATTTTTCTAATTTTGTTGTCTTAAGAACAATTTAAGAACACTAAAAAAATCCATGGAAATCAAAAAGAGCTTAGATAAGAATAGACATTGCACCAAACGACTTAGAAAAGTCTAGAGTTGGTGCCTAGGGTTTTTTTCTAATGCTTCTAATAATCCAAAAAGCTTTAATAATGTAATTAAACACACCTTAGGCTAGGTTAGGCTTGACTTTGGGTCAACTGAGTCCAATACTAACATACCTATAAGGTAGCCCTACTTTGTAATGATTTTTGGAGCCTAATTAAAACTATTTTAATTAAATGTCCAAGATTGGGCCTTAATATTACCTTGCTAATGTTTTAGCCTAATAGCACACAAAAGAAACCTATTTCATGCACCTAGCCCATTAGCAAGCTCAACTTCAAGTAGTTCACAACTAAATTCTGTTGACTTAATAATTAGTGTTTAGCATTTTTGGTTTAACCTTTAAATTTAGATGTTAGATAATTTAATTCATAATTAAATTTTTCTAAACCAAGTAAAACAATTTTACTTCATGTAAATAATATTAAATAATTAAAAAAATCAAATAATTATTTAATTTTTTAAATACAATCATTTGGCTTTATTTAATAAAATCCCTAAAACTATGTCTACAAATAAACATTATCTTGATAAGACATTCTTATCTTTATTGCCATATTAAGACATCTTTAATTCGATTTCATAAATCTAATTTATGTCTTAAATTATTCTTAATTAAACTTATTCAATTAGGTCCTCCTCAATATATCTTTGATTTAAATAAGTCATACTCAATTAAATTTCGATTTTAATCTAATATATCATCTTATTGTGTGTGACCTATTAGGCTTCCATTATAATGATGATAAATATAATTGGACAATTAAGTGTATTTATATTTGTAGACCAAGATTGACCTCTAACAAGGCACCATGGTTACCCGATATGTAAGAAGAGTCAATATGACCTTCTCAAGAAACCTTTTAGTGACCAACCTCTTAGTGTATTTTTGTCCTCTCACTAGATATCCTAGAAAGACCCTGAGCATAGTGTCTATTCCTGTATCAATCCATATTAGTTCCTGCAGCTTTCAGTTAACATCATGAATTTAGGGAAAAAGTTTCTCTTAAATTCATCATGAGCTATCCAACGACTTTATCAAGTCAACCAAAGCCAAGAACATATGAGATATATCTCTAATGTCACTCAAAGTGGTAAATCCTCTTTGGATCACTTATCCACCTTTATATGGTTCTTGCCATACCAAAAACCACCTTATCATAAGCATCCATCTATTTTGGACTCGTTCATGATGAAATCAAAATATGACACTCCCCATGCAAGATGATTTGGTATCACAAGTCTAAGGACCAACATACATGACTAGTACATGAGAACATATTCTATAGATAGTTGAGTGAATTATACTAAATGGAGTTCTCATATGGGCCATATTCAGTAAACTTATTTCCACAAAACAAGCACCTATACGCTATTCCTAAGTATCTATATACTTTAATTTCTATGAGATCAAAGAGTTGCATGAATAAAATGCATGTAGGCTTAGCATATGGTAGTCTTTGCATGGTCCTATCTTGACAATATGATGATTAGGAATGTTTTTTGAAATAGGCCTTTGATAAATAAGGATCTCATCATAGTAACTCATTACTAACGTTGTAAGGCCATTGTGTTTGATGGTCTTCATCCAATTAGTGTTTGTATGATTTTCAACCATGCCACTAACATGAAGGAGAACTTTGAATCATTAACCTAAGCGATTAGTTTACATTATTAGCTTATATATGTCTCATTCAACCCGATTGGTTGTAGGGCATATCCTAACAACTCCCACTTACACTAAGCCAATTGCTAACTCATATAATGTGGAACTCTTTTGATTAGCAATCGGGTCTTAATTTAGATAAAACTTTAGCACATTTGTGAGAATATGTTTCAGTTATGTTCATGATAATCTCATTGTCAAAGTAATTAACTATTCGAATCACAACTAGATTAAGATTCCTATCATATGGCTTACTTGTTACTTTAACAACTATTAGGAATCTTTTATTAGCTTGTAAGCTAAAGATCCAAATGTAACTCCTTTTATGAGCTTAAATAAAAAGAGTTTGTTTATGACCATTAGGGTATAAACATGTAATCCTCTCTATTTGGAAATATTTTTCCAAATAATTGCATTTTTAACAACATGGCTATTTATTACTAAGTCAAATTATGGTCTTTAGCTTTTAAAGAATCATAAATGCGTCCCACCAAATCCTATGTGTGTAGATTTAAGGGAATTGGATTCAAAAACTATTTTTGAATCCTTTAAGTTATAGGTCATTTAGTGTTCTCCATACTATTGCGAGATTATATTTAAGAATAGTGAGACCATAACATAGAACAAATTCTATGATTAATGATTTATTCAATGAGAGCTAAATCTTATATAGGCATTGAATTCTAGCAATCATCCTTAATTGGCATGTCAATGCCAAAATAAGCATATTCTGTTTATGAATAAATCATTATTATGTTTTGGAAACATCAATCAAGAAGGCAAGCTTTGATCATTATCAACAAGATTGCCTTTACTTATGGTCCATCTTCACCGCTCTTTTTAGTGGGCCTTACAATATGTCACACATATTTAAGCACCATTTTCTAAGTATCATATACCAAGAGAAGTGAATTAATCTCAGTATATGTCTAATATAGAAACTTTTGGAAGTTTCCTAATTTTGATTATATCAAAATTTTCCTTTCAATGTTTATAATCTAGTTGTCCACCATGTTGGCATATTCCTTTATCATCACCATTATTTTTCTTTAAAAGAAAGTATATGGATAATGCATGGATTATTATCCATTAAAGTGCTCAAGTCTTAAAATAATCCTATCATATGAGGCCTGATTAGGCTATCTTTTAATATCTTGCTTAGCAATAATTCTTTAGGGATGTCGAACCTCTCATTTTGGTTATCCTTATAGAATAATTCTTTAAGGATTCAATAATTTTATGAGCTTAATAGCTACTTGCTCCTATTGGAATTCAGGTATCATAGTAGCCATCATTACAATGTGGCTTGATTAAGGTCATCAATATGAAAATGTTAGATTGCCCTTCACCTAGTAAGCTATTCTTGGATATGCCATTCAATGTAGGACTACCCAATGGAGTCTAGCCCATTAAGCTTATCAGCATCATGTATGCTATTAGCAATAGTCTATTAATCATGTTATGTTTATATCCATTATGAACCTAAACATTTTATAGTTAATAGGTTTGCTATTTTAATCATTAAATAACGTTTAACTTTAATGATTGTCCTTATTATTTTATCGAGATTATAGCCCACAACCATAATCTAAGAAGTTCAACATTTGAATCTTTTTAATGAGCTAGAAACCTTTTTCACCTTGATAAAACCTTGAGTGACTCAACAAATTATGTAAAAGCTAATTGGGTAGGTATCAATTGCATCTCTATGTATCTCCTAGATCAGTTAGGTGTTAATTCTTTGCCTAAATACATCATATGCATTTCACATACCCATCGCCTCTCACGTCATATGGTCAAGTGTGACACATTCAAACCAATCAACAATAGTTAAGTAAAACCCATTATTCATAACTTAAGTCATTCAAGTAGAAAGGACCTTGCATGACTCAATAAATCTCTGTGACCAAAATTTAAGTATCTTGTTATGAACAATGAAATGCGTCTAATCATGCTTACACATGGACTTAATATTTTACAATGGATTTTTAATCATTTATCTTAGGTCTCGTTGCTTTGTTTGATTAGCATGCTTAGCATTTATTCAGTCATATATCACATATATAAATTCAAAAATAAATCTAAGACATGCAATCTACTAAGATGATTATGGACTTTATCTATTAAGCTAATAGGAGCCTAGTTGGTCAAATTTCTATGGATAACATACAATGTTTTCATAAATTTTGATGATGATCTCCTTGGTCCTTTCTTCTTAGCGCCATCTTCTTTACATCTTGGATTTATATAAATTCTAATCATAACCTAAATCTAAATCTATAAGTCCTATATAACTATTATATATCATTATAAGAAACCTCAAGTTACATTCGAAGGGAGTTAGGTGAGGAGAAAATTTACAACCTAGAATTAAAAGAGAAGGTTGGATTCACATGCCCTATTTATAAAAAAAAAAAAAAAAGACAAAAGAAAAATTCAACCATCCACAACCGAGTCACACTAAATCTAGTCCATAATCATCCTCATGCTAACATAATCATATTATAAGATTGAAATTAAATATAAGCATAGCTAATAACACCTGGTGATCTTGTATGTCATTTGCATAAACCTCTTCAAACAATTTTAGATGATTTATCAAATTATTTAGTAATTTTGATTCTTTAATTAAAACATTTTAATTAAATTCCCAACTTTTAGAGAATTTGTCTTAAATTGCTTATTACCTCACTTTTAGTTTGTTTGTCTTAATTAGGGCATCATCTAATTTTTAGACAATCTTGTTTTAACTTGGACAAACCATCCATTTTATAAAACTTGTTTTTTTTAAAAATAACATTTTAAGACATTAAATTGGACATTACCTAACTTTTAGGCTGTTTGTCTAAATTAGGACATTATATGAATTTTAGATAACTTTGTCTTAATTTAGACAAACCATTTAACATGTAATATTTCTTAAACGATTTAGAAAACTAGTTTCAAATTTTTTCAAAGTTTCAGTGATTGAGCCATAGTTAATTTAATTAAGAAAACAATTTTCTTACATGTTAACATTTATTCTAATCAAATAAGATCAAATCCCAATCAAATAGGATTACTCATTTAAATTAAATATATTTTTTAATTAAACAATTTAATTGAATTTTAATTCCATGCTTATTATATTATCCAATTATATCTTAATCAATTTAAGAAAACTAATACAATTGGATAATTAGGTGTTTGATAATAAGTAAGAGTTTTAATGGAACACAACCTTTCAAGGAGTTCTAGTCCAACTATGAGTCTGTTCCATGCATGGGTATCTTAGCCATTCTAATTCAACTCAAAAAATATTGTCTCCTTCCCACTAAAACTCTAAAATACAACAAATTTGGCAGCAACTATTTGCTGCCATGGATGCCACATCAAGGTTCAAAGAAGAGAGACAATAATGCTGCAGGCCTTAAGTACACCTAATACATCATTTATCTCCCGGATTTGAAATGTTTTCAACTTCGATTTTAACCTAATTTTTCCATAAAGTTTTATAAACAATTCATGATACTTTCAAGGTGGAAAACCATGGAAAAATCGCTACAATAGCTGCTGAAAATTTTAACACCTTCAAAACACCTAAACGGAGCCATCCTAACAATAGTCAACACCAAAACATTGATAATGACTTAAATATCAATTTAGTTAGAAAAAAACATATAAACAATTAATATATATAATAAACATGGATTAATAGGCTGGAAAATTAAATATTAAAATGAAACAATTTTTTAATTTTTAGTTTAAGAAACAAATCAAAATAACATTGAAACAACTCAGAAAGCTTAAGACATATTAAGACTTTGATCCAAATTAATTAAAATTTTTTAATTAATTATTTAAACACTTTTAAACATGATTAAAGCCAAAAATTACATGATGTCTAGATTTAAAAATTAAAAAAAATAATTTTTGAAGAATTTTACGAAAATTGAAAATCACCAAATCAACATATAAATCAATCAGATTAATTATCACCAAAACTGGCATGCTAGACCACATGTAATCTATAAACCTGAGGCTTTAATGCCACTAAAGGAGAAAATCCCATGCTCATGCATATTGATATAAGCATAAAAATTTAATTAGAATTAAACTTACGTGGCAAAATTAAACAAAGAAACATTTGGATTTCCTTAAGGTCTTTAGGAATAGATGTACATGTGATCATACTATAATTTAAAAACATATATATGTTAGAAATCATGCCTGCTTAGAGACTCATAACTCTAACCATGCCAATCCCTACACGAATGCATTTTGGTTGATTACTATGATATCTTTTTAAGGCTAAAAGCAGTCCAAGTGTCATGCCTCTAACAGTGACCCACACGGATGCCTTTGAATCCTTTGTGAGGTTCAATGGTTCTCCAATGCTAGCTAGAAGGCTTCTCAAGTCTTAAGTAAAACATATATAGATAACAGGCTTAGATCTAAATTGATCCAAGAATAATTCCTATGTTTATTGTGTTAAAGGAAAAAGAAAAACAACTTTGAAAGGAAATAGCTTTTTTTTTTTTTGCAGATGCAAGCAAACAAATCCAAAAATCCTAATTTTTTATTATAGTTGATTCCTTTAGAATAGAAAACTGATTTTTCCAACTTTTATTGTGATCAAAAACACTTTCTGATCACCTAGGATTCAAATTTACACAATCAAACTTAAGGAAGTAGGGATTTCAAGATTTAGGCAATTTCATAACTTTTGTGAAAAATTAATCTCTCAATGTTGGAAAAATATTTTTCTAATTTTTTTGTGTCAAGTACAATTCAGGAACACTAAAAACTCCATGGAAACACAAAGAGAGCATAGAAAGCATAAATGTTGCACTAAACCCCTTAAAGTAGTCTAATGTTGGTTCCTAGGGTTTTTTCCAATGCTTCTAATAAGCCAAAAATATTTATTAGTATATTTAAATATATCTTGGACTTGGTTAGGCTTGACTATTGGGTCAATAAGCTAATACTAACATGCCCATAAGGTGGCCCCACAGTGGAATGTTTCTTGAAGCCTGATTAAAACTATTTTAATTAGATTTGTCCAAGATTGGACCTTAATATTAACTTATTAATATTTTAGCATAATAACACACTAAGATAGCTATTCCATGCACCTAACCCATTAGCAAGCCTAATTTGGAAGTTCACAACTAAACTCTCTTGACTTGATAATTAAGTCTTTTGGCCAAAATCTTAAATTTACATGTTACATAATTTAATTTATAATTAAATTTTCTAACCAAAGTAAAATAATTTTACTTCATGTAAATAATATGAAATAATTAATTAAATAATTATCAAATAATCATTTCTTTTTTCAAATACAATTATTTGGTTTTATTTAATAATATCCCTAAAATTATGTCTACAAATAGACATTATCTTGATATGACATTCTTATCATTATTGCCATATTAAGATATCTCTAGTTAGATTTCATAAATCTAATTTATGCCTTAAATTATTCTTAATTGAACTTATTCAATTAGGCCCTCCTCATTATACCTTTTATTTAATTAAGTCATACTTAATTAAATCCTGGTTTTAATCTAATAGATTATCTTATTGTGTGTGACCCATTAGGCTTCAATCATAATGGCAATAAATATAATTGCCCTATTAAGCATATTTATATTTGTAGACCAAGATTGACCTCTAACAAGGCATCATGGCTACATTATATGCAGGAAGAGTCAATATCACCTCCTCAAGAACTTTTCAGTAACCAGCCTCTCAGTGTAGCTCAGTCATTTCACCAGATATCCTAAAAAAACCATAAGCATGGTTTTGTGTCTACTCATTTATCAATCTATTAGTTCTTGCAGCTTTTGGTTAACTTCTTGAATTAAGAGAAACAATTTCTCTTAAAGTCATCATGCATTAGCCAACTAATTTATCAAGTTAACCAAAGCCATAACATATGAGATATGTCTTCAATGTCATTCAAAATGGTGAATCCTTTTTGGATCACTCATCCATCTTTGTATGGCTTATGCCATATTTAAAACCACCTTATCATAAGTATCCATCTATTTTGGGCTCTTTTGTGATGGAATCAAAAAATAAGACTCCCCATACAAGATTATTTGGTATCACTATTATGATAACTAATATACATGACTGGCACGTGAGAACATATTTCAAAGACACTTGAGGGACTTATACCAAATGGAGTTTTCATACAAGCTACGCTTAGTGAACTTGTTTCCGTAAACCAAGCACCCATTTGCTTTCCCCAAGTATATCTATACTTCAACTTCTATGAGATCAAAGAGTTGCATGCATCAAATGCATAGAGGCTTAGCATATGCGAGTCTTTTTGCATTGTCAATGCGCTATCTTGCCACTACGATGACTAGGAACATTTTTCGAATTACTACTTTAATGCATAAGGATCTTGTCACTGTAACTTATTATTAACTTTGCAAGGCCATTGTGTTTCGTGGGCTTCATCCAATTAGTATTTGCATGGTTATCAATCACAGCAATAACATGAAGGAAAACCTTAAATCATTAACATAAGTGATTAGTTTGCATTATTAACTTAGATATGTCTTATTCAGTCTGATTGGCTCAGGGCATAGACTAATAGAATCCTCTATGGACCACTCATTCACCTACCATATGATTCATGCCATACATAACACCACTTTATCATAAGCATTCCTCTATTGTCAGCTCGTTCATGATGGAATCAATCATGAAACTCCTCATACGAGATGACCTGGTGTCACAAGTCTAAGGATCGTTTACACTACTGATACACAAGAGTATTTCCATATAAATTGAGTGAAATACCAAATGGAACTCTCATAGTAGGTTATGTTCAGTGAAGTCATTACCATAACAAGCACCCATATGATGTCTCAGTATCTCTATACTTTAACTTATAAGATCAGTTGCATGCATCCTATGTATAGAAGCTTACATATGCCAGTTTCTGTGCATTATCAATACCTTGTCTTGACAATACAATAACTAGAAATGTTTTTAGAAAATGGCTTTGATGCATATGGATCTCATAATTATAACTCTTTATAATTCCCTTGCAAGGTCATATGTGTTTCATGGTTTTTATCTGCATAAGATATTTATAGCAATTAAATATTATGGATAAAGAAATACCTTTATAACGTTAAATAAATATAATGTTTGATTACATAAAATCACTAAATGCTAATGCCTCACAAACCACAATGATTGGCTTGCATGGCTTACACTAATAATCTCCCACTAGCATTAAAGAACAATCGCCCATATGTCTAAGCCCTATGCCTTCCAAATGAAGATAATGTTTCTGCTACAATAAAACTTTAGTGAAAGGATCAACTAAGTTCTCCTGGGTGGGTATTCGTTTTGTATTAACATCACGTATCTCTGTAATATCTCTAATAATGTGATACCATTGCAATACGTGTTTAGATTTGTGATAAGATCATGGTTCCTTAGCTTGCTTTATGGCTTCATTTTTATCACAATAAGAATGCTTAGAACTGTAGGGATTTAATTTTGACTAGGCCTTTTCCATGATAGTTTAGACATATTCGTAACCAAAAACTTAGTGGCAACCCGATGGCATAGACTTCTTTTAGGTGGATTAGACCTTTTCAAGATTGATTTGATCATTATTAAATCATCGCAAGCACAAAGTGACAGAAAAAATGCCATTTGAAGGGTCAAACTCAGATAAAAATACGAATATTAAGGTAAAAAATTTAGCTTTTAAATTTATTCTTTTGAAATTATAAAATTTATGTCTGTGGATGATATTATGATCAAAATTTTCAATTTTAAGAAGTTTTTGAAAACTTTCTAAAATTTAAGAAGTTGATTCTCGTATATTTTTACCGATGCTTATGTAGTATTTATACAGAGATGCACTCTGAAAAATAAAAAAATTTAATAAAAAATACATATTGGCATTTTATACCATGAGATGTCAAATTATCAATTTTATCAATTAATTTTGAATTTTTCATTGTATCACAAGTGTCATGCCCGCGAATTTTTTTATTACAATTTTTTCTACATTTCAAGTTTTCATCTTTATTGTTTTTGTAAATTAATGTTCTAACCAAGGTATTAAATTCAACTCATTTTTCTCAAGTTGGATTTATTTTGGAATTTTCTCGTTTTTAAAATACAAAATTTTCTACTCTGTAATTTTTCTCGGTACGATTTTTCTAAGTTTAGAATCTTTAAAATTCTTAACATATTTTTATTAAATACATTTTAATTTAGTTTTTGAAATTTCAATTTGTTTTATGATTTTTGAATTTTTTGCAAAAATTAAAATTTCATTATAAAGGCTTCTCCAGTAAAATTTTACGAGTTTGAAAGTTCTAATTATCTTTTTCTTACACATAAGGCTTCTTAATTTCTTTCATAATTCAACACTAGAAATTTTTATAATAAAAATCTATTATTTTTATTTTATTATTTTTAGGCCAAATTTGCTTAATAGGCCTAAACTTGTAAATTTTGCTATTAGGCCCAATAAACTCATTTCATTCTTAACAAGCCCACCAAGATTTTCCAAGCCCATTTTGTTTTTTTTTTTTAATCAAGGCCAATATATTCACATGAAATTTTCTAACAAAGCCATTTGAAAATTTTAGGCCCAAATTAATTTTCCAATAAAGC
Source organism: Adansonia rubrostipa (assembly GCA_038381775.1). Lineage (NCBI taxonomy): Eukaryota > Viridiplantae > Streptophyta > Magnoliopsida > Malvales > Malvaceae > Adansonia > Adansonia rubrostipa. Next base: position 13,256,806 of record JBBYHM010000025.1, read on the forward strand.
TCATTTATTTATTTTCTTATTAATTCATTTAGGCCCAATATTTTTTATAAATTTTATATTGGGCCTACTATTTGATCAAATTATTAATTGAACATTATTAGATAAAATTTTATTATTCGAATACATAATTTTTATTTTGTTACAATTTAATCTTTCTAACTCATTTTTTATTGTATTCTTGATCAAGATCTTTTTTAAAGCTTGTCATCATCATCATAGAGTCTAAGTCCTCGGTGATGACTAACGCTATGACTCATGTTAGAAAACAATTTTAATTAATTAAGGGTTATCTTGGCAACTAATTTACAACTTAATTTATCAAATAAATAAAAAATAAAGAAACAAAAAAATTAATGGCCAATTAGGCCAAGAAGGATTCTACTCCTTCTTGGCTGAATCTGCCCTTTATAAACAGGGGGAGAATTGTTCAAGATAAAGGCTATTGGTGTTTCGTGCAAAAATATACCAAAAACGCTAAAGAAAAATAAAGTTTTCAACTATTTTTTACACTTTTAAGGTATAAATTCTTAGAAAATTTTGAGTTTTTGTTGATTTCATTCAATTTTTTTCCTTTTAATGAGCCAAAATCTTGTTTGCACTCATGGATTTTAATCCATATTGAAAGACAAAGCAAGAAGGCAATGAACAATTTTCTTTGATTTAGTTGTTATACTTAATTTTTCTTAATAATGGCTTGACATCTTATGAAATATGTCATTTATCGATATGATATTGATTTCTGTGACATCATTTTGATTTTGTTATTTATAAGTTCATGTTAATACAATTTTTTTCGCCATTTAATGTTGATATGTTAGTAAAACATATTTATGTGTTAATTTTTGGGATTTCTCACATGATGATATTGATTTGAGTTTGGTAGAATTAAAATATATGATTATTATCTTAAGAAATATTTGTTTCTTATGTGATTTGGTAAAGGCCAAACCTTATGTGGCCTTTGGATTCAATCTTGTTTGTTATTTTTGTGATGATTTGAATTATTTTGTTATTTTTGGAATTTGTAGGGACTAAAAATATAATTTTTCCAATTTTTCGAAGGCCTTGAAAATGTGATTCCATGTTTTGTCGAATTCATTTTGTGTCATTTGATATAATCTTCATGGTTTGCCAAATTCAGTTTATTTTATATAGGGACCAAATTGTAAAACAAAAAAAAATCAAAAAATTATTTTTAGACCTTACATACTTGATCGAATTGATCTTGTGAAAGTTGGTATGATCTACATGATTTTGTGATATTTGGTGTTAAATTATGAGTTTTAATTATGTAGGGACTAAATTGCACTCAATTGCAAAGTTAAGAAACTTTAGAGTTTATTAAGTAAAACATTGTATTTTAGGGTTAAAATGGTCTTTTCTCATATAAAACCATCCATTTAGGATATTTAAGATATTTTAGGAATATTTTAGCATTCCTCTGGGTTTTTGTTGTGTTGTAGAGAATATTAAATCCTTTATATTCCTCCAATTCTTTAGTGGGGTAAAAATGTAATTTTGAGAAGTTTAGTGGTTTAATTCCTATTTTTGCATTTTAAGTTACTTTTAATATCCAAATTACCCATTTAGGCTAAAAATGCCTTTTTTTATCATTTTAGATCTTTTAGGGTTACTAAGATACCTTAGTGTCGAAAGTATACCTTAGGGGGTATTTTTTGTAATTTACCTAGAATCAAGTTCGATGTAGACCTTTATGATGTTTTTATGCCAAAGGTATATATTTAGAATAGGTTCACCTTTCTGTGATTTTTTTAGTCTTTTAGGGTTATTGGGATACTTTCATGTCGAAGGTATACCTTACGCATAATTTGGTAATTTTGTATTAGAACTAAGTTCTATATGACTACTGGAATATTTTTATGTCAAAAGTATACATTAGAGATAGGTTCATTATTTAAGACTATTTTCAAGTCTTTTGGGGTTACCAAGATACTTTTCTTGGAGGTATGCCTTAAGGGTATTTTAGTAATTTGGCATTAAAACCAAGTCTTTTAGAATTACTAGGATATTTTCAAGTCAAAAATACTTTAGAGGACATTTTGGTCTTATCAACTAAATTTGAATACTAAGAACCAAGTTTTGGAACTTTTTGTCTGAACCTAGTCTTAGGACAGTTTTTCTATTAATATTCTTAATAAAATCAAAATTTTTTAAAAAAATTAAGGCAATATCTCTAAGTTAAAATAATAAGTAGAGTTCCTAGAAAAATATGAGAGAGGTTTTACAGATTATTTTAACAATGTGATATCTTTTTTAGAATAAAAATCAAGATTTTATGAATTTTGAAAAAATAAAACATTTTTGTATTCTTACGGCTTTCTAGTGAGATTACAAAAGATATTTTTATTTTTAAAACTTTTCATATTCTTCCAGCTCTCTAATGGTGTACGAAAGATAGTGATAAAGCCTTTCATGTTTCTCCGATCCTTTGATAGGGTACGAGAGATATTTTAATTTTCAAAAATATTAAAAAACCAATTTTTTCAAGTAAAATAGTAAATTGGCTTCATCAAATTTTACTTTGGAAAATGAAAATTATACTTAAATATCAAATTTTGAAACCGAATAAATATCAAATTTTAAGTTAATATGTGATTAATAAGGTATCGATTGGCAAGCATCATGAAAGGGATCGATTCTTGCTTGTGATCGTAATTGACTCTTGAACCCTTTTATGTGATCTCTGGATTCACATAAAGCTCAAAACTTGTTTTCAAGGGTTTTGTAATCCTTGAAATACAAACTTTGACAGGTGACATATCTCATCTGGTCAAAATAGATTCGTGGTGATTGAAAGATAATGGTTATTTCATACTGACTATTTGAGGTTAAGTTGAGCAAGCTATTCATCTCGACAACTTGTCCTCGGATACAAAAAATAAGAAAAAGTGATAATGATATAACCCCTATAAATAAAGAATAATGATACATAGATATATAAGAAAGATGAGTACACCCATCTTTTAATTTAGGCTACTCAGGATTCGTATCCAAGCCATGTTATGATAGCTTGATGACTCCACTTGGGAAAGGTTTCAAAATTAATCACATCTTAACTAATTTTTGATTAACTCAGTTTCAAATGAAATTTTCATTAAGATATCCTCTTCATTTGATCTTGTGTAAGGTAAGCGAAGTTTTGAGTAAGACACCCTCTTGGTTCGATCCCATGTAGGGTAGGCTAAGTTTTGAGTAAAATATCCTCTCTGTTCGAACCCATGAAGGGTAAGCAAAGTTTTCATTAAGATATCTTTTTTGTTTGATCCCATGAACGGTAAGTGAAGTTTTCATTAAGATATCTTTTTTGTTCGATCCCATGAAGAGTAGGTGAAGTTTTCATTAAGATGTTCTCTTTATTTGATCCTATGTAGGGTGGGCAAAGTTTTAAGTAAGAAAATGGCCTCTTCATGTGATCCCATGTAAGGTAGGTAAAGAAGACTAAACTCTTCACATAGTCCTGTGTAAAATAGGTGAAGGAGGCTTTTAAAAGCCCAAAAGTAGATGATGGCCTCAACCTAATTGAAATTAGCACCAAGCCTAAGAGTAACTAATGGCTTTGTCCCTATTAAAATTGGTAGTAAGCTCAAAAGTAGATGCTGGCCTTAGCGTAATTGAAATGGGTACAAAGCCCAATAGTAGTTGATGGTTTTGTCCCTATCTAAATTAGCAATAAGCCCAAGATTAGCTGAGTGCTCGTCGCTGTGAAATTGGCATCAAGAATTTTGAAAGCCCAATAATAGCTAATGGCTCAATCACAGCAAAATTGGCATCAAGAATTTTGAAAGTCCAAAGTATTAGATAGTGAAATTGGCATTAAGAATTTAAAAAGCCCAAAAGTAGTTGATGGCTCAATCCATGCAAAATTGGCACTTAAATGTAAAAAAAAAAAAATTGATGTAGTGGGTTATATAAATATATAAAAAAAATTTTGTACAGGAGTTTATCGTTAGCTGACAAAATCATGTCTATTTAATCTTTGCCCTGCTTCTGATCCTTAGCAATGGCTAAAGAAGGGTAACTATAGACACCTAATTTCATCTAGGGCCCTTCCTTGACAGTGCAAAAATATTTAGGACCAAAATTTTAGTGGCCACACAGTGGGGGTTGACTTCTCTTAGTTGGACTGAATGTTTTCAAGACCGATTTGATCATATCTAAATCACTGCAGGTGCATGTGACATACAAGTGTCATTTCAAAGGTCGATCTCAGATAAAAAGATGAATATTAAGGTAAAAAATATAGCTTTTCAGTTTACTTTTTAAAAATTTTAAAATTTATGCCTACGATGTATTACGGTCAAATTTTTCATTTTTAGGAATTTTCCTAGAATTTATTGTAAAATTTGAGAAGTTGACTGCTGTATATTTTTACTAATACCCGTTTAGTATTTATGCTAATATGCACTCTGAAAAATAAAAAATATTCAAAAAAAATCCATATTGGCATTTTATGTACAAAGTTTAAATTGTCAATTTTATCAATTAATTTTGAATTTTTCATTATATCGTAAGTGTCATGCTCACAAATTTTTCTAATAAAATTTATTTTGGATTTCAAGTTTTCATCTTTATTATTTTATAAATTAATGTTCTAAGAGAGACATTAAATTCAACTCATATTTCTCAAGTTGGATTTATCTTTGGAACTTTCTCATTTCTAAAATATGGAGTTTTCTACAATTTAACTTTTTAGTAGGATTATTCTATGTTTAAAATTTTTAAAATTCTTCAAAATTTTTTATTAAATACATATTAATTTAGTTTTTGAAAATTTTAATTTATTTTATGAGTTTTGTATTTTTTTAAAAATCAAATTTTGCCTCATAAAGGCTTTTCTTGTAAAATTTACAAATTTGGAAGTTTTAATTATCTTTTCCTTACACATAGGGCTTCTCAAAAAATTTTTTTATAATTCAAAACTTGGAATTTTTATAAGAAAATTCTATTATTTTTGGGCAAATTTCCTTAAGGAGCCTAAAACTTGTAAATTTTGCTATTAGACCTAATAAACCGATTTCATTCTTAACAAGTCCACTATATATTCCAAGCCCATTTTGTTTTTTTATCAAGCCCAATATATTCATATGGAATTTTCCTACAACCCATTTGAATTCTTTGGGCCAAAATTATTTTTCCAACAAAGCCCATTTATTTATTTTCTTACTAATTATTTAGTCAAATATTTTTTATAAATTTTTAGTTGGGTCTATTATTTAATCAAATTATTAATTGAATATTATTAGAAAACTTTTACTGTTTGAATATATAATTTTTAATTTGTTACAATCCTTCTAATTCATTTTTCATAGTATTCTTGATCAAGATTTTTTTTAAAGCTTATCTTTATCATCATGGAGTCTGAGCCCTATGTTATGAATAATGCATATGACTCATGCTAAATGACAAATTTCGTTAATTAAGGCTTTTTTTGCCAACTAATTTGCAACTTAATTTATCAAATGAATAAAAAATAAAGAAAATGAAAAAAATGAATGGCCAATTCGACCAAGAAGGATTCTATTCCTTCTTGGCCAAATCTTCCATTTATAAATAGAGAAAAAATTGTTCAAAATAAAGGCTAATGGTCTTCTGAGAAAAAAATCAAATTTTCAACCATCTCTACACTTTTAAGGTATCAATTCTTTAAAAATTTTGAGTTTTTGTTCATTTTATTCAATTTTTTTCCTTTCAGTGAGCCAAGATCTTGCTTGAGCTCATGGATTTAAATCCATGTTGAAAGGCAAAGCAAGAAGGCAATGAATAGGTTTTTTGATTTAGTTGTTATATTTAAGTTTTCTTAATAATAGTTTGATTTTTTTAATGAAACATGTTGTTTATTGATATTTTGTTGATTTTTGTGATATGATTTTGATTTTGTTATATATATGTTCATGTTGATACTATTTTCCTTAGCAATTTAATATTGATATGTTAGTAAAACATATTTATGTATTATTTTTTAGGATTTCTTACATGATAATATTGATTTGAGTTTGGCAGAATTAAAATATATGATTATTATATTAAGAAATACTTGTTTGGTATATGATTTGGTAAAGGTTGAAACTTATGTGGCCTTTGGATTCAATTTTGTTTATTATTTTTGTGATGATTTGATTTATTTTGTTATTTTGGAAACTTGTAGTGACTAAAAAAATAAAATTTTCCAGTTTTTCAAAGGCCTTAGAAGGGTGTTTCCATCTCTGGCCAAATTGATTTTGTGTCATTTGATATTATCTCCATGATTTTTGTGATACTTGATATTTAGGGTCTATTTCACTTAGGGATCAAATTGGAAAAAAAACAAAAAATAATTTTAGACCTTCCACGCTTAGTCGAATTGATCTTTTGTCGTTTAGTATGATTTACATGATATATTTCATGTTAAATTATGAGTTTTAATTATGTAAGGATGAAATTACAAAATTATGAAACTTTTGAGGTTATTAAGTAAAAAATTGCATTTTAGGGTTAAAATGGTCTTTTCTCATGAAAACCACCCATTTAGGACATTTTGGATATTTTAGGAGTATTTCTAGCACTCCTCTAGTTTTCCAATGGGATGTGAAGAATATTTAAACCTTTCTTATTCCTTTAGTTCTCTATTGGGGTACAAAATACAATTTAAAAATGTTTAGCAATTTAATTGCTATTTTTGCATTTTAGGTTACCTTTAATATCCAAATTACCCATTTAGGCTAAAAATGTCATTTTTTTATCATTTTAAGCCCATTAGGGTTACTGGAATACCTTAGTATCAAAGGTACACCATATGGGGCATTTTAGTAATTTTCCTAGAACTGAGTTCGATGTAGTCACCGGGATGTTTTTATGCCAAAGGTATGTACCTAGAATAGGTTCACCCTTTTATGATCATTTTCAAGTCTTTTAGGGTTATTGGGATGCTTTCATATCGAAGGTATATATTAGGGGCATTTCAATAATTTTGCATTAGAATCAAGTCTTATGTGATTACAAAGATACTTTTGAGTCTTTTAGGGTTACCAAGATACTTTCATGTAGGTATATCCCAAAGGTATTTTGGTAATTTGGCATTAAATCCAAGTTCTTTAGAGTTACTAGGATACTTTTAAGTCAAAGGTACTTTGAGGATATTTTGGTCTTATCGACCAAATTTGAGTACTAAAAACTAAGTTTTAGAACTTTCATCTAAACTAGGTCTTAGGATAGTTTTTCTATTAATATTCTTAATAAAATAAAAATTTTAGAAAATTAAGTCAATATCTCCAAGCTAAAATAATACATAGAATTTTTTCAAAAATACGAGATATGTTTTACAGATTATTTTAATAATGTGATATTTTTTCAAAATAAAATTGAGATTTTTTAAATTTCCACTAGTAGGGTACAAAAGATGTTTTGATTTCTAAAATCTTTCGTATTCCTCTAATTCTCCAATGGGGTAGAAAAGATAGTTGTCGACGTTCCACATGCCTAGCCTTTATGCACTTTGGATGATCCAAAGGGCCAAAGCACGCTTAACTTAAAAAATATTTTGATGTTCGACATGAAGGAGTAAAAGACCGTCAGACGAATCTCTCATCCGATTAGTCTTGGATGGCAACCACGAAGTGGCAATAAACTTGGAGTAGCCACCAATCATTTTAAGTTCGGCATGATCGGATGCCTATTGAAAATAATACCAGAGATTCATTGTTTTGGGTTTAGGAGTTGGTTACGTGTAGGGAAGGATAACCCCCCCGCAACGCTCGAAAATCAGTACCATCTAACTATATCTTACTTGAATCTCGATTTCCTCAGTTTCATTTTATCATTATTTAAATATAATTCCCTCTAATGCATGAAATTTTGTAAAGATACAAGTTCGGGTTTCAATGAAAATTTTAACACCTATGCGCCTCGGAGTGGTGAGAAACATAGGGATTTTTCATGAAAATGATCTCCGGATGTGTTTCAAAATCAAATACTTCATGTCTGGCAGTGGAGAGATACTGACATGAGATATCGTTTTATGATTTTGAAAATAATTTTTAAAGAATGAATGCTCGAGGGTCCCTACAAGAGGAAATGTATGAGTAAGATAGAGAGAACAATAAATAAATCCACACAAAAATAAACACACAAAATACAAAAAAAAGGGGTGATCGAAATGTGTCTCGTAGTTGTCTTCTATTATTGATAAATAGTCAAGACGACAACGTTGAGACTTAGTCGGATTCAGTGGAAATTTAAAGAGAAAAAAATATTTTGATGACCCGAGGATGTCTTAGTAAAAAATTTGAATTTTAGAAGAAATGTGGAGAGCGGGGTTTGAGTATCCCTAAAGGTGAAAATTTGATGTCATATTGAGAAAAAAACGGGGCTGGAGTATCCCCTCAGAGTAGTGAGGTTGGAGTCTCCCCAAAAATAGAGGTTTGATATTGGATTTGACTTAAAAGCGGGGTTGGAGTATCCCTCAAAATAGAGGTTTGATAATAGAATTTGAGTTAAAAGCGAGGTTGGAGTATCCCCTCAGAATAGTGGGGTTGAGGTATCCGCAAAAATAGAAATCTTCAACGTTAAAATGAATGTGTCATATTTTTGAAAAAAAATCTTTAAAAATATAAAGAGCCAAAGTTTTGGCTAAAATGTTCCTCTTTTATTAGCCTTGGTCTGAGTCTAAAGGGCTTAGGCCATGGGAATGAGCCGAGTAGATCATGAGGCGTTCGAACGCCTCAATAAGAGCGTTTCAAAAATTGGGCTAGAAACAGAGGACAACATTGTGTCATTTCTTTTTATAAATTTATTTTGAGCTCATCCGGAGGTCCCCAAGGGTAAATGAGGTACCATTGGAAAGGTAACTCGCTAAGGATTAATGTGAAAAGATTCCAAAAATCCTAGAAAATCACTTTCTAGGCAGAATTAATTTTTGAACTTTAGTTTGTCTCAACATTGGCAGCATGTACAGGGTAAAGGTATGATGGATTTTGGAAAATCATTTCAAATTCATCTGGAATTGTTAAAATGCATATAATACCTTTCCGAAAAGGGAATTTCATTAACTCTATGGGAAAAATATTCAAGGATTTCAAAAATATTGTTTGTTGGGCCGAAATAGCCCAAATAGTAAACTGCTCGTCAGATCTAGGGGTTTCAGACAGTGAAGATTCAAAAAATTGTAACTATTTCATCCTAGATGATCTGATGGTAAATGAGATATCGTTGGAAAGGTAATTGAAAATCCTTCAAGAGAAAAATACTAATACATTTTGGATAAATCATTTTTTATTTTTAAATAATTTTTCAAAACTGGACCATTGTGCTACAAGAACAAAACATGGGAGGTGTTCAGTATTTTTTGTTTTTCATTGGGTTGAGCTCGGGCCAAGGACGTTCGAACATCTTTAACCAAGATGAGGGGTTGACATAGGCATCACGAGTTCATTTCACAGTCTCAGAGTAGTTTGGGATGATGGAACAACTCATTGACCATGCTATCATGAGCATGTTTGGTTAAGGACCAAGGATTCACATTTTCAACAAAAGATTTCATTTCATTTTTGAAAACTAGCATTCTTATACTTATTCTTCCATGAATCCAGAACTGAATGCCTACTTTACCCTTAAGGTTAGAAAATCAACTTTATAGAAATCTTAAGCTCATGTTATTCTCCATGTATGGGAGATAGCATATGCTTAACTTAGGGAGGGTACTGTTTGAAATCAGGTTTTCTAGCATTCAAACAAACATCTCAACATGAACAAAGTGCCACAAACATGATATAGAACATGAAGAACATGTATGCATAAAAGAGAATGCATGGAGATGATAGATAGATGCATGAACATACTTAGGATGAACATGCTGAGAAAAAGCATTTTTATTTCATGAAACCTATTAAGCTCTAGGAAATGTATGGGCATACATATGAAATTTTAAGATGCATGCTTTACATGAGATGCAGATGTGAATTTGGAAGAAACATGGCAAGGTCAAATGGATAGAGGCTGTTATGGTGATAAAAATGTAAAGGGGTAGCATGTAAACACCAAGAAAAACATCAAGATCCTAAACTACACAACCAAAGCCACAAAAATGCATGGGAGTCTTAGGGTGGGCATAAAAGCGTGAAAGGGTTTACCAAGATGATGTTAATAACAAAACAAAAAATAGAAAGATCAAGGTAGAGGGGATATACTAAAAACTTGAACTTCCCTTTTTCTTAGAGCAGTGGCTATAGGCTTAATTTCTTCCTTCTCTTTGCTATTATTTAGCAGGAAAAGGATGAAAAAAAGTAGCTTTCTAGTGATATGGTTGATGGTGAGGCTTTTTAAAGGTCAAAATGTGTGGAAAGTTGGGTTCTTGAAGGTTTTCTACTAGTGGTTTGCGTAGCTATAAGAATAGAGTATGGAGGCTAATGAAACAGTGTTTTTAGGGCTAAGAATGGCTAAAGGATTTTTGGGGATGGGTGAAGAGTTTTCTGAGATTACTGGAAGTGGTTTTTTCCTCTTTGAGGTAGCTAGTTTTTTTCTAAGGTAGCTTCCTATAAGATCCCTTGTTCTCTTGGTTCAGCCCCTCATTTTTAGAAGACAATGCAAAAAGCCTCATTAATTTTTCTTCTGCAGCAGGGCATATCTTCAGCTTCCATGTTCAGTTGACTTCTTTCTTATTAGTTCTATCATGCTTATCAATAGGGCAAAAAGGCTGTGAAAGCCTGCAAGCTGGAGATATGCCTACTACCCTCTTACGCCTATATATTTTATGAAAGTAACCTTTGTCATTAATTGTTTGGACTCCAAAAATTTGTTAGAATCTGTTAATGAACCCATAGTTAAGGTTTGCAATGTTATATGATAGTTTTTGGTGCAAAAACATGCTTAAATCAGATTTTGAATGGGTAATACGAAAGCTGAAAAGTGGCTTAAAGTAGCCAAAATAGCTTGCATGTATCAATACGTATCACTCTGTATCGATATCAAGGCAAATTTTATGCATGAGTTTCGATACAGGGATGCTTGTATCTATACTAAGAGCATAAATTATTTCTAGTGTAGAGACTTTGAGACCTGTATCGATACTTCATGGACTTGTATTGATACTTATGCTTGTGTATCGATACATTTCACCAAAAATTACAATTTTAGCTATCGATACAATCATGCTAGGTATCTAGACCAAACCCTCATGTATCGATACTGCAAATGGAAATTCAAAATTTTGTCAACGTGAAAGCCCCATGATAATGTTTAAGCACCCATATGACCCGTACGTTCCTCAGGTTCCTCGAGTTATCTTATCTTGGTCATAAAAAGAGAAAAATTACCCCATTTTTGAATTTTTCTTTAAAGTGATCCATAGGCATCTTAGATTGTCCCCTAACTTTATTTCTAGTTTTTTTATTTTGTCACCTTTTACCTAACTCCTAAGATATCAAAAACTGGTTCGGACAAAATAAGGTGTCTACAGTTGCCCCTCTTTGACTGTTGCTAAGTATTAGGACCAAGGCAAAGATAAATAGACCCCATTTTGTTAGAGCAATGTATTAGGCTATTTTTTGAAAAAAAAAAAAAAGACAAAACATCTTGCTCTTTGAGGACTAGACCGAAAGGGGTGCCACCAGTTTACGTAGGCTTAAAAGAAAAAAGAAGGCATCCTGCTCTTTGAAGACTAAAATGAAAGGGGTGCCACCACCTTATGTGAGCTTAAAGGAAAAAGAAAAAATGTCTTACTCTTTGAGGACTGAAATGAAAGGGGTGCCACCAGTTTATGTGGGCTTAAAAGAAAAAAAAAAGCATCCTGCTCTTTAAGGACTAAAATGAAAGGGGTGCCACAAGCTTGTGTGGGCTTAAAAGGAAAAGAAAAGGCATCCTGCTCTTTAAGGACAAAAATGAAAAGGTCTTACTCTTTGAGGACAAAGAAAGAAAAACACTTGCTCTTTGAGGACAAAGAAAGAAAATGTCATGCTCTTTGAGGATAAAGAAAATAAAAGGTTATGCTCTTTAAGGACAAAGAAAGGAAATGTCCTACTTTTTGAGGACAAGAAAGAAAAGGTCCTGCTCTTTGAGGATAAAAAAAACATCCTGCTCTTTGAGGACAAGGAAAAAAATGTCCTGCTCTTTGAGGACAAGAAAGAAAATGTCCTGCTCTTTGAGGACAAAGAAAGAAAAGGTCCTACTCTTTGAGGACAAGAAATAAAATGTCATGGTGTTGAGATTAGATACTTTTTTTGGACAATTTTCAATAAGCTTGAGATGTCGAAGGTACTCACTTAAGATTTTTTGAGGTTTCTGAAAACAGAAAGTCGCACTTTACGCTCTTTACTTATTTACCTTTTGTACGGGGATCAGTACCTAAAAGATGTTAAACCTTATAGAATGCATGAGAATGCATGTGGATGTTTAAATGATGCAAAAGTGGTGTTTCCAAAGGCATAATCCATCAATTTTGGATCTTTCTCACATCTAACAATGTGGCTTCTTATCTCGATGACCAATAATGGTAATAAGAGGATTGTGGAATCGGATGATTCATGTTGAAAGGCACTAGCTGTAAAAAGTTTATTAGCAAGCATGAGTGGTGCTTCTTTAACAATTCCAACTCTTAAGAGCTTCTTTGACTGTTCAAATGTCTTGAATCCTGGTTTTTTATTGAAGCAGGATTTTAGCCTTTCTTCTTCATGATAGGCTTTTCTAAGGGTAAAGTTTGAACACTTCTTATGATACAAGATCAAAGAAGGTAGGACCAACCATGGCCCTAAAGTCCATTTTTTTGGTCTCTAAACCTAACAAAAATTCTTGCAAAGTTTAATCTTTTCAAGCAATGCTATGAAATCCTGTTATTCATTTTGTTCATTTATCAAGCATTATCAATTAAATGATAAACATGATGCAACAAGGAATGCAGGGTTATGAAAAGGTTTTGCGAGAAATCAAACAATTGTATTCTTATTCGATTAAAAAATTTTGAAATACAAAAGAGTCAGAAGAAGTCTTCCCGGATGATTGGCTTTGATGTTGATGATATGAATTTTCCACTGAAGGCTTTTAGAGACCTTCTCTTGAGCAAATGATCCTTGTGGTATTGGCCAAATCATAAGAAGATTCCTTAGATTGCCTATGGCGGGATGAAGGCCTCAAAGTTGATTAGTTTTCATCTTTCAAATGCAACTGTGGATGAGGTTTGGTCAGCATAGAACAGAAGGGTAAGTTATGATTTAGTGTCTTGGTCGGAGTTATAAATATAGAAAAGATTAATTTTAGGTTGATGATGGTTTGGGTTTGACTTGGTTTGAATGGGTTTGGTTACTTAAGCCGCCCTCGACTTAAGTTGGTTTTTTTCCTTTGTTTTTTTGTTTGTTTTTATTTTTTTTATTGTTTTCTTTTGGGAGAATGTTGGGCGAAGGGCTAGTAGAATGCCCTTTTGGGTTTTCATCCTAAAGTCCTTTTAGGTATAGTATTTTTTTATGGAATCAGAGTTCACAGGATTAGGCAGGTCATTGCCATCCATTTCGGTTAAGATTAAAGCTCCTCTAGAGAATACACGTTTCACTATGTATGGTCCTTCCAAATTTGGGGTCCATTTTTCGCAAACATCTTTATGGATTGGGAGAATTTACTTAAGCACCAAGTCACCTTCTCAGAATTGACGAGGATGGACCTTTTTGTCATAGGCTCTCATCAGTTACTTTTGATACATCTGCCCATGACAGATGGCTTTGATTCATTTTTCTTCGATAAGATTAAGTTACTCAAATCGATCTCTAACCCATTCAGCCTTCTTAAGTTATGATTCCATTAAAACTCTGAGGGAAGGGATTTCAACCTCGATGGGTAGAACAGCTTCCATGCCATAAACTAGGGAAAATGATATAGCACCCATAGAAGTTCGTACTGCTGTGCGGTAAGCATGGAATGCAAAGGATAACTTTTCATGCCAATCCTTGTACGTCTCAGCCATCTTTTCAATTATCTTCTTGATATTCTTGTTGGATGCTTCCACTGCCCCATTCATTTTTGGATGATATGGGATGGAATTTCGGTGTTGAATTTTGAACTGAGAGCAGATTGCTTGCATTATCTTATTTTTTAGGTTGCGTACATTATCAGTAATGATTTGTTTGGGAAGACCATATCTACAAATGATATCCCATTTTACAAATTTACACATAATAGATCTGGTGATGTTGGCATAAGAAGCTGCCTCTACCTATTTGGTGAAGTAGTCGATAGCAACTATGATGAAACAATGTCCATTGGAGGCCTTAGGGGTGCTTGGTCCAATCATGTCCATGCCCCACATAGAAAATGGCCATGGGGCTGTCATAACGTGCAATGGTACCAGAGGGACATGAATCTTGTCTGCATAGATTTGGCATTTATGGCATTTATGGGCATAGTCGATGTAATCCATTTCTAGAGTCAACCAATAGTAGCCAGATCGCATGACTTGTTTTTCCATTTGGTGCCCATTAGCATGCATACCACAGATCCCTTTATGGATCTCTTTGAGGATTTTTTTGGCTTTTAAGGCATCAACGCACAGGAGTAATACCTAGTCCCAACTCTTCTTGTAAACTGCTCTTCCATCCAAAATAAAGTTTGTAGCCATTCTTCATATGGTTCTTTTATCATTTTTGGTGGCACGACTAGGGTATTGCTAATTTTTTATATATTGAAGGATATCATGATACCAGGGCAAACCATCTTTTTTTTTTTATATTCTGGCAATATGTCGATGTTGAATAAATGCTCATCTGAATAGAGGCGACGTCCGACTCTCAATTGACCTTAAACATGGATGATAAGGTGGCTAAGGCATCAACAATTTGATTAGCTTCTCAAGGCAAATATCGAAAGCTAACAGCATCAAATTTTTTTCTCATATTAAACTTTTATAATGAGTTAGTTTGGCATCACGTGTCTGCCATTCCCCTTTCAATTTGTAAATGATAAGGTTGAGTCTCCAAACACTTGTAACATTCAGATGCCTCTTTCGATGGCGGCTTGGAGTCCTATGATGCAAGCCTTATTTTCAGCTATATTTTTAGTGCAGTTGAAGCTCAATCTCATAGTGAAAGGATAATGGCTTCCCTCAAGTGAGATTAAAATTACCCCAATTCCATGCCCCAATGCATTTGAAGCACCGTCAAAAAATATTTTCCAAGGTGAATCGCTATCGGCTGCTTTTCCCACCTCAGATATGCCCATTAAGTCTTCATCAGGGAATTGGAACTCCAAATGTTAATAATCATCCATTGCTCGACTAGCCAAAAATTTGCGATTGTGCTACCCTTGATTGCCCTTTGATTCACATATATAATATCGTATTTAGAAAGTAAGACTTGCCACCTAGCCAATCTCCCTGACAATGTAGAGGCTTCACATAAGTATTTGACAGGATCTAGTTTAGCGATCAATCAACGTGTTATGGTATAACATATATTATCTTAACCTCCTCGCTATCCAAACTAGAGTGCAACATAGCTTTTCTACTATCCAGTAGTTATGTTCACATTCTGTGAACTTCTTGCTTAAATAGTAGATAGCCTGTTCTTTCTTTCCCAAATCATCATGCTGGCCTAATACACAGCCCATCAAACTATCAAAGACTGATAGATATAAAATTAGAGGTTTGCCTGGGATTAAGGGCATAAGCACTGGAGGGCTTGAAAGGTATTACTTTACTTTATCTCAGGCTTCTTGACATTCTCCATTCTATTCTCTGGGATTTTATTTATGAAGTAGCTGAAAGATCGGGTCACATTTATCCGTCAATTGAGATATAAATCAGGCTATATAGTTCAATCTTTCCAAAAAACTTCTCACTTTTTTTAGGGTTTGAGGTAGTGAAAGGCTTTGAATGGCCCTAACCTTGTCAGGGTCCATTTTTATTCCTCTTTCGTTCACAATGAAGCCCAATAACTTGCTGGATATGACACCAAATGTGCATTTAGCGGGGTTTAACTTGAGCTGATATCTACGAAGGTGTTTGAAGAGCTTCCCTAAGTCGACTACATATTCATTCTCTTTAGTGACTTGGCGGTCATGTCATCCACATAAACTTCGATCTCTTTATGCATAAGGTCATGAAACAATGTCACCATTGCCCTTTGATAAGTTACCCCAGTATTTTTGAGCCCGAAAGGCATTACTTTGTAGCAAAAAGTTCCCTACATGGTCACAAAGATGGTTTTTTCCTTGTCTTCTATTGCCATTTTGATTTGGTTGTATCCTTAAAATCCATCCATGAAAGAAAAAAATGCATTTTTGGCAGTGTTGTCTACTAGGGTATTGATATGGGGTAAAGAAAAGTTATCTTTTAGACTAGCTCAGTTTAAGTCCCTATAATCCACACACATTTGCACTTTACCATCCTTCTTAGGGACTAGGACTATATTGGCCAACCACTCAGGGTATTTGGTGACTTCAAGAAATCCTGCTTTAAATTGTTTCTTAACTTCTTCTTTGATTTTTAGCAACATCTTGGGTTTCATCCTCTTGAGCTTTTGCTGCACAGGTTTACACTTAGGTTTGAGAGGAAGTTTATGGACTATGATGTTGGCATTCAACCCAGGCATATCCTGGTAAGACCAGGCGAACACATCTTGGTACTCTTAGAAAAGGCTTATCAGATGGTTTTGGGTTAATTGTTTTATAAAGGTTCCAATTTTGACTTTCTTTTGGTCTTCTTCTGCCCCAAGATTTATGGTTTTGGTGGGTTCTTTATGAGGTAAAATCTATTTTTCTTATTGTTCAATTAGTTTAAGCAGATCTGTGGGTACAGGGTCCTCCTCAGAATCTTCTTCATACTCAACCCCACCAGCACAGATTGTTTGGTTAAAGTCGATCTCCTGAGTCTCAATGTGGATATTCATGTCATCTTTATTTAAATACCTAAAAATATGAAAAAGAATAATATAGGCAAAAAGATATGCGGCAGGAGGTGAAAATGGACACAATGAATGAAATGCATAATGCTCCATCATTTTCATTGATAATACTTAATAAAAGGTTCCCATACAAAGGATCCCCCAATGCTTTTGGGCAAAAGCATGTGGGTTTGGTTCATGGCATTACTTTGAAAGAGTTTTGAACAATATAGGGATTTTTATTCAATCCAGACACTTGGAATAAACTCTAGAGGGCATAAGTCGATCTCTCCACCATTGATAGAGAAATCCTCAAAAGTCTGCCCTAACAGAAGCATGACATTTGTCGAGGTAGTGTTAACATGTCCACCTGAGTAAAAGTTCTTATGCAATGGCAAAAATGCCATAGGTTCGTGCCCCATGTCTTGTCCCAACAAACGTACTATTCTTTTCTCTCGATTCCTCTAGGCTTGCTTCTTTTTCTACTGTGCATTGGGCTTGAACCCCAATCCTCTCTTGTCAGTCTGATGGGTCACTTTTAGAGCTTTAGCAACTCTTTGGAGGCATCTTTCAAACCCTTTTTGTCTCAAGCACCTTTGGTGACTGTTAGTTTTAAGCCCATTTGCACGCTTCTTGATAAATGAGGCTTAATCATGGGCAACCTCTCCTTAACATAGGTGGCATTGATGAACTCAAATGATTAAAAAGAGGGTTCTGGAATGCCTTCATCGAGTTCAACGTATGGGGTATCAATCGAGGTAGTAGCAATAATATCTTCTTCTCCACCAATACTGACAACTTTGTTTCTAATTAAAAACTTCAATTTTTGGTGCAAGGATGATGGAACTGCTCCCGCAGAATGGATCCATGGCCTTCCCAAAAGGCAATTATATGATAGAGTAATGTCCATCACATGAAAGTCAACCTCATAACTACATGGGCCTATTTGGAGTGGGATAGTGATGTTCCCCACAATACTTTTGTAGGTTCCCTCAAATGCCTGCATGACTTTGTGACTATTTCGAATGTGAAACGCATCAATAAGGAGCTTATTCAGGCATGACATAGGCATTGCATTCAAAGTACACCCGTTATCAATGAGCACCCTGGGCAATATGCTCTTTTTGCAGTATGTGGTGATGTGAAGGGCTTTATTATTTTCTTTTCCTCTTTGTGGAACCTCGTCATCACTAAAGGATATGTAATTATGAGCCATGATATTGTTCACTAGATGATCTAGCTGGCCTCTAGAAATATTGAAAGGACATAGGCCTCATTCAAAACTTTAAGGAGTGCATTTCTATGAGCTTTAGAGTTTAACAAAAGTAACAGTGCGGATATTTTGGCAGGTTGCTTATTTAGTTAACCCAGGATACTGTATTCACTGTGTTTGATGAACTTAAAAAACTCCATTGCTTCTTTCTCACTGATTGGTTCCTTGGTGACTTTTGAATCTGATCCTTTAGTTGCAGACTTAAGTGTTTGAAGATTCTGGCTAGTATCTTCTTACTAAGCTTCATCTCTTAAGGCTAGTGATGTATAACACCTACCACTCCGAGTCAAGTGGCTCACCCCTGAAAGATTAATATTTGAGGCTAGTTGACTAGATTCCCTAATAATTAAGGTTTTACTTTCATAATTCCATGGAATAGCTTGTTGTCTTCATAGAAGAATGGAGACGGCAATTGAATGACCATCCTTGGAGCAGATGAGGCAAGAGCAGCTTGAGGACGCAGTCGATTATCATACAAGATCAGTAGTCTCCCAATGCCATAAGAGAGATTATCCTCATCCCCTTATGTGGCATTAATAGATGGAAGTGCATCTACAGGTTGACTCGTCAAAGTCTGCTTCTCATTATAAAATTTGATGCTGCCTTTCTTCATCATTCTTTGGACCATGGCACGAAACTCTTTACACATCTGAAGTGTATAAACTGTACTGTATGAAAATCACAAAAGTTGTCGACTTTTTTTTTTCTTTTTGACCCTATTAACTAATTTGGCCTTTACCAGAATCTCCCAAATTATGCTTATCAGCATTCTCAGCTCTTCCATATTTTTCATGATCTCACAATTTTGCTCAACAATAAACCTTTCTAGGTCTGCGTCTGCATGGGTTTAAGATGAACTGGCTCCATTGTCGAACCTTGACTGTCATGTTATTTTAACTTTTCCTTTCCTTTTACCCCTATTTAATTCTCTTTTCAAAGCCTCATCCATCATCCCACAAAGAATGACTACATTCATAAAGTTTTCAGGGGTTCTTTTCACTACTTCATCATAGTACAGTGACTGTAGTGTACCAACGAACGTGATGATCATTTTTTTCTCTGTCAATAGTGGTTGAATTTGGGCAGCCTTTTCTATCCACCTAGAGGTGTAATGCCTAAAGCTTTCATTTGGCCACTTCTCCATACTCATAAGAGAAAGGCAAATCAGGATGCCATCATCATTCGCTTCCTCCCTTTCGATGATGTTAATAGATGGATAAGTTAGTTCATGACATTCCTTGTAGAATTTTATCTCGGATCGATCAATCATTTCTTGGACTATTTGCAAGAATAATAAATATTACTGTAAATCGTGCTCTTGAGAATAGTAGCAACAAGAAAACTCTGTGAATTCTTCTTTTGGGCTCAATATCCCAACCTCTTTAAATGCTTGCCACACTTTACTCATTGGCATCTTGACCTCTTTGACATCTCTTTTGATCCAACAGCCTTTGCCATCAATCACAACACCCTCGGTTCAGGGTGATTAGGGAGTAGGTTGGCCCAATATTTGGTCTGGGCCCTTGTTCTATTTTGATTGTGCCTCTTTTCAGCAGGCTCTGCACTTTTCTCTTGAATGAGGTGCAGTTCTCAATTGAGTGTCTTTGTGCTTCAACATGGTATTCACAGTAATCATTCTCATCATACCAGTTAAGGTATGGTGAAGATTTTGGATCTAAAAACACTGGGGCGACCAATCGGCCCACTAATGGGCAATTGTAGATCTCTTTATATAAGTATGGTCAATGGTTAAAATGTTTTCTTTCTCGGGGAGCTTGATGATTACTTGGGGCTTTGGCATTGTTTGTGCTATGAGGTTGCATGCTTGGAGGAATGTTTTGAACAGGATTTGATGTGAGGATGACTGTTGGAGTAATCCCAGCAAAGTGAACT
This sequence comes from Adansonia rubrostipa, assembly GCA_038381775.1. NCBI lineage: Eukaryota > Viridiplantae > Streptophyta > Magnoliopsida > Malvales > Malvaceae > Adansonia > Adansonia rubrostipa. Next base: position 13,276,822 of record JBBYHM010000025.1, read on the forward strand.
GCTAGTGTCATTTGGTAGGGGCTAAAACTCGAATACAACATACTTGGGGCATATACCCCTTGAGTTGAGCTTGGATTTTGAGGGAACTTTATGATGCTACGACTGACAGCGCTTACTTCTTTTTCCTTTCCTTTACTTGTTGGTTTCTTAATTAACTCAAATGATTCTCTCATAGATATTTTCCCACTTTTGATGGCATTATCAATCATTTCCCCTGATATGACCATATTAGCAAAATTCTTCGTGGCGTTTCCCACTACCTTCTCATAGTCAGGAGCTTTTAAAATGTCGAAGAACATAATGGTCATTTCTCTTTCAGTTAGAGGAGGTTGAACCTAAGCTGCCTTCTCTCTTTATCTTTAAGCATACTGTCGAAAACTCTCAGAGGCTTTTTTTTCCATGTTCATAAGAGAGTAATCTAGGGCCTAGTCAGATACATGTTTATATTGGTCGAGGAATGCATGATCCATATCTGTCCATGTTTAAATTCTTATAGGTCTAGCACTATATACCATCAGAGAGCTGCCCTAGTTAAACTATCCTGGAAGTAGTGGATTAGCAATTTTTCATTTTTCTTATACCCGGTCATCTTGCGACAATACATCTGAAGGTGGGCAGTAGGATATGTGGTCCCATTATATTTTTCAACCAGTTCTAGAGCTTTCACGCTTATAATTCCAAATTTATCACTTCCTTCAATAGCTCAGAGACATTTATCTAGAGATCGGTATTTGTTTAAGTCTTCATCATTTTCTTAAGACCTTTTTGCCCTTTTTTGTTCTACTTGTTCATCAAGATCTGGTACTATAGGTATAGCGAGCGAAGAGCCTTAAACTAAATATGGTGCTATTGCAGGATTGAGATAAACGAATGGTTGAGTCAATGGAATTCTTGTTATCGAGGGATGCTATTCATGCAAAGCTACTTCATGCACGTTAGTAGCCTTGATACCACCATTCAAATTACTCTTGGGGTTAGCCAGTCCTTTGCTAGCGTTGGCAGCACTCGTTTATCCTTTATCCTTTAAAGCTTTAAACAATAGTTTTGTCAATTTCGCCATTTGAGATTGAAGTTCTTCATTCCTACAGGCTAATTGTTCTTGAGATTCTCTGTAAATAAGTTCTAGTCACTTAATGCGGGACTGATGATCGTTTTCCATGGCTTAACGACAGGTACGAGTGTTGTAGCGATGGCGAGCTGAAGATTTCGTGTTTCAGGACACTTTCACTTTAGATTTTTAACAGATTAGACCTTTAGAATGTGTCATGACATGACATGAAAATGGATATGAATTAATGAAGTAGAAAAAGAATTATGTTATTGATGCAAAGTAGAAAAAAGAATAATTGTTATTGATGCAGATGCAAGAGGGATAATTAGATTAGGAAACAGCTCCACCAATAACGTCTTTCATTGAAGCGACCAAAGTCTTGAATACAAATGATTACATTTGAAAATGTTTGGTATGATTACATTGTTTAATCACATGTTCTAAGAAATACAATAGTTCTTGCTTGTGAGCTCTAGTGGTTAAAACACTACATGCTAGAGATCGAGCCGCGTCCATCATATATTCAACCTCTAACTGAGTTACCTAAATTTGTTCAGTGAGATGGCTATGATGAGTCTGATAATTTTTGCGTGCCTGATTGACTATTTGTTGCCATTCTTGCTCCCTCCATTCTGAAGCCCATACTAATTCATCCACTTGATTTTAGCGAGCTTGTAAGGACTACTCTAAGCCTTGAACCCTGATTGTTAATGTCCCATTCTCAACTTGATTCGCTTTCAAATCCTAAACTCGAGCTTCTAACCATGCATTTCTCTTTCGATAAGTTGATGTACGGGTTTAAACTCAGACAAGCTTCTCTTTACTATCTTTAGCTACTTTTTTCCATTAATGTAGTTCTTTTTCAAGGGTGGCCATTTCTGTTCTCCACTCGATTGAAGACTTGCCTTGGCGTCGTGATTTGTTTACTTTACTGACGGCCATATAGTCTTTCCTTAGACTCTTGAGATCTTCTTTGAGATAATTCTTCTTTTTATCAGCTCATTTTACCTCACCTTCACGTAGATAAAGATCCATCTCAAATTAACTCTTTTCCTCCTTTACGTAGGTAATTTCCTTGATAAGAGTTATTTTTTCATGTTTGAATTTTTGTCTAAGCAATTCGATTTTAGAATGGAATTCTTCATCTACAAATACAACAGCGGATGGAGGCAAGGCATTATTGGTGTGACGTATCTTGCATTCATTATACCCCAGGGTCATACTACTTCCTCTCTAATATCTTTCCATGCAATAAGTTTGTCTTCAAGCATAGAAAGCTAACTAAATTTTTCACTTATAATGTGGCTCGCCATAGTCAATGTTGATGCCTTTAGGGCTTGAACAAAGGGGATAAATTGCTAACAAAAAAATTATCAAAGGACCAGAATAGGTGTGTAACTGGCACTTCCCCATAACCTAATGAGTGGCACATAATTGTAATCCTCATATCTATACATAATGGTTTATGGCGAGAACCAAGCAGCCTTCTATGCCACTTCATCCCCACTGAGATTCTGAAGCTTCTGGATCCATTATTCCTCGAACCTTTTATAAAGCTATTCCTTCTCGAGGACTTTGGAGATAGGACTAAAGTCAGGGATGAAATTGTACAGCCTCCTCTTTTTTTCCAGACAAAGGTGGTTAATAGGCCACAGGTGAAGCATAGGTGCAAAACAAATGAAACGTCCAATCTCAATTTTCTTGCAAAAATTAAGGGCTTGAATAGTTTCAGTGATGATAGCAGGTGCCAGGTTAATGTTGCAACATAATCAAAAAATGAGATTCATCACCACCGCTTCGACAAAACCTAGCATCTTCGGGAAAATGACTAGGCCATATATCACCAAAGTGAATATATCTTGCATTTTTTGAAGGTCGATGGTATTTGCCATTGCCTCTTTCAAACTAGCCCATGAAATGCACTCGTCATTTCCTTTCTTCTTGATGTGACCCTCGATCCACATCTCGAGTGCACTGAGAATCTGGGCCAATCTTTTCTTAAAAGTTGGAGGGTTCAATGCCTTGCAATATATTCTATCAATCTTGGCCCTCTCGATATTGAGTACCGAGGTATATTCTTGTACTATAGGGGTCAAATCCTCATGGTTGAAGGTAAAACATTGATATGCGGGGTTCTGAAATTGGGAAACGGCCTGTAGCAAACTAACGTCCAAATGGACCTGGAGTAAAAGGGCAATGTCCATGTATCTCTTCATGAATGATTCCTTCTTGGTATTATCCCAACTGGTCCATATATATTTCAGATCTTGCCAATCATTCTGATGATACCCTATTTTGATATTTTAGTCCACTGTCGAGATATACTCGAGTTTTAAGATGTCCCTATCTTCAAGCTGCCATCGTTCAAATAGGCTCAAACTTCCTCGAAAGATTTTAAGTTTGAAGCAGACTGTTGCTCTGTGACAGACAGTACTTGGTAAACGCTGCACCATTGGCTAATTGTCCCATGGCAATGATAATAATGAAATGATGCATGCATGCAAAAGGGAACAAAAAGAGGCAATAAGTTAGCAACTGTACAAAGAAATAAGCACGTAAAGAAATGAAAGCAATAAAATGAAAATGCCATATAGAAGTTTAGCCCAAGAATAGTCGATATGATGCATAGGGGCGAGCATAACAATCAGACAGCATCACAGCGTATCTATGCTAAGATTGTCTTTACACATGGTGATACAATATCATGTAAAGATAGGCCTGACCAAATAAGTAGTGATGTTCATCTATCAATATCTACGTTAAGTCATCAGCATGGTGACTTATTTTGGTCAGATTATGAATTTTTGGCATCGTAGGTGTGAACATTCGCTTATCATCACCCACCTATTAAGGAAGAGTAAGCCATAGAACATTATAGCATACCCTAAAGAAATAAAAAAAACATGACAAATGTGAGGGACGATGTTTACCTATCGTTGCTTGTATAATATGGTATACAGGAGTAAAGGTAAGAAGTGTTTCCCTAAGTGACCCTATTTTCGGGTTATTCTATCAGCATTCTGGTATGGTTTGACATCATTTGGCTTATAAAGCTCACTATATGAGTTTGAGTAGATGCCTAAATAGGTATCCAAATTGCTCATTCGTCAAATAAGGACAGCCAAGGCATCTCGATCCTAGGCCCATCAAGGGTTTGGCATAATGGGTTTGACCCAGTGGCTGTATTTCCCTATGCAAATGCGGAGGGTCACTCACGAGAGATATAGGTAATTTACATCCTGGAAGGTCTTGCCATACGTATGCGGAGGGTTACTCATGAAGGTAGATGGCTCATTTCCTCCTAATAATTAGAATCGTAGCCTTACCATGGTGTTTGGCAGGATCTGATACAAAATGAAAGTGCACAACGTGTGTCGAAAAAACTATCAAACCTTGTTTTTATTTTACTCCATATCACATACTTATTTAAATCAACATTTATTTGAAAAAAAGTCGATCCCTAAAAAAAGAATCATAAAATAAAGGCATAAAAAGTAAAAGATTAGAAGGCAAAAAAAGAGAAGGAATTATATCTAAATAATTATGGGAACCAAAGAATCAAGGATCAAGCAAGATATAGCTAGTCATAGGCTTAACTTTCTAAAAAGGTATCCCTAGCGAAGTCGCTGAGCTGTCAACGTTCCACGTGCCCAGCCTTCATGAACTTTGGATGCTCTGAAGGGCCAAAGCACTCTCAACTGAAAAAATATTTTAATGTTCGACATGAAAGAGTAAAAGACCATCGGACGAATCCCTCATCTAACTAGTCTTGGATGGCCACCATGAAGTGGCCATAAACTTAGAGTCGCCACCGATCATTTTAAGTTAGGCATGATCGAATGCCTATTGAACATAATACCAGAGATTCATTGTTTTGGGTTAAGGAGTTGGTTACATGTGGGGAAGGATTAGCACCCCCACAATGCCCAAAAATCGGTACCATCTAACTGTATCTTACTTGAATCTTGGTATCTTCGATCCCATTTTTATCATTATTTAAATATAATTCCCTCTAATGCATGAAATTTTATAAAATACGAGTCAGGGTTTTAATGAAAATTTTATCACCTGTACGCCCCAAAGAGTGAGAAATATAAGGACTTTTCATGAAAATGATCTCTGGATGGGTTTAAAAATCAAATATTTCTTGTCTGGCACTAGAGAGATACCGACACGAGATATCATTTTGTGATTTTGAAAATGATATTTAAAGCATGAATGCTCAAGGTCCCTACAAGAGGAAACGTATAAGTAAGATAGGAAAGAGAACAATAAATAAATCCACATAAAAATAAACACACAAAATACATAAGAAAAAGGGATGATCGAAATGTATCTCATAGTTGTCTTTGATTATTGATGAATAGCTGAGATGACAATGTCGAGACTTAGTCAGATACAGGGGAAATTTAACGAGAAAAAAAGATTTCGATGAGTCGAGGATATCTTAGAAAAAATTTTGAATTTTAGAAGGAATGTGGAGAGCGGGGTTGGAGTATCCCCTCATAAGAGTAGGGTTGGAGTATCCCCAAAAGTGAAAATTTGATGTCATATTAAGGTAAAAGCGGGGTTAGAGTATCCCCTCAAAGTAGTGGGGTTAGAGTATCCCCAAAAATGAAGGTTTGATTTGGATTTGAGTTAAAAATAGAGTTGGAGTATCCCCTCAGAATAATGAGGTTGGAGTATCCCAAAAATAGAGGTTTGATATTGGATTTAAGTTAAAAGCGGGGTTAGAGTATCCTCTTGAAAAAGTGAGGTTGGAGTATCCCCAAAAATAGAAATCTTCAACATTAAAAGGAATGGGTCATATTTTTGAAAAAAAAAGAATCTTTAAAAATTGAGAGCCAAAGTTTTGGGTAAAATGTTCCTCTTTTATTTAGCCTTGGTCTGAGTCTAAAGGGCTTAGGCCATGGGAATGAACCGAGTAGATCATGAGGCATTCGAACGCATCAATAAGAGCGTTTCAAAAATTGGGCTAGAAACGAAGGATAGCGTTACATTGTTTCTCTTTTTGAATTTATTTTGAGCTCATTTGAAGGTCCCCAAGATAAATGAGGTACTGTTAGAAAGGTAACTCGGTGAGGATTAATGTAAAAATATTCCAAAAATCCTAGAAAGTCATTTTTTAGGCTGAATTAATTTTTGAACTTTAGCTTGTCTCAACACTAGTAGCTTGTACAAGGTAAAGGTATGATGGAATTCGAAAAATCATTTCAGATTCATCCGAAATTATTAAAATGTGAATAACACCTTTTCGAAAAGGGAATTTAATGAACTCTATGGGAAAAATATTCAAGGGATTAAAAAATGTTGTTTATTAGGCAGAAACAGCCTGAATTTTAAACTGCTCATCGGATCTAGGGATTTCAGACAGTGAAGATTTGAAAAATTGTAACTATTTCATCTGAGATGATCTGAAGGTAAATAAGATATCTTTGGAAAGGTAATTCAAAATCCTTCAAGGGAAAAATAATAATACATTTTGAATAAATCATTTTTTATTTTTAAATAATTTTTCAAAACCAAACCACTGTGCTACCAGAACAAAACAGAGGAGATGTTTGATATTTTTGGTTTTTCATTAGGTTAAGATTGAGCCACAGATGTTCAAACATCTGTAACCAAGATGAAGGGTTGACATGGGCATCACGAGTTCATTCCACAGTCTCGGAGTAGTTTAGGATGATGGAATAACCCGTTGATCATGCCATCATGAGGGTGTTTGGCTAAGGACCAAGGATTCACATTTTCAACCAAAAGATTTTGTTTCATTTTTTAAAACCAGCATTCTTATACTCATTCTTCCATGAATCCAAAACTGAATGCTTGCTTTACCCCCAAGGTCGAAAAATCAACTTCATAAAAATCTTAAGCTCATGTTATTCTCCATGTGTGGGAGATAGCATATGTTTAACTTAAAGAGGGCACTCTTTGAAATCGGTTTTCTAGCATTCAAACAAGCATCTCAACATGAACAAAGTGCCACAAACATAATATAGAACATAGAGAACATGTATGCACAAAAAAGAATGCATGGAGATGATAGATAGATGCATAAACATACTTAGTATGAACATGCTAAAGAAAGCATTTTTATTTCATGAAACCTATTAAGCTGCTAGGAAATGCATGGGCATACTTATGACATGTCAAGATGCATGCTTTACGTGAGATGCTAATGTGAATGTGGAAGGAACATGGCAAGGTCACATGGATAAAGGTTGTTATGATGATGAAAATGTAAAAGGATAGCATGTAAACACCAAGAAAAACATCATGGCCCTAAACTACCATAACCAAAGTCACAAAAATACATAGGAGTCCTAGGGTGGCCATAAAAGCATGAAAAGGGTTTACCAAGATGATGTTAATGACAAAACAAAAAATAAAAAGATCAAGGTATAGGGGATATACTGAAAACTTAAACTTCCCTTTTTCTCAGAACAGTGGCTGTAGGCTCAATTTCTTCCTTCTCCTTGCTATTACTTAGTAGAAAAAGGATGAAAAGAAGTAGCTTTCTAGTGGTATGGTTGATGGTGAGGCTCTTTAAATATCAAAATGTGTGGAAAGTTGGGTTCTTAAAGGTTTTCTAGTGGTGGTTTGGGGTAGCTACGGGAATGGAGTATAGAGGCTAATGAAATAGTGTTTCTGGGGCTGAGAATGGCTGGAGGATTTATGAGGATGGGTGAAGAATTTTTTTTTTCTCTGAGGTAGCTAGTTTTTTCTGAGTTAGCTTCCTCTAAGATCCCCTGTTCTCTTGGTTCAGCCCCTCCTTTTTAGAAGACAATGCAAAGGGCCTCATTAATTTTTCTTCTGCAGCAGGGCATATCTTCAGTTGCCATGTTCAGTTAACTTTCTTCCTATTGGTTCTTCCACACTGATCAAAGGGGCAGAAAGGCTATGAAAGCCTGCAAGCTAGAGATATGCCTGCCACCCTCTTACACCCATATATTTTATGAATGTGACCTTTGTCATTAATTGTTTGGACTCCAAAATTTTGTTAGAATCTGTTAATAAACCCATAGTTAAGGTTTACAATGTTATGTGATAGTTCTTTGGTGCAAAAGCACGTTTAAATTTGAATGGGTAATGAAAAAGCTAAAAAGTGGCTCGAATTAGCCAAAATGGCCTGCATGTATCGATACTCAAGGCAAATTTTATGCACTTGTATTGATACTAAGAGCATAAATTATTTTCAGTCTCGAGACTTTGAGACCTGTATCGATACTCCATGGACTTGTATCGATACTCATGCTTGTGTATTGATACATTTCACCAAAAATCACAGTTTTAGCTACTACCAAGACTTGTATCGATACAATCATGCTAGGTATCAATACCACACCTTAGGTATTGATACTAAACACTCATGTATCGATACTACACATGGAAATCCAAAATTTTGGAAACGTGAAAGCCCCATGATAATGTTTAAGCACCCATATGACCCGTACATACCTTAGGTTCCTCAAGTTATCTTATCTTGGTCACAGAAAGAGGCAAATTACCACATTTTTTGAATTTTTCTTTAAAGCGGTCCATAGGCATTTTAGACCTTCCCAAAAAAACTTTGTCGCTGGGTGACGTCCCTCAGCTTTGTTTCTATTTTTTTTTATTTTGTCACCTTTTACCTAACTCCTAAGATACCAAAAACTAGTCCGGACAAAATGAGGTGTCTACAATAGTGATAAAACTTTTTGTGTTCTTCAATGGGGTATGAGATATATTTCGATTTTCAAAAATATTAAAAACCTTATTTTCTCAAGCAGATTAATAAATTTGCTTAATAAAATTTTATTTAGGAATAATGGAAATTATACTTAAATAGTGGATTTTAAAACTAAATAAATATCAAATTTTAAGTTAATATGTGATTAATATGGTACCGATTGTGAGGCATCATGAAAAGGGTCGATTCTTACTTGTGATTGTAACTGAATTTCAGACCATTTTACGTGATCTCTAGTATTCAATAGACCTTGAAATTTGTTTTCAAGGTTTTTGTAACCCTTGAAATACGAACTCTGATAGGTGACAAATTCACCTAGCCAAAATAAATTGGTGGCAACTGCAAGATAAATGATCATTTTATAATGACTATTTAGGGTTAAGTCAAGCGAGCAATTCATCTCGATGGCTTATCCCCAGATACAAATATATAAGAAAAAAATAGTGATGATATAGCCCTTATAAATAAAAATAATGATATGTAGATATATATATATATATGAATAGAGGGTACACCTACCTCTTAATTTGGGTTGGACAGGATTCGTATCCAGGCTACATTGTGACAAGAACCAAATTAAGTTCACCAAATGAATTTATCCATCCAAACTTCCTCTAATGTGACCCAACTCGTACGGATGTATTCAGCTTTAGTTGTTGTGTCTATAGTCTTTTCATGTTTGGAACCTTTTCCAACTAACTATAGCATATTAAAGGTAAATACAAAACTACTTTGCAATTGGCTATTAACCTAATCATATTGGAAGCTAGCATCACTATAACTCCTAACAAAGATTTCAACCCCTCTGTATGTGTCCTTCTATCTAATGTCTTAGGACACATCTATTTTGAGTAATGTACACCATGTACCATAGGCAAATGATGTGCCACATCATGGTTAGCCTAAGGTAGCAGGCCCAAAAAAGGAGGAATTAGAGTATACAGGCCCAATTACACGATTAGGGGCTAAAAAAGTCACCTTGTTGTATCATGTGCTCAACAAGAAAGATCTTTGAAGATTTTAGACATCTTTTTAAGCAAGAAAGTCAGTAGCATCCAAATTAGGAAAGTTTTAGTGTGTATATTATTATTTAGTCTCTAAGGATTTTAGTTTTTTTAGGAAGTTTTTAATTCTTTAACTTACGAGGAAATTAATTCCATTGACTATTTGAATTTCTTTGTGAGCAAGCAATACATTAATTAATTATTTGGAATTTAGTTTCCTTTTCTTGTAAAGGCCTTTAGCCAAATCCTCCATTATAAATAGGGGACCTTATGCATGTTTTTGAGGCATTCAGAGTTGATCAATAAAGTAGCTGATTATTTTCAGTTCTTGTCTCTATCCAAGTCTTCTTGGTTACTAGTTTATGAGACTTATCTTCTAGGTTTTTTATCCTTAAAAGTGGCATCCAACTGTATTATTGATTGTGGCGAGGATTCTTATCAATCAATCAAGGTTTATTCCTTTTATCCTATTGACTATTGGATTTTAGATTTTATTTTCTTCTATTTTTGTTTTGAACCATTAGAGACCTATTTCTATTGAGTTTTATTCTTACAAGGCTCATCATTATTGGCATTAGAGCTAAGTTTTTTGGGGTTTTAGAGTGATAAACACCATGTCAGAAGGTAGCGAGACCCATACACCACCAAATATGAGATTGCAGCAAGTAATAAGTTTTGAACAAGTAGCCCTTGAATGCAATAACAAAGAGCTTCGTACACACATGGATCAGCTTGTGCGTATGGTGGAAAGATTAACCGTGAATCAGCCATAAAACAATTAACCATAATGACGAAGGGTTGATCATGATGAGGGTGATGAGTATGATGATTTGGGCATAGAAGATGAACCTAAAGAAGCACCAAGGCCTGGCAACCAAAAACCTCTAATAATATTAAGATGAAGATTCCACCTTTTTATGCAGCAAGCTCTCCCAAAAGTACTTCGAGTGGGTAGAACATGTTGAAAAAGTTTTTGAGTGTCAAGAATACATTGAGGCTAAAAAGGTAAAACTCATAGCTCTAGAGTTTACTGATTATGCTAATCTATGGTGGGAGAATCTGAAGGCACAAAGAAGGTGCAAAGGAGAAAATCCAGTCTCGATGTGGAGGCTTATGAAGAGGCTTATGGAAAAAAGGTTTATACCTTAATATTATAAGCAAGAGCTATTCCTCAAGTTGCAAACTTTGCAACAAGGAGCCTATTATGTTAAGGATTATGTGAAAAAGTTTGAGATGTTAATGATACGATGTAATCTACAAAAGGCTTAAGAATAAACCATTGCAAGATTCATTAGTGGGTTGCATAAGGAGATTGCAGATTTAATGGAGTTACAACCATATGCCACATTAGATGATATGATTACATTGGCTGTGAAGATTGAAAGGTAGCGCAAAGAAGGCTCATCTAGGGTAAGTAAACTTCAACCTCATCTTTTTCTTTATCTTATATCTCCAGAACGATTATAAAACCTGAAGAAAAGAAGAATCTTACTAAGGTAATCATGGTTAAAAAAGAGAAAAAAAGAGTTAAAAATTCTTAACCTTTAATAAGAAGTTGTGACATTAAGTGTTTTAAGTGCCTCGGGCTTAGACACATAGCTTTTTAATGTCTCAACAAAAAGGTAATGATCATTCATGAATCAATTGAAGAAGATGTTAGTAAAGATAAATTAGACCTAAAAGTATAAGTGGAAAAAGAGTAAGTCACACCTCCTAAGGAAGGAGAATTGCTTGTTATTCATGGCAATCTAGCCATACAATCAAAGAAAGAGGGGGAACAGTAGGAGAATATCTTTCACACCCATTGGAACATTAATGGCGAGGTATGTGGTTTAATCATTGATGGAGGGAATTACACTAATATAGCCTCTATTACATTGGTTAATAAATTAAAACTTATTACTACTAAGCATCCATGTCCTTATAGTTTGCAATGGCTAAACAACGAGGGAGACTTGAGAGTTACAGAACAATTGAAGGTGCCATTTACCATAGGAAGGCACAGGGATGAAGTAACGTGTGATATGGTGCCAATGAATGCTAGCCATGTGCTTCTTGGAAGACCTTGGCAGTTTAATCGAGACGTTGTGCATATGGGTATGCAAACACATATTTTGTTTTTAAGGATGGTAAACGTATGCTATTGACACCTCTCAGTCCTTCCCAAGTAATGCAAGATTAATCGGTGATCTCAAAAGTAACGAAGGAGAACTTATTTGCCAGCAGGAAGGGGTAAAACATGCTCTAATATCCAATGAGATTGTTTATTATGATGGTTAAGAAGATTTCAGGGGAAAATGGAGTTGTCCATCCAAAATTAGATAAGATATTAAAGGAATTTTCATATGTTTTCCTAGAAGAACTTCCAAAAGATTTACCACCAATTTATGTAATAGAGCATCAGATTGATCTCATACCTGTTCAACTTTGCCCAATAGACTAGCATATCAATTCAACACGAAAGAAGCTAAGGAGCTCCAATGGCAAGTAAAAGAGTTGATGGATAAGGGCTTTGTTAAATAGCCCATGAGTCTATGTGTAGTTCCAGCTCTTTTGGTGCCCAAGAAGGATAGATCGATGTGCGTGTGCGCAGATAGCTGAGCTATTTATAAGATTACAATCAAATACCGCTATCCCATTCCATAGCTTGATGACATGTTAGATGAGTTGCTTGGCTCCTCTATCTTTTTGAAGATTGATCTCGAGAATGGATACCATTAACAACCTTCAAGACTAAGTTTGGGTTATATGAATGGACAGTCATGCCCTTTGGCTTGTCTAATGCTCCTAGCATACATATGTGGCTAATGAACCATGTTTAACTTAAATTCATTGGTCATTTTATTGTTGTTTATTTTGATGACATACTTGTCTATAGCAAGAGCTAATGAACTTGTAAAGCATTTTACAAAACTGTTTGAAGTACTTAGAGAAGAGAAGCTATGCCAACCTCAAGAAATACACCTTTTGCAAGGATTGTCTAGTTTTTCTTGGCTATGTCATTTCCCAAAATGGAGTGGAATTTGATGAAAAAAAGGTTAAAGCTATCGACGAGTGGCCAATTCCCATTAATTGCTAAAGTCCAAAGTTTTCATGGCTTGACATCCTTTTATAGGCGCTTTATGAAAAATTTTAGCACCATTGTAGCTCTTTTGGCTGAGTACATGAAGAAGGAAATAAAATTTAAGCAGACTAAAGTAGCACAATAAAGTTTTAACTTGATTAATCAGAAGTTAGGTTTAGCTTCCATTCTAGCATTACCTGATTTCTCTAAGACCTTTGAAGTGGAGTGTCATGCGTCAAGAATTAGGATTATAGCTGTTTTTAAGCAAGATGGGTGTCTTATTGCCTATTTTAGTGAGAAGTTGAGTGGTTCTCATTCTAACTAGTCAACCTATGATAAAGAATTTTATTCACTGATTTAGGCGTTAGAAACTTGACAACACTACTTATTGCCTAAGGAGTTCGTGATTCATACAGATCGTGAGTCATTGCAACATTTGAAGGGACAAAGAAAGCATAATACAAGACATGCCAAGTGGATGGAGTTATTAGAGATGTTTCCTTATGTAATTAAGTACAAAAAAAGGAATGCCAACATTGTAGCCGATGCACTTTCGCAAAGGTATGCATTAATCTCTATGTTTAATACAAGATTAATGGGGTTTGATTTGATAATAAAGTTGTATAAAGAAGACCCATACTTTGCAAAGATCTATGAAGAGTGCACAGAGAGAACAAAAAAGGGTTATTTTTCGGCATGAAAAATTTTGCTTTAAGTCTGGCCAATTAAGCATTCTTTTTTATTCAATCAAAAGCTTTTGGTTCATGAAGCTCATAATGGAAGTCTTGCTAGACACTTCGGTGAAAAGAAGACATTGGAAGCATTGAAAGCACACTTCTATTGGCCAGCAATAAATCAAGATGTTCATAGAATTGTAGAAAGATATGCCACGTGCAAAAAGGTGAAGAGTAAGAAGATGGCATAAGGGTTATACATGCCTTTGCCCATACCTGAACATCCCTGGGAACATGTAAGCATGGATTTTGTTTTAGGTTTACTAAGACATCACAAGGAAAGGATTCAATAATGGTTGTAGTGGATCTCTTTTCAAAGATATCACACTTCATTCCATGCCATAGAACTGACGATGCAAGCTATATAGCTGATTTATTCTTCAAGGAAATAGTTCAATTGCATGGGATTCCTAAAAGCATTGTTTCTGATCATGATGCTAAGTTTCTAAGCTATATGTGGAAGACTTTATTGAAGAAGCTTGGAACCAAGTTATTATTTAGCATAGCTTGTCATCCATAAACTAATTGACAAACTAAAGTGGTGAATAAAACACTTTTAGCTTTGCTTAGGATTATAGTGAACAAGAATCTAAAGAATTAGGATGAGTGCTTGGCATATGTAGAGTTTGCTTACAATCATAGTGTACATAGCGCTACTAAGTATTCTTCTTTTGAGGTAATCTATGGTTTCAACCCAAGTACACCTCTTGATTTAGCAACAATACCAATTAGTGAGAGGAGTTGTGTAGATAGAGCTAAGAAGGCTCAAATGATGAAGAATATGCACAAGAAAGTTAGAGAAAAGATCGAGAAGAATAACAAAACTTATGAAAGATCAAAAAACAAAAGGAGAAAGCAAGTTTTATTTAAACCTAGAGATCTTATATGGATTCATCTTCGTAAAGAAGGGTCTCCTAATCAAAGGAAGTCTAAGCTGATGCCGCTAGCTGGTGGTCCTTGAAAAGGTCTTTGAAAAGGTAAATGACAATGCTTACAAGCTTGATTTACACAAAGAATATAATGTAAGCACTATGTTCAATGTTCGAGATCTTACACCCTATTTGGAGGACACCTTGGATGATGGAGATAGTATGGATTTGAGGACAAATCCTTCTCAACAAGGGGGAGATGATGTGCCATATAATGGTTAACCCAAGATAGCAGGCCCAAAAGAGGAAGAGTTCGAGTATACAGGCCCAATCAGATGATAAGGGCTAAAAAAGTTAACTTATTGTATCATGTGCTTAATAAAGAAGATCCTTAATGATTCTAGAAGTTTTCTTAAGCAAGAAAGTCAGTAGCATCCAAATTAGGAAAGTTTTAGGGTGCAGATTATTACTTAATCTCCAAAAATTTCTTCCTTAGCTTGCAAGGAAATTAATTCCATTGACTATTTTATTTTCTTTGTGAGCAAGCAATAACTTAATTAATTATTTAGGATTTAGTTTCCTTTTCTTATAAAGGCCTTTAGCCAAATCCTCTACTGTAAATGAGGGATCTTATGCATGTTTTTAAGGCATTTGGAGTTGATCAATAAAGTAGCTGATTATTTTTAGTTTTTTTCTCTTCTCCAAGTTTTCTTGGTGGTGAGTTTGTGAGACTTATCTTTTAGGTTTCTTATCCCTAAAAATTGCGTCCAATACTTGTATTAATTGTGGCAAGGATTTTGTCAATCAATAAAGGTTTATTCCTTCCATCCTTCTAACTTTTATATTTCATATTTTATTTTCTTCTATTTTTGTTTCGAACCATTAGAAACCTATTTCCATTGAGTTTTATTCTTATAAGGTTCATCAAAAGGTTTTCTCTTTCAGAGTTTTCCATGCTAAACCTCTTTAGCATCTTACTTATGTAAATGGATTAGGATAAGCTAAGTAGCTTTTTTTATCAATCCATATAGATCTTAATTCCCAAAATGTAAGTTGCTTCTTCTAAATCATTCATGGAGAATTGTCTGGATAGCTAGACCTTAATGGCCTGCAGCATTTGTATGTTGTTTCCTATGAGCAATATGTCATCAACATACAGCATTGAGAAAATAATAGCTTGCCTATTCATCTTCTTGTAGACACATGGACCATCGAGATTCTTTATGAAGCCAAATTCTTTAATTGCTTCATCAAATCTGATATTCCAACTCCATGAAGCTAGCTTTAGTCCATATATGGACTTTCTTAGTCTAAATACCTGATTTGGATTTGACTTAGACGTAGAACCATCAGGTTGTGTCATGTACACTTCCTCTTGCAAATTTCTATTAAAGAATGCAATTTTTATATTCATCTGCCATATCTTATAGTCATGAGCTATAGCAAGCATAATCCTAATAGATTTACCATTACAACTAGTGAAAACGTTTCCTCATAATCAGTGCCTTCTACCTGATTATAACCTTTTACCATCAATTTGGCCTTATATGTCTATAATTTGCCATCTATGTCAGTTTTTCTTTTAAAGACCCGTTTGCCCCTATGGGTTTTATCCCTTCGAGTGGATCAACCAAAGTTCATACTTGGCATCTATTTCGGATCTGATGGCTTTAAAACATTTATTAGAATCAATGTCAAACATTGATTCCTTAAAATTATAGGTTTAATGTCACAAGGCAAGTTATCTTGACCCACGAGAAATCCGTATCTCTACGAAACTTGCCTAATTCTACCAGATCGATGAAGTTGTTGTGTATCTTGAGTTTTAGGTTAAGCATTTGATACAACAACTGTTGGCTCAGGTTCCATAAAAATGTCTATTTGTGGTTCTTGAACTTTTTTAAGATCAATTTTACTCTTACTGGACCCTTCAAGTAGAAACTTTTTCTCTTAAAAGTGTCCATATTTTGAGACAAACACCTTTTGCTCATGGGATTATGAAAATAATATCTAGCGGTTTCTTTAAGATACCCTACAAACTTATGTTTGACTGATCTTGCTTCAAGCTTATTAGTCACTACATGCTTCACATAAGTAATGCATCCCAAAATCCTCGTCTAAGACTAATCTGGCTCTTTACCTTTCCATATCCTATCTGATGTCTTATCAATAGATTTGGATGGTACCTTGTTTAAAAAATGAAAAGTAAAGTCTAACGTATATCCCCAAAAGGATATCAAAAAGTCAACCTTGGATATCATGGAATGAACCATATCTAATAAGGTTTGATTTCTCTTTTCAAAGACTCCACTATGTTATGGAGTTTCGGGTGGAGTCCATTGTGATAGGATTCGATTCTTAGTAAGATGATCTAAGATTTATTGGCTTAAGTATTCTTCTCTTCGATCAAATCTAAGAGCTAGAATACGCTGGCAGTTTATTTTTCTACTTCAGCCATAGCCATATACTCTTTGAACTTTTCAAAAGCTTTAGACTTGTACATCATTAAGTGTACATACCCATGCCTTGAATAATCGTAGGTAAAGGTAATGAAATAAGAATAACCATATCTAGCCTTTTTATTCATTAGTCCACATACATCTGAATGTACTAAGCCTAAAAAATCTACAGCCCTTCCACTTTTACCCGTGAAAAGAGTTTTAGTCATTTTTCCAAGGAGACAACATTCACATGTCCCATATGATTCACAATCAAATGGGTCTAGATAGCTTTGTTTATGTAACTTGGCAGTCCGAGTCTTATTGATATGACTAATTCTATAATGCCAGATATAGGTTTTACTTGGGTCATTACTCTTTACTTGGTTCACATCCATATTGAGTAAAGGCATATCAGAATCCAATACATACAACCTATTCTGTAATGAGGCCAGTCCATAGACCATCTCATTTAGGATAGTTGTGCAACTACTACCTTTCATCTTAAATTCAAAATTATCATTCTCAGTGATGTATGAAACTGAAATGATGTTTCTATACAATCTTGAAACACAAAAAACATGCTTTTAGTCCCATGGTCATGCCTATAGGCAATGATAAGGTACAGGTTCCAATGGCAGTGGCCTTAACTTTTAATCCATTGCCCATTCTTATAATTACCTCATTAAAGCCTGATTCTCTACTATTCTTCAACAGACTTATGTCATTACATAAGCAAGATTCACATCCTAAATCTATTATCTAAGAAGTAGTATTAATAATAGAATAATTTAATTCAATCATGTGAAGGTCAGCAACCTTCCTTTTTTTTTAGAACACTTCTTAATTTCACATATCAATCCAAACACTTTAGGCTTATGGCATCAAGTATGCCTAACAATGCAGTTAATATAAATACCATTATCAACAACCTAGTGTAAAATGAGTATAAATTAGTTATGCATGTATTAAACCAATAATGACAAGGTATTAAATCTTTATAGGTCCTTCTACTAACTTTCAAAATGATAGCCCTCAATATTATTTGAAAATCTCTTCGAGGTATTTTTAGTGGACTAGGATCCCTTTCAACATGTTGCAACTTTGAGTGATTCAACAAAATGCAACAAGCCTAGTTGGGTAGGTAACATAGTTTACCAACTACATCTCTATGTAACTACTAGATTAGTTAGGTGGCAACTCTTTGCCTGAATGCATCATATACATTTCACCTAACCAGTGCTTCTAACATCATATGGCCAAGTGTGACACATCCGAACCATACAACATTAGTTGAGTAAGACCTATTACTCATATCTCAGTCGTTCGAGCAAAAGGGACCTTCAGCGACTCAACAAATCACCTTCGACCAGAACTTAAGTATACTGTTATGAATAATGGAAGTCATCTTTATCATGCAAAGTATGTGACTCAATATTGTACGAGGGATCTTGTTTTTTTTTTTTTTTGAATTAAGGTCTCATCATATTTGTATGCATAGCACTTTTAATATCACATAAAATAAATCTACCATCACGCATACTACTTGGATGATTATGGACCACTATTTAATGCAATGTCCTTGAGCCATCAGAGGAAATTTCTTGGTCAATTCCTAGGTGATTACATACAAAGTCTTTAAAAGATTCTTGGAATCTCCTAAGCTTCATGGCACCTTCACGTGGATCTCCATCTTTGGGTTACAAAATCTTTCCTAACTAACCCTAATTTTGCATTTATGTAATCTAATTGCATTTGCAATGAAGAAACTTCAAGTTACATTCGAGCGAATTTAGGTGAAAAAAGAATTTTCAACCCTAAAAAAATAAAGATAAGCAGGGTTCATAGACCCTATTTAAAAATTTTAAATATCCATAAACAATCAACCATACATCCATAGTCATATTAGGCCTAGTCCATAATCATCACATACATCCACAACAATTATGCATATATATATATATATATATAAACATGTGTTTTAAATTCAAGTTACAAATTTTTTATGCTTAAATAATTTATCCATATTTAGTTTGCCTAAGAAAACAATTTCTTACATGATTAGCATTTATTCTAAACATATTACAATGAATACTATTCCAAATAGGTTTAATCATTTAAATAAAATATATTTTTCAATTAATCAAATTAATTGAATTTTAATTCCACACTATTATATAATCCAATTCATATCTTAAACAATTTTGAAAAAATAATACAAGTGGATGATTAGTTGTTTGATGATTTCTAAGAGTTTTAATTGGAATCAACCTCTTAAAAAAGTGTATTGCACCAACCATGCTAACTTTTAGCATTATTATTATTTTTTAATTTTAATTTTAACTTTAATTTAATTTAATCTGATCATATCATATTTTAAATCTCAAGAAAATTAAAATTTGAAGAACCTTACTCCAAGTAGGACTGTGTTTGGTGTAAATCTTAAAGGAATCCTAGTCCAAATATGACTATCCAATGCATAGCTATTTTAGCCATCCTACCCCCAATTCAAATGATATCATCTTCCTCTCACTAAAACTCTGAAAATACAGCAAATTTAAAGCAACTCCTTGCTGCCATTGATGCCACACCAAGATCCAAGAAAGAAAACAAGATGTCGTAAGTTTCAAGGACCTAGTGCACCCATTTTAGCCTAGAATTGAAACATTTTCAACTCTAATTTTAACCTAATTATTCTAGCAAGTATTATGAACTTTTCATGACACTTTCAAGGTGGAAAAACAAGGAAAAAATTGTAGCAATGGCTGCCAAAAAAATTAGCCCCATCAAAACATCGAAATGGAGCTAACCTAGTACTAGTCAACACCAAATTGTTAACCAATGACTCAAATATTAATTTAATTAATAAAAATAATATTTTAATTAATTAAATTGAATAATAAACATGAATTAGCTTGCTGGGAATTTAAAAATAAAAAAGAGACCATTTTCTTTGATTTTTAAATTCAAGAATGGATTAAGATAGCATCAAAACAACAAAATCTTTAATCGATAACAACTACAACACAATATTAATCAAATCTTTGCAAAGAAGCTCATGATACCACTTGTAGGAAGTCTCGAGGTAGCAAGTAATCAAATTACAAAAATTTTATAAATAACATATAAACATGGCAATGAAATCCAATCAAAGACACTAATCTGAGACTTGCTAAATAGGATCATCTTGCAAGATCTTAATTAATCTTTTAGATTAAAAAATCGAAAGATTTAATCAAGATTCAAATATATCTCAATATTGAGAAGACATTCAGTAATTCCATGACCTAATTACATGAAAACACCGAGCTCGATTATCATAAATCAAATCTGCTCAAGCGTCTAACCTCTAACAGTTATCCACATAAGTGACTCGAAAAACCTTTAACAAGGAAGAGACTTTATTGCTGGGAGCCATGTTAGCAGCTTAGATTTCACTAAGTATTCCTTTGCACTTAGAAAACCTTGATTCAAGAAAGAAAATGAGATAAAAAAAAAAACAAATTTTCTCCAAAAATACTCAGATTATGCCAACTCCTTTAGAGATTCCAGGGAAATCACAATCCAGGTTTTCAAAGGTCTTTTAACCAAATTTTAGAGCCTCCATTTAGCTATGAGGGATGACAGACAATAGGTGTTAAAATTTTAATCTTTGAGAAATTGTAATTTTGCCCCTGGCTTTTTGAACTAATTCAAATTGGGCCTAAGTAAACATTACTTGTATTAGACGTATAAACCCAAACTCAATTTAATTTCTACTAATCAGCCTTAAGTGTGTGACTCATTAGCCCCCCTATCTTATTGGCAATAAATATAAAATAGCCCAATCAAGAATATTTTATATTTATAGACCAAGATTGACATATAGCAATGCATCATTGCCATCTAACATACAGGGAGAGTAAATATGGTTCTAATAAGCCCTTTAGTGTTCAATATCTCAGTATAATAAATATCCTTTCACCATATATCCCACAATTAGCAAGAGCATGGTTCAGCATCTACCATTTGCTCATTCCATATTAGTATGCAACCTTTATGTATTAACTCTATAATCAATGTTGTTTTGGCCAAGGACTTTGAGTTAACACGAGCCATGTACATGTCAGATGTGCCCCATCATATCACTTAGGGTAATAAATCCTCTCTTAATCACTCATTCACCTACCATATGATTCATGCCATAACCAAAACCACACTAGCATAAGTATTCATCTATTGTGGGCCCGTTCGTGATGGAATTAAAGCATGACACTCCTTATACAAGATGACCTTATGTCACAAGTCTACCGATCACTTCAATTACTAACACATGAGAGTATTTCCATAGAAACTTGAGTGAAACACCAAATGAAACTACTGTAATGGGTCATGTTTAGTGAACTTATTACCATAACAAGCACCTATATGAAGTCCCCAAGTATCTTTATACTTCAACTTATGAGATCAATTACATGCATCTTATGCATGGAGGATTACATATTCTAGTCTTTATCCATTCTCAATGCCCTGTCTTGATAATAAAATGAATAGGAACATATTTAGAAACACGGTTTTGATGCATGGGGATCTCATAATTGTAACTCTTTACAATTCCTTGCAATGCCATATGTGTTTCCTAGGCTTTATCTACGGAAGATATTTATAAAAATTATACAATTAGATTCTATGAATAAAGAAATATCTTTATAACATTAAATAAATATAATGTTTGATTACAAAAAATCACTAAAAGCTAATGCCTTACAAGCGACAACAATTGACTTGCAGGGCTTACACTAACAATGTTCGTGTTATATAATCATGTTATATTCGAAATTGTGAGGTCTAATTAATACTATTTAAATAACCTCTAATTTTGTATCACATGTTATCATATTAGTATTACTTTTTTATTTTATAACCGTATTTAAAATATTATATATTTATATAAATTTTGACATATTAATAATTCTTTATGTAATTTTTGACACATTTATCTATTTATGTCATGTTATATACTTATATTTATTTTTTAATATAATAAGATATAGAAAAACTAAATATAATTTTTATAAATTATTCATAAAAATTTATCTCATCGCAACATACAAATAAAAAATTATAGAAAATATTAAAAAAAACAATAATAGTAACTATAAATACTATTATTATATTTTCTTAAAATTATTTTTTTTTTTACAAAATGTTAAAACAGAACGTCTGGACAAAATTGGGATAACGTTCTACTAACAATAACAAGCTAGAAAAACTCAACATTTAATGGGTGATCTGTAACAATGTTGCGGAAAAACAATGTATAACATGTTCAGCAAATTTAGGTAAAATTAGCATTAATATTGACATAGTTTTTAGGATAAAAGTTATATTTTATGGCAAAAATTTTAGTGTTTGTATTTAAAATTATAGTTTGGCAACTCAAATAAAAAAATCAAGAAAATAAAGTTTTTTTCCTTTGAAAATTAGTTGTTTGATGAAATAATTTTATTATCTTCATATCTTTGAATTTTTATTGTTTTAAATATATTTTTTATCATTTCAATTCCTTATAACACTTTTTTACAATAATATCAAATAATTAAAGAATATTAAATTATATTTTTTATCAAACTTTTTTTTTTAAACCTACGCTTGTTGTAACTGAAGCTGAGAGACAAGCGATGAAAGATCATTTCATTGATCAACCGCACTCGCATTGCCATTGAAGGTAACGAAACAATAGCTTTCTTTTCCGAAGGAACCTTCAATGTTGCTTGATTTAAATGAAAATAATTGGATGTACTGGTCCCAGATTAATTGCGTGGAAACGATGGTCCAATTGGAGATAAAATGTAACATTAATTAGCCCTTCGAAATCAAAGGTGAAGATCTTATCACCCAACAAAAGAGTAGAGGTGCCTAAGACGAGTGGGACAAATTTTGAGTAGAATTTAAATATAATATCAATATTAGATATATTTATTTAAGTTTGACTTTATTTAAAATATAAATTTTAAATTTTATTTAATTTTATTTATATTTGTAAATGTTTAATAGGTTTAAGTCGGTCAAATAATTTTTTAAAAATATAAAAACAAATGTTGTTTTCTATTTTAAATTTTAATAATTTAATTTTTTTATTAAGTTTTAAAAAAGTCATAAACTTATTTCTCTAAATTTAATTAATAATCTCAAATATTAAATAAATTTTTAAACTTTAAACAATTAGTTCGCCTGTTGAAGGGTTCTAAGTGAAGAGTTAGGAGTTTCTGACTAAAAGTAAAGCCAAACCCATTTGGCAGGAAGAGCAGAATGGTTGAGTGGGATCCTAGGCTTACTTCCCTGAAGCAGTAAGAAAAAAGGGTAATTAGGTCATTTCATTAAGAAATAATTGAAGGGTCAATTTGAGGTGGGGGAGGAAGAAGCCAAGAAGCAAAGAAAGAATGACAAAACAGACAAGGGAAACCAGCTCAGATCAAATCCGACGAGATGAGACCTCCCTTGTCATTGCGTGGATCTTGCTCCTTATTCTTATCCCATCCACCAATACCTCCAACTTGCAAGCCCGCTCCCAAATCTCGATCATCTCTTACTTTATATTAATCCATATTTAAAGATTTGATACACAAAAGCAAAATGATTATCAATTTTCTTATCAGACATTATTGGCCACTTAAATGAATTTCATTTTTTTAAAGAAATCTAAAACTTAATTAAGGCTATTGATATTGGTTCTGATTTACATTTACGAAA
>JBBYHM010000025.1:13304141-13327492 GCA_038381775.1 Adansonia rubrostipa
AATGGAATTGCTTTATGAAAAGTGTTTTTCAGATGGGAATGAAGATGGATTTCATGGGGTGGTTGTTTGAGAAGAGTTTCAGTGGCAAAAGCTTTGGAATGTGAGTAGTTGAAACTTAAAAACTTTGTATTTGGTTTTCTGAGAATGGAAGCTTATGCAAATTGATGAATTTCAGGCATTTATTTTGGTTGCATTTGAGAGAAAGAGAAAAAAAAAGTTGTTAATGAGCATTCTTAAGGAAAGAAAACCTGTTAATTAAGAAAAGAAAGAAGAAAAAGGAACCGCCGGCTTTGAGTTGGCTGGCTTAGCTTAGCTACTTGCCTGTTTTTCTTTCTTCATATTAATTAATTAATTTATTTGGATTTTTTTGCAGGGAAATAATTCGGTCATTTGTCTTGTAAATTAAGGGATTGCACTTCCTAGTTGGGTTTTTATGGTGGCAATCTACAACGATTTTTTTTAACAGAAGGACTGTTAAATCTTACACTCAGAAGGCTTTTCAATGTTAATATATATATATATATATATATATATATATATATATATATAACAAGATATGAAGATTAAATATTTAGGAGCGCAAATAGCGAGATTAAGGAAGTTTCCAATGGTTTTTTTTTTTTTAAAGTAGATTTTGAAGTGTTGTCTGCTGGAATTAGGAAGGAACGTTGTACAAGCTTAGGTAGGGTAGGCTTTGAACTGTTTTATTACTCGTTAATTATTATTAGTAGTATTACTCGTTAATTATTATTAGTAATAGTATTACTCGAATAATAAATAAATAAATATCGATCATTTTTACCTCATAATTTACAAGCTCAACTAATCAACACCTTATATCTCCATGTCATCCATTTTTTTTATCGTAAAAAAAAAAGTTAGGACAAGTACTTTTACAAACCAAAATTATGATATAAAAAACTGATTTTTATTAATTTAATTGGTTAAGCCTATATGCAAAGAAACATATAATAATTCCTCAAAATAAAATAAATGAAATGAAATGAAAATGCTTTCTTAGTAGATAAATAAGTAGATAATTAATCGTTTATGAAAACTCTTTGCATCTTCAAATTAAGACACATACGTCACCCATTTTAAGCAAATTTTCAGCTTTTTAGTTTTTTTTTTTTTTTTTTTCAAATTTTATTTGTCTGCATTTGGATAAGGATATACACTTCTTCGTCGATGGTACATTTGAATTTTACTTTTAAAATCCATCCTCAAAAATCAAGTCTTAATTGACAATAAAAATGTTTTCTTAATCAATTGTACTAATTCCTGTAAATAACTTTCATTTGGTTTTTGATAAAGAAGTGGAAGGAAAAAAAAAGGCAAATCATTATGCGTGCGAAATCTCCACTAAATATAACAATCAAAAAGAATTTGTGTCCTAATCTTTTGAGGTAAGGCTGAAAATTACCTTTTTCTTTTCCCTTAATAAAAGACTATTTTTAGTGTATACAAAGTAAAAAGCGGAAAAAGCAAACGAGAAATGTTTTAAAAGCATCAATTAAATCACAATTCACATATCAGATATATCCTATACGAAAATATATAAAAAATATATTTACATATTTCAATAGTTTTTTTTTTACATAAAAAGGATAATTGAATATTCGGAAAAAAAAAAAAAGGGAATGCGATGACTCTAGTTCGGGCTGATATTTGGAGGTGTCAATTGAGTTTGACTTGTATTATTGTGGTCACCTCTAATGCTATGTACAATTTATATGTGTTTAACCTTTATATTTTAAGTTTGCAGATTTCATTAATATTATTACAAATAAAAAATAATTTATGCAAACATACATATAAAGCTTACTAACCCGAAATATTTTAAATCATGAAGTTGCTAAATTTAAATTAAATGGAAGAGAAAGGCCAACAAGCGTACCATATGATGGCCACATGCTTTGAATTGGTTGAAATATTTTTTCATTTTAATAGCTAAAAAAAAAAAATTCTTTGACCAATAATGCACCAAAAACGAATATGTTCTTAATGTATTCCTTTAGAACAAAATCTTTTTTTATGTATCAAATCAAGGGAATATAAAAGGGACAAAATACAAAATTATATAAAAGTTATCCCTTTAATTAATGTCCATTGAGAGTAATTTTGTAATAAAATTTAAACTGGGAATGAAATCAATTGAGAGGTAATTTTGTAATAAAATGTAAAATAAGGATGACAGAATATATTCATTAATTCGTGTTTCTTTTATTGTATTCGTGTTATATTATTGTGTTATAATCAATTCAAGGAATTAAATGTATAAATTCTGAGATGTTGAATTTGTAAGATATACTTTGATATATTAGCACATTTATGTTGTGTTAGTGCTATTTTTTGTATTATATTATGTTTTTTATTATTGTTTCGTATCATATTCATGTTGTATCTGAAATTTTCAATCTAATTGGCATTATTCAAATAACTCTAAATTTTGTGTTATGTTTGTTTCATATAAATTTTAATACATTCATATATTCATGTTATGGTTATGTTATTTTTCTGTTTCGTGTTATATTTTAGTCATTTTTCATGTCATGTTCATGTGTGACACTAAATTTTGGCACACACATGTATTCATGTCGTAGTTATGTTATTTTTTTGTGTTGTTTTGTATTTTAGTTATCTTTTCATGTCATGTTTCTGTGTGATATTATTCAAATAACTTTTAATTTTTTTCACGTGTAATATAATAACTGGTTCTTTTTAAACAAAAATAGTCACATAAAATTTTTTGTATTATTACATAAAAAATTATCGTATAAATAAATTATCAATAAAAATTAAATATTGAATAATTATATGAGATTTGTTACTTCACAAAGATTCGCTTGACACCGCTTTTGTTTTGGCATTAACGAATGAAAATGTGATGTGATGTGTGTAGAAAAGCATGGCTATTATGAAATGACCAAACTAATGGCTCATCACCGATCATTTTAGACTAAGTGTGATTGGTCACCAATTAAAATTAATCTTTTATAAGAAAACAAAGGATTAGAAAACCTAACTACAATCCTTTAAAAAAACAATGTCATAGTGTGCCAAAACACGAATCCTGACATATTAGACTTGGGAAAATTTTATAGTAGTTTGGAATAGGGTTTAGTTGTCATAATGAATTGCTCATCTGACATTCCATACGGTTATCGTGAAATAGCCAAAAAATTCAGGTCAATATTAATCTTTTTGAGCTAAGTGTGATCGAACTTGTGCAAAGAAATGAGAATGTGTAGAGAATGTAAAAGAAGATAGCTATATGAGGGAAGAATATGGCCATTTTAGATATTTCTCCTTTCGTAACATGTCCTCTTGTTCTGTTGTCAATATGCTATTGGCCAAGATCTTAAAGTTAAGGGCTAAATGAGAATATCATTGGCTAAGCTTTGTACTCTATTAATTTAAATTACATCAAATGCCATTTTTTCCTCCATTTATACCCTTGCCATTTTTAAAATCCTCATATTTCCTACCATCTTTTAATTTTGGCCACCTCTCGTCAAATTGAAATCCCTAAGGCCAAAGTTTCATGCCCATATTAGGCCTAAAATCGTATCATTTTTCCTTTTAATTTGGGCCAATTTTTATTAAATTAAAACATTAAGGCCCAAAGTGTCATAATTATCTTGACTGAACTCGTATTTGGGATCAGATATAGATCATATTAAAAGATTCAGATAAAATTATATGTTTATAGAAAAATTTTAAGGTATGCTTTTAAAATCAGAGAAAAAAGTGTGCGTTTCAGAATCAGTTACGTGTGAGAAAAAAATAACACACACAATACTTGTAAATTAATACCTGTTAATCATGTATTATTTTAAACCCTGATAACAGTTAATTAAAATAGTAGTCGTAAAAAAATAATTTCCGTTCCTATTTAAAAATAAAAACACATTTGGTTTAGAATGAATTATAATTTGTTACTATAAAACCTTCAATATTCCTTGACAATCCCACATAATCTAGAACTCTATTTTTATTTTAAAACTTTTGCTTTGTTCCGCATTTTAAGAGGATATACTTGTATTAATGATGATTGATTGATAAAGTTTTTTTCCTAGCAACCTGGCGAAAAGTCCACGAAAGATCTTAATTCAAGAATATTGCCTTATTTTTAATTCAAAATCAGTTTTAGTATATGCCCCTAATCATGACTATGAGAAATTGTAATGAAGATGCATTAAACATAAGTTGTAAAGGTAAAATGCATATAAACCAAACAACAGTAATGAAAAGAAAAGACTAAATTTTGTATTCGTTTTTTTAGGTAGAGAACTACAAAAAGATTCAATGTCAAAGAATTTCTTAACCACTTCAGGAACTTGATAGAAATTAGGAAATTGTACTTCAACATAATGTTTTCGTAATCCCCGTAAGATGTTTTAGGAAATGTACTCGAGAATGCCCCAACAACCAAGCAGAACATACCCAAGCTCTTTCACTAAAGGGCCTTATTTTTCAGAAAATTAAAAAAAAAAGAAAAATAACGGAAATCTTTTGAGACGTGTTTCTCTATTTCAAACGAGGTTATCTGAACGTCTGTGGAAACATCCCAACACCCTAAAGAAAACTTTGATTGGACTCTAAAAGGATTTTTGGCATTGAATTTAATAAAGTCACCAAAATCCTGGCTACCATGGAAATTTAATTAAAAGAGTAACTTTAGACCATTTTAGGCGTACTTAACTCGAGACAATGAATAAGCCATCCAAATACCGACGAAGAGGATATTTGAATACCCTAGATTGGACATGACATTACAAATTTAAACTGTTTTTATTAAACCGAAATTGTTTTGATTTCTAAACTCAAAACCAAAACTGTTATGATTAAAATGCTTAAAAGATGTTTTTTTTTTTTTTTTTATTGAAACCGAAACTGTGTTTATTATTAAGCCTAAAACCAAAACTGTTCTGATTTTAAAGCTTAAAACCAGGGTTGTTTTGCTTAAAACTGAAAGTGCGTTGATTTCCAAGCTTAAAATTGAAAGTGTTTTTGATTTAAGAGCTTAATACGGGACTATTTTGACTAAAACCAAAACTATTCTGGAAAACCATTACCATTTTGATTTTTAAGTCTAAAATCGAAACTTATTTGATTTTTAAGTCAAAAAACAGAAATTATTTTTGCGTAAAAAGCTTAGAACCGAGATTGTTATGAATAGAATCAAAACTGTTTTGATTTTTAATCCTAAGACCATAAGAAGCTTAAGCTGACACTGTTTTGGCCAGAATCGAAACTGTTTTGATTTTTAAGCCTAAACCGAAACAGTTTTTGGGTAAAAAGCTTGAATATGAAACCATTTTCTAAAACCGAAACCCTTCTTTTTTTTTTTTAAGCCAAAAATCGAAACTGCATTGGGCAAAAAGCCTAAAATGGGCACTGTTTTAACTAGGATGAGCATACCAAGTTTCTGTTCGTCAAAATCCTGGTTTGGGAGACAGATTTGGCTGGACAAGTCAAAGACATGCACATATGTTATATTATGCTTAAAGACCCATGATGATTGCATGAAATCAAGTTAGGTGGTCCTCATTTTGTTTCATAAAACGATGTGGAATATTTTATTTCTTTGGGTTTAGGATATAATTGGAGAATGTTTATCCAAACGAGGGCATGCATAATATACTATGGAGCAGAACAAAGAAGTTGATGTGGAACAACTATTTTCAAATTAAAAAATTCAAGAAATAATCTGAAATCTCGATAAAAATTTTGAAATATAAATAACCAAATACTCAAATATCCAAAATTCCAATATTTTAATATCCTATAATTCAAGCTTCTAGAAGCTAAAATAACATAGGTTTATAAGCCAGTTAAAGTTAATTAAGGGACCATATATGAACCTCGATAGCTTTAATATTTGAAAAATAGTAAATTATATTAATATTGGCCTTAAAGCCCTTAAATAGTTATAGCCTTAAATTGCTAGTACATCACTTGGCCAAAGGCAATTGGAGCAAATCCAACTAAACACAGTGAATCAAAATCAAATCAATTAGAAAATGAAATAGCAGGTAATAGTAAAAAAAATCGCGGCCAATGACTTTATTTAAGTGCTTTATCTTCTTCATGGAGAAGATAGCGGGGATTGTATTCCAGAGGGTAGCAGAAAATTTAGTTTGATGAATGTGAGACATCTGTGCATTATTAAGATTACTGATGTTGTTTGGTAACTTGGAGTTGCATCAAATTGGCATGAATTTGATCATGATGCCCTTAAAAGAATCAAGGCAGTGTTCTGGGACTGCATCATTTTTAGGGTTAATTATGGTAAAAAAGGATGTGGAGATGCAAAATTATCAAGGATTTGTTGGAAGTTTGTCATTCAATTGCGGAACCATGGTGAGTGCTATCAAATATTGTTGAACAACTTTTTCTTATATAATCCATCTGAAATAGAAAATTGGTCAGTACCAAGCATGATTCATGAAAATGCACATTTCAGACATATGAGCCTTTGCAACGTAACCAGTTGATATACAAGGCTGCAGTTTGCTCTTTTTTATGCTTACAAAAGGTGATTAGCTTGCATTTACATATGATTGGGACTTGGAATGTTATTTTTTGGAATAAATATTCTGTTTATTTCCCTTGAATTTACTTATTCATTTAGTTGTTGGTAAGCTCTTGTCAGACAGTTCCAGTTAGACTGTATGTTTGGAGCGTAAGCGAGGATTTTAACGATTTGGAAGACATGGCCCAAGTTGATAGTTGGGAGAAGATCTCTTAATCAACCTGTTGGGATCCACAAAGAAAAGAAGGTAAGCAAGCAATGCCTCTTCCAGTTAGCAAACATGTTGAGCGCTGTGCACGTGGAGAAGTGAATCGGGTGCTCACAGTCATCTTCTTTATTTCCAATGTCATATACTCTGTAGATCAGAATTGTTTCTCTTCAATTGTATCCCCTTGTGGATTCATTTTAAAATTTTTTATCTCTAGAGGATATGCTTTGCCTGCGTCTTTTCTGTGCAGATCATAAATGCTTCACTTTACATGATGCTTTGAAACTGCTTGTGCCGGGATTTTTTTTTTTTTTTTCAAACGGATCCTCAATGAATTAATGTAAAACCAGATGATGCACTGAGAAATAGGACCCGTCTGAAGAAGATGTGAGCAGTGGCAAAGTTTTCGAGGAGCAGGGCAGGGACAAAATGCATATGAACAACGCATTTCCGGAAGTGCTTAAACCAAGCTAATTCGAATTTCAAGGATTGAACCCTAGTTAGAGATAAATACCCTTTTCTTGGATGGTAAACAATTTAATGAAATCGGATTATTTCCTTCGCATCTGTCTGTTTTATCTGTGTCATAAGTTCAACAATATATGAAAGGAAAGGATCCATATTATGTGAATAATTTTTTTTTTTTTTAATTTTTATCCCTTGTGACTGGGACGTTAGCGTCTTTTCTTATCGAAAGAATTCATAAGAATTCAATTGTATTGTGAATATATAGGGTACATCTACATGTACTGTACATCTTTGTTTGTGTTGGCGAATGGCCAGAGAAAGAAATGCTATGTTGTTTAGAGGTGAAGATGGGCTGCCTCTTTAAAAGTTAGAAGGCCTACTAAATTATTATTAATTTAATACTCTTAATTATTTTTAAATTTAAAAATAAAATAAAATGAAAATATTATACGATTGTAATTGGGTTGTTTGGACAATTGGAGTAGGCAGGCTGCCTTGAGATAAAAATCTATGTCCGAGCAGCAGGAGTCTAGCTGGCTGGGTGAGCACAAGCGATCAAATAGAATAATGAACCAGATTTAAACCCACCCCCCCAACAAAGCAATAGTAAGGGTGTTAAAATGATGATACAAATTTAACTAGTTCATACATTGATACTGCTAGTGCTAGTGGTAGGGTAGAGTTGCAGACAAGTTGAGGTAGGTTTAAATCTTATTGAACCAATTACCAATGCTGTATCATGTGGAAATTAAGGAACCCTTTGCACTTACAATATGTAAGTAAGATAGCTGTATGTATGGCTGCATCTGCATTTATTTTTTTGCTTAATTTTGTCTCTACTCTCTAATCTATATGCCTGATGGGTATCTTCCAAATACGGTTACGTAGTCAAGGACAAACCTTGTAAGCATATGCGGCACAGACAACTTAATTTCACTTCGTAACTTAAAAAGCCAATGGCAAAACAAAATTATATAAAATATGCGTCAAAAAGCCAATTAATGATAATCACTATATATACATTTGTGTACTACTGGCATTTTTAAATGATGATCACTATGCATTACAAAGAATACTTGGTTGCTTGGAAGAGCAAAACTTCGATGAGCTCGTCACATTGCAAATTTGCAAAACTTCGATAAGCTCGTCACATTGCAAATTTTTGTCTATAAATTTTGTACAGTTCACTCATTTCTTCATTGCAGATTTTGATAGAAATAGAGAGAGAAGCCTAGCCTAGCCTTGCGAGTCTACGTAATTAAGATGGCAAAGCAAGAACTTGTTATTCTTGACTGCTGGGCGAGTCCATTTTGCATAAGGGTGAAGATAGCGTTAAACGAGAAAGGCCTGGAATATGAAGCCCGACCCGAGAACTTGTTCGGGGGCAAAAGTGATTTGCTGCTCACCTCAAACCCCATCTACAAGAAAGTCCCGGTATTTCTGCACAATGGCAAACCCTTATGTGAGTCAACTATCATTGTTAACTACATCGATGAGACCTGGCCTTCCCCTCCGCTGCTCCCACCATGTTCTTATGAGCGAGCTCAGGCACGCTTTTGGGCTGATTTTATTGACAAAAAGGTATATACGTTTAATCACTTGGCTTAATTATATATTATTAATTTATCCTCAGATAATACATATACATAACATATTGCAAGTTTGTCAGGTATTCGATGCATGCGCCAACATATGGAGAGCCAAAGAGGCATCAGTGGAAGCCAAAAAGGAGTTTATAGAGATAGTGAAACAGTTAGAAGAAGCCTTGGGGGACAAAGATTACTTGAGTGGTGCCACATTTGGGTTTCTTGACATCATAGCAATCCCTCTAACAATCTGGTTCTATACCATTGAGCAGTTTGGCGGGTTCAAGGTGAACGTATTGTGCCCCAAATTTTCAGCTTGGATGGAGAGGTGTTTGCAAAGAGAGAGTGTTGCCAAAGCAGTTCCAGACCCTGAGAAGGTGTATGAGTTTGCGATAAATATTAGGAAGATGATGGGCATCCATTAAGAGACGAGAGGAGACGAAGAGATATCTAATATATTGCATCCATCCATCCGCCAGCCTTCCTAGCTGATCCTACCTTTCATTTGTACTTTTGCACGTTCTGCTTTAGTTCCATCTGACGCCCTTTCTTCCTTCCAGTTGAGGATACAAAAATAAGGGCGAGGAAACAATAATAAATGTCCTCCTGATTTGCGAATGCTAGCTGCTTTTATCTCATTTTGTTTTCCGCCAGTTAATTAAAGCAAATAAAATAAAACATTTAGCAACGAAAATGTTCACTTATGGGGCAAACTTTCGAGTTTGGACTAGCTGCAACCTAACCCTTTGAAGTATGAACAACTCTAAAACCAACTCTTTTATGCTATATATGTTTATGCTACGCCCACTATTTATTTTGTTTGAAATATTCATGCTTACATTTTTATCTTATGTGTATTAAGCTTTGAGCACGGGATATTACTCTCTAAAAAAATTTTAAATATATAAAAAAATATAAAAAGAAAATCAACATATTCGTATTAAATATATTTTCTTATTTAATGAATATTTGCATTCAAAACTCACACTTTAATTTGAATAACATATTCTTAGACAATATCATAGTGGTGTATGTATTTTATCAATTCGAAACCTAAGCAACCTCGTAGACCAGTTTCGGCCTCGGGTAAGCCATGCATCAAGTGGGCGCCCACATAAATAACTCAACAAATAACAATTACAGATTGAAACTTAACAATTACATCACACTCCAACAAAATCATTAATAACCCGCCTCTTCAAAAAATATATATGAGGATGCATTTAAACCGCAAATTATATGATTTTAATTTCCATGATTAAAACAAATTACAAAAAATCATATTTTCTTATTGTTTGAAAGTTCTAAGAAAGAAATTAAAGAAAATTAATCAAAATTTTAAAACTTGGTAAATTATCCGACATGCACTATTTTGTATAAGTATTCCTTCGACTTCTGATATCAAATTATTTTTTATGTGAATTGTTAAATTTTGATATCACTAGAATAGGTCCCAAAAATGGGTGTGTATAGTAGGATAGTTTTAGGTATAGGTTGAAGCATGCGAACGAAAATAAATAAGTAGTCTAAAGAGGATTCACTACTTTAAGTGATTATGAAGACACATATTTCATTTGCTCTTGGTTTAAGTTTAACTTGACAAAGTTTTTGGTCAAAGAATGTGGAATTTAGAATGTTGAGAACATTTTAGAATTCACTCATATTAGCCAAGAGCTGTAAGAATTATTATGGAAATATTTCATACGTAGACTCTATGCCATACTAATGGTCTTTCTAAGATATTTGGAAAAGTATAGAATTACACTAATAAACAATCATTGAAAGGTTAAGTCAACCACAATGACTTGCTAACATTTGGGTGGTCATGACACTTTACTAGATGTCACTAATGATCTTGAATATAAGTTACTTGATCCCTATTAAAACTTAGATTGCAACTTATATTTAGTTGTACGATAATGTTAGAAACCTATTAAGTCACACACATTAATCACATTGCAAAAATAAAATTAGGATTCAATTAAATTGGAATTAATTGAACAAAATCAAAAGAATAAGTGATTTATTAAAGCATTTAATTAAATTATGGGGCAAGAACAAGGATTTTCTAAAATCTTAGTGCAAGGTTATGGGACACCCAAAGGTTGTAAATACCTTGCATGCCACTTCCCAAATATATGAGCCATTGATAAATTGTTATCATATCTTGCAACCTTAGCCTTTTTGTTATTCTGTTTTCTCTCTAACCTAGCCACCAAAAAGAATTGTTCTTCAAGTCAAAAGATAAAAAAACAAGAACCTTATTCTTGAAACTCCTTTGTCGCAAATCATAGCAAAAGGAAGATGAGTTCTCTAAGAGGATTTTGGCCAAGGAGTTGCTTTTGCTTTGGATTTTTGTCATCTTGCTAGCACTAAAGTGTCTCCACCTTGAAAAGATCCTTAGTTTTGGTTGTTTGGATCACCATTAGAAGCATAGTACTTGAGAATCTTTGGTGGATTGATAAGAGTTCTTGGTGATCAAGATTTCAAGTAAACCTCGAAAAATTCACTTGTAATTAGATTATCTCAAGTATATATGTTTATTGATTATATGTATGTAATTTTAATATTGTTTTTAATCACATCAAGGGTTCATTTGGATTCCACAGCACCTTCAGTGCAATGGAATCTAGCCCATATATGCTTTGTTTTCAAGGGATAAAATCCCTAACTCTAGTGCAGTCAACTGGTTTTCACCCTCTAGTTGCTCACTAGAGGGTGCAAGCTCTAGTTGCCCAACTATAGCTTGCTTTGGGGATTAAATTTATCATTTAGTCCCTAATTTTTTTAATTAATTTATATTTTTTAATAATTGTTTTTATATAAACATTTTAAATTATTTATTTTAGTTAACTTTTTATTTTTAATTTGATTAAGTTATTTTTCATTTTTAACTTAAAGATCTTAAATTATTAATGTATTTATTGTAATATTTTTATATAATTATATAATAATTAGTTAATTAATTAAAAACATTTAAATAAATATATAAAATATTATGCACTAAAATTTTAAATAGTATGTTAGTAACATATATATAAATAATTTATCATTACGCTCTTACACTAATGTCCTTAATCGTAATTTTCATGCTTATCTCACTGTCACCATTGCGTTTGCATCCAAACAACATATCTCACCATTGATTTTGATCTCATCGCCAAAGTACCTAATCTCATCGCTACAATAACTAATTTCATCGCCATTACTATTTTCAATCTCATTGGAGCCAATCTAATCATCCATCCAAATGAATGTTAAAGATTGTAAATATGACCTTTTAGGAGATCTGATTACTGATAGTTTATCAAGATTATGTTTTCACTGCACATTTTTTATATTAGTTATTAGAGGTTTTAAATATTATGTTTATTTTTGTTTAAGCACATCAAATCCTTTCACAATAGAACTTGATTAGGATAAAGGTAAATATGTTGACTTTATGTTATATAAGTCTATGATATATGAGTATAATAAGTTCTAATACTTGAAAGCTCTAATACAAGCAGGATATATTGATTTCTTGAAGTTTAAATTGTTATTAGTTATGAATGTATAACTCAAAATTTTTAATATTCTTTGATTTACTTGAATTAAACCACATTTTTCAAAAATAACATGTGCCATATTGAGCTTACATGCTTGCATATTTTGAGTTGAGAATATATATATATATATATATATATGTATGTATGTTTGTATGTATATATTGAAATGATTTGGAATTTATCATATATAGATATGGTAAGGTGATTTTGAGCCTTATTGCTCATGGGCACTCAATGTCTTGTTGAATGATGTATGAATTAATAGCTCTTATTGATATTGATTAGGAAGATTGCTCTTTGTTATTTGAGGATTATTGGTTGAGATATATTGAAAAACCCTCCATATGCTTGAGGTATGCTTATTTCTTGAAAGTTAATGTCTATCCTAGTGGTTATTGCTTATCATGCAAGAATATGTGTTTATGCTTCATTAAATTGTGCTTGCCTTTAATATAGCTTGTATCATTCATGCAAAAATTGTTTTTTCTTAAGTTAATCACTTCTTCTCTTGTAAAAGAGTGATGGAGAAGTCTTAGAATACAAATTTGCTACAAAAAACTTAACCTTTACTAGCATTTATAAGTGTCAGTAAAAGACCAAAAAACTACCCCTAATAGTATTACCGACTGTCTTTTAACTGCCGGCTAGTTGAATTAATTCTAGGCTCATGTGCTAGAGTATGTGCCTGAATGATATTAATTAATACTTTGATGAAATATATTTTTGAAAATCTTATATTCAAAGCACATTTATTTAAGACATAGTGAGACATGATTTATGAAACTTATCCTCTTAAAATTATATCTTTTTACTCATAAATATCATGTAGTGACTTGTGATTATTATACTAAAATGCTTATCTGTTCGCATATGTTTAGTTTAAGTATATTCTATACTTTAACTTATTTTAAATATAAGCTTCCTTGTATCGTATTTATAAATGGAGAAGCCAGCAAGCAGATGTGTTCATGGGTTAGATCTAAACATGGTATTAGCATTATTTACACTTGTTAAGTTTAACCCAACCCGAATATGGGTCTCAAATTTTGCCCAAGATTGTCTATATTTGTAAATAAGTAATCTAAGCTCATTGAAGCCTACTTATATTATTTTTTTATTTATTTTTTAAAAATTTAATCTTTAGTAATTTAGTATTTTTCTTTTATTAAGTTTCAAATTTAAATAACTTAATATATTTTTTAATGTCAATACTATAATATTACATATATATTTTTATATGATAAAAATTATCTAATATATAAAAACATAAAATTAATACAAATTATATAATTTTAAAATGAGCCAGGTTGCGTCGAGCTCAAGTCTTAAAAGTGGGATCTAAATGAGCTCAGTTATTAAATGGATCTAATTTTTTGCCCAAGCCTATTTTTTTGGGGTAAGATTTTTGTCGAAATCCTCCCAAATATTAGGCTAATCTTCAGCTTTTAGGCAGGTAGCCTAGCCCATGAAAAACTCTACTAACAAGGCATACATGAATTATAAATTTAATTTAGATATCTAAACTTTGTTAGGAGATTAATTTTTTTCATGGCTAAAGTTGACTTACTTTCATTATATGTTTATATTTAATGTATTGATAATGTAATATATTTATTTATACATTGTCAATGAATCAGATGATATAATCTCATTAAATGTCTTAAAATAAGATAAACATTATTTGACCTAAAGCTAACGGAAAAGGTCCCAACACATCCATTCCCCATTACATGAAAGCTCATAGGCTTATGATAGGTGTGAGCTGTAGGATGGTTGATGCTGAATGCTTGCAAACCTTTGGCATTTGTCACATCTTGTGACTAATTCTGTAGCATCCTTTGTTAGTTTAAGCCCTACAAACCAATCATTGTGGCTTGTAAGGAATTAGCATTTAGTGATTTCATGTAACCAAACATTATATTTAATTAATGTTATAAAGGTATTTCTTTATCCATAAGGTTTAATTATATAATTGTTATAAATATCTTATGTAGATAAAGCCCATGAAACACATTGGCCTTGTAAAAGAATTGTAAAAATTTATAATCATGATATCCCTATGCATCAAAACTGTGTTTCTGAAAATGTGTTTAGTCATCGTATTGTCAAGACAGGGCATTAACAATGCACAATGATTGACATATATAAGCCTTTGTGCATACGATGCATGTAACTTATCTCATAAGTTAAAATATAGAGGTACTTGGGACACATGTGGGTGTTTCTTATGGTAACAAGTTTACTCAACATGACTTATTATGAGAGTTCTCTGTGGTAATTCACTAAGTGTTTATGGAAATACTCTTATGTATCAGTAGTGTAAGTGATCTTTAGACTTGTGATACAAGGTCATCTCATATGAGAAATGTTATGCTTTAATCCATCACAAGCGGGGTCTGCAATAAATGGATGCTTATGGTGGGGTGGTTTTGGGTATAACATGGCTCATATGTAGGTGAATGAGTGGTCTACAGATGGTTCATCACCCCAAGTGATATGAGGGGACATATCTTACATGTGCCTAGCTCGTGTTAACTCAAAGTCCTTGGCCAAGGCAATATAGATTATAGAGTTAACACATAAGGGTTGTATACCAATTAGAATAGGCTAAGAGTAGACACTGAACCATGCTCTTGCTAATTCTGGGATATATGATGAATATTTATTACATTGAGATATTGAACACTAAAGGGCTTGTCAAAATCATATTGACACTCCCTACATCATGGGTAACCATGATGCATTATTAGATGCCAATCTTAGTCTATAAATATGAAATAATCTTTATTGGGCTATTTTATATTTATTACCAATATGATGGGGGTTTAATGGGCCACACACATAAGGGTGATTAGTAGAAATAAAATTAAGACTAGGCTAATATGTCTAATACAAGTAATATTTACTTAGGCCTAATTTGAATAAGTTTATATGGGCTAGGGTCAAAATTGCATTTTTCTTAGAAATTAAAATTTTAAACCTTAGATATATTTAACCTATGTTTGCCATCGCATATATGTAAGGAGACTTAAAAAATTTGGCCAAGAGACCCCTAGGAACCTATTTTGTGATTCCTCAACTTCCTTGAGTAAAAATTGTGCAAACTTGGAGGCTATTGAAGAAAAACTATTTTTCTCTCAAATTTGATTATTGCATCAAGGTCTTTTAGTACAAGAGAAAGATCTATTGAAATATAAGTTGCTAGCATAGACAACAAAGTTTTTTCTTTATTGAAGGTTTCAGGGTCACTTATGTAGATAACTGTTAGAGGCTAGATGCTTTAACAGCTACAGTTTACAATAACCAGGCTCAGTGTACGTGTTATTGGATCATGGAATTGCTAAACAATTTCTCACAATTGAGGTATGTTTAATCTTGAAAAGTTTTTTCTATTTCTAGATCTTAAAGATTGATTAAGATCATGCAAGATGATCCTATTTAGGGAGTCTCGAATTAGTTTGTTTTATTTGTTTCCATTGCCATGTTTATAAATTACTTTTAAAAATTTTTGTAATTTGATTGCTTGCTACCCTAGGACTTCTTACATCCTTGTATATGGTTGGCTAGTAATACCCTTCCCTCAAGACTTTGTATTAACGGGCTCAAGTACCAATATGATTTCCATAAATTCTGGATTATTTCTCTTAGCATGTACTTAACTTTTGAACGGTTTGAACATCTCAGCCTTAGGTAAGGTCGATTGAAGGATCCCTTATATAACTTACCATTTATAATGATATACTTAGGTGACTTCCTCATCAGTGCTTTAGGTTCAACTTTATTTATTGGCAATTCTTCTATGGTCAGATATTTTATTAACAAGCTTATCCATAAGTCTTTTTCACCAATATGGTTGACTTTTTCATCTTCACTTGCACTTTTCTGTTTAACTTCTTCCACAAAAACACCAAAAAAAATTACCTAATGTAGTTTTGGTGGCTAACTTTGATAAAGAGTCAACTAAAATATTTTTTAAGCTTGTGATTCTCTCACATCTGACCAATAGAAATTTTGTAGGAAAGTTTTAGCTTTTCTCAAGTATTTGATCATGGTTTCACCTTTGGCCTCGAATTCACCATTGACTTAGCTTACCACTAGTTGAAAGTCATTATACATAATTGAGTTTTCCACTCTTAGCTCAATAGCTATTTTGAGTTGTCGCAACATGGGCCAGATAAGAATCATGACCAAGCTCAATTGAAATGGACCTCGCTCCTATATTTGTTAATATATCGCTATTTATATTATTTTGTTTCTATGGGCCATATCTTTATCGATATTTTTTTATTTTTGGGGATTGGGTGGTTGAGATGAACCATTCACTCGACTTAGCTCTAAATAGTCATTATGAAATTACTATTTATTTGGAGTCACCACAATCTATTTGGGCTAGGTGAGATTGGTCACTTATCGGGTTTTGTATTTCGAGGGTTACGAAACCCAAGAACATGAACTCTAGGGTTGGCAATCATACCAAAGATCATACAAAAGGGTCCCAGAGTTAGTTACAATTACAAATAAGGATTAACCCTCTCCTGATGCCTAGAAATTGATACCTTATTATTCTTTTTTATGCTTTCTTATCTATCAAAGGACTAGTGGAACACGAAAGCTTTACATTATTCTGTTTTATACCGCATCAGAAAACCAGAGGATCATAAAGGGTTTTAAAATTCAAAATATCTTTTGCACCCTGCTAGAGGGCCAAAAGAATATGAAGGGTTTTATTTTTCTAAAATTTGTAAAAACCCCGATTTTCACTTTCACAAGAATATATCCTTCTAAAAATAATTCATAGAAACCCTCACATATTTTGGAAGAAATTCCATGTATTATTCTAACTTAAAGACATTGTCTTAATTTTCTAAAAAGAAAATTTTATATATTTTTAAAAATATTTATAAAATATCCTAGGACTTGATAATAATCTAAAATGATGAACCTATTCCTAATGTATACCTTTGACATGAAAGTATCCTTGTAATCACATAGGACTTGGTTTTAATAAAAAATTACTAAAATACCCTTGGTTATACGTTTGACACAAAAGTATCTGAGAAACCCTCAAGGACTTAAAAATTGATCATTGGAGGATGAACCTATCCTAAGTACAACTTTGGCATAAAGCATGCCAATGACTACCTAAGACTTGGTTCTAAAAATTTACCAAAATGCCCCTAAGGTATACCTTTGACATGAAAGTACCTCGATAATCCTAAAAGACTCAAAAATGATCATAAAATGATGAATCTATCCTAAATGTACATCTTTGGAATAAAAGCCTTTTTTGATTTGTTGATAAGCGCTGAGCAATTTCAAAAATTGTGGGACTACATAGTATGGCAGTTTTTGGCCATTTTTCAAAATGGAATTTTGAAAAAATAACAGTCATACAATTTTGGGCATATTATGTAGTCCCATAATTTTTGAAATTGGTCAGTAGAATAATATGATCATATTATGCTCATTAACAATTATTATTATGCTCATTATCAAAGGGGAAACACACTTTAGATATGGTAATGTTTCACT
Organism: Adansonia rubrostipa; assembly: GCA_038381775.1. Classification (NCBI taxonomy): domain Eukaryota; kingdom Viridiplantae; phylum Streptophyta; class Magnoliopsida; order Malvales; family Malvaceae; genus Adansonia; species Adansonia rubrostipa. The sequence goes on from JBBYHM010000025.1 coordinate 13,322,022, forward strand.
ATACCATACCTAAGGTGCATTAGGACTCATTCTAATGAAATTACCAAAACACCTCTAAGATATACCTTCAATGTGAAAGTATCCCCGTAACCTTAAAGAACTTAAAAATGATAATAGAAACCTGAACCTATCCTAAATGCACATCTTTGGCATAAAAGCATCTCGATGACTACCTAGGACTCGATTACAATGAAATTACCAAAATGCCTCTACAGTATACCTTTAATGTGAAAATGTCTCAGTAACCCTAAAGGACTCAAAAACGATCATAAAAAGGTGAACCTATCATAAATACACATCTTTGGCATCAAAGCATCTGGATAACTACCTAGGACTCAGTTTTAAAGAAATTACCAAAATGCTTATAAGGTGTACCTTTAACGTGAAAGTACTATGGTAACTTTAAAGGACATGAAAAGACAAGTAATGATGATTTTACTCTAAATGGATAATTAGATGATAAATATGACCTAATATACAAATATTGCTAATGGGTCCATAAATTTCTCAAAATTAAATACGTCATAAATTAACTAAAAATGCTAAATTGTTTTTTTGCCTCAAAATACCTTAAATGGGTAATTTAGATTTTAAAGTAACCTAAAATGCGACAATGCCATTAAGTCCCTAAATTTGCAAAAATTACATTTCATACCCTAACGGAGAACTGAAATAATACGAAAGGTTTTAATATTTTAGCATCCCACTGAAGGATCAATGGTATGCTAAAAATATTTAAAATATTCTAAGTGAATGATTTCATGCTAGGAATGACCATTTTGACCTAAAATGCTAGATTTTCCTAATGGTTCCTAAACTTTTCAAAACTTGCAAATTGGTCTCGAATGATTTAAATGCATAATACACATTCAAAACACATGAAAAAGCCTCAAAAAAATTTTATGATATTTATAGATAAGTCCTTAAATTTTTTAAAATTGTTAAATACCCCCAAAATGCCTAAAAATTAAAATTTTCTATTTTCTAGCCATTACCTAATTGACTTAAGCATGTAGATACCTCTAAATAAATTTAAAAATTTTTAAAAATTCTAAAATGGTCCTTAAGGGTTTGACCAAACAAGAAATACCACTAAATAACCTAAAAATCAAAATTTGTATTTTTTACCCTATAAGTTTCAACCTAGCTAGGAAACACCTTTAAATGGGGTTGAAAAAATTGGAAAAATTATGAAACACCCCCTGCAAGTGCTGCCATGAACTAAACAACCCATAAATGGCCTAAAGATTAAATAAAAAATTACATTTTAACCCTAAAATTTTGGTTATTCACAAAACAACCCTTAAAAATTTAACTTTTCATGAACCTAGACCTAAATGCATGTTAATTTCATCCTAGAGTACTTCCAAGCTCAACACACAACAAACATTCTCAAAGTATAAATATTTAAGAAAAATCACAAACCTGATGTAAAAATAAAAATAAAAATAAAAATAAAATATTCTAAATACAACCATATATGATCCATGAAATCCATCAACATCAAATTTTATTTTAACACATATGAACAAGATTTAAAGCATTTAAACTTTTTAAAAAATGTTTTAATGAAATTTTAACAAAATTTAGAGACTTAGTTTATCTCATATCTTTTATACTTAGAGACTTAGTTGCTCGATTAGTACAACTATTAAGTATTTGCATTAAATATTAATCATCTACTACTCAAATATCAATAATTCATTAAATCCAAGCTTACCCTAAACTAAAATAACTTGAAACCCTAATAAAATTCAAAAAACAAATATAACCCTAACACTTGGCAAATATGTAATTTGCTTTTTTCAGAATAGCAAAGATGTAAAATATTAATATAAAATAACTTAAATATATTTAAAGATTACATTAAAAACATAAAAATATAAATAAAGTCCTAAATAACTTAATCCCCCAACTATAAATAGGATTTAAATTACAATCACAGACGCATTTTTATTCACTGTGGTCATCATTTGTTTTTCCAAATTTCATAACCTAAAATGAAATGCATTAATTATAATTACAATCATAAAGTTCTTATCATATGATTTTTAAAGTAGTTTACAACACTTCATGTCTTTTATTTACTTGAGATTTTTTGTGTATTTCGCAAACAAAAAATTTGTTTTAATGATTATTCATTCTATCTAAAAGCAAGTCCATTTGGTATTTCAATAAAAAGTAATTTTCTTGAACTTAATAAAATTATTTTAAGAAAAAAATTTCTATGAGCTTAATTGAAAATACAAGTCCAACATTCAAAAAAAATTTTGTTTTCCTCAAACTTAATATAATTTTGGTTTTATGGGATTTGAGTTAATATGTACTTTAGTTGACCAAAGCTTTCATTCATGAAAAACAGAAAACATATTGGTGTCTACTAATAACTTGATTAAAGTACTTTAACAAAGTTGTATCTAATACGAGTTCTTCAAATTATATTATTTATACTATTAAATAAAACCTAGCCTTTTGAGTTGATCTTTAAATAAAAAATAATATCTTCAAAATTTTATTTTTGAACTTTAAAATTACTAAAATTTTACAACATTTGTTTCAATAATTTGGATCTAAGTCATTTCTTAAAAATAAAAGTTTTCAAAAAGAATAATATTGATAAAAATGATTTCTAATAAAAATCAATCATTTTTGGTTAAAAAATGCAAAATTTTAATTGTTTTGGAAACAGAATTGATCCCTTTAAAAAATATTAATCTTTATCTAAACAAAATGCTCCATAAAATAAAAAATGCTCAAAAGATAAATCCCGTATCTCCCAACGTGTCAAATGCCTAAAACATTGGCTTAAAAGATCAATAAACTTGGCAAAAGGTGGAATAAAGTTTTCAATTATGCCCCATCAGAAAAAAAAATTGGTAAAAGGACTAGTCCCTTTTTTTTTTCAAGTAGCTTCAATTTCAAACAACCAGTTTTTAAAGTGTTGCATAAATAAATTCATGTGCAAAATAAATTATAGGAGTAAATACGTCATGAAAATGGAAGCCACCATTTTGATTAAGAATCATCATAAGAGGAAGATTGAAATACATTACCCATTCTCAGTCTTTTGCATTGTACCTTAAAACAACCTTACTAATCACTTTATTGCCTTCCATTTTCCAATGGCTCTTTTCTTCCAAAATCTGCCTTTTCTCTCTTTTTCCCTTCTTCTTTGTTGTAACGTGGCTCGGATACGAATCCTAATCAAGCTTGACTTAAATGGTCTTCACTCTTATATTTCTTATATTTATCACTATTTTATATTCTTTTATTTCTATAAGCCATATCATTATCAACATTTTCTTATTTTGGGGACGGGGTGGTCGAGATGAATTACTCACTCGACTTAACCTTAAATATTCATTATGAAATGACTATTTATTTGGAGTCGCTATCAATCTATTTAGGCTAGGTGAGATCGGTCACCTACCGGAATTTGTATTTTGATGCTTACGAAATCTTAGAATACAAACTCCAAGGCTCGCGATCATACAAGAGATCATATAAAAGGGTCTGGGAGTCGGTTACAATCATAAGTAAGGATCGACCCTCTCATGATGCTCGAAAATCAATACCTTATTAATTACGTGTTAAATTAAATCTTAATTTTTATTTGGTTTCAACATGTGGCATTTAATTATAAATTCCTGAAATAATAATTTTTAAAACAAATTTATTATTCAGTGTTAGGAAGATCGGGTTTTCAGAATTTTGAAAGTCAAAATCTCTTATGTACTCCATCGGAAGACTAGTGGAACATGAAAGCTTTTTATCATTCTCCTTTGTATCCCAATGGAAAACTAAAGGAACACAAAAGGTTTTAAAATTAAGAATATCTTTTGCAGTCCGATGGAGGGCCAGAGGAATGCGAAAGGTTTTATTTATTATTTTTTAAAATTTATAAAATCTCGATTTCCATTTTGTAAAAGATATCTCGATATTAAAATAATTCGTAGAACCTCTCTCATATTTTGAGAGAAATTTTACGTATTATTTTAATTTGGAGACATTGCCTTAATTTTCTAAAAAAATTTTTTTATATTTTATTGAAAATATTTATGAAACTTCCTAATACTCAATCAAGAACCTATTCCTAATGTGTTCCTTAGACACGAAAATATCCTTGTAATCACATAGAACTTGGTTCTAACGAAATTAACAAAATGCCTTTAGGGTATACATTCGACATAAAAGTATCCCGATACCTCAAATGGACACCAAAATGACCTTAAAAGGCTAAATAAATCCTAAACATTCACCTTTGGCATAAAAGCATCCGGTTGGAGAAAATTATGAAAATGCCCCTAGGGTATGCTTTCGACATGAAAGTATCCTGGTACCCCTAATGGACACTAAAATGACCTTAGAAGGTGAAATGAATCCTAAACATTCACTTTTGGCATAAAAGCATCCCAATGAAAAAATTACAAAAATGCCCCTGAGATATACCTTCGACATGAAAGTATCTCGGTACCTTAATGGACACTCAAATTACCATAAAAGGCTAAACGAATCCTAAAAATTCACCTTTGGCATAAAAGCATCCCGATAAGAAAAATTATGAAAATACCCTTGGGGTATACCTTTATGAAAGTATCCCAGTACCCCTAATGGAGACTAAAATGACCTAGGAAGGCTAAATGAATCCTAAACATTCACCTTTGGCACAAATGCATCCTGATGAGAAAAAATATGAAAATGCCCTTAGGGTATACCTTCGACATGAAAGTATCCCGGTAACCTTAAAAGACACAAAAATAATTAGAGAAGGTCGAACCTATCCCAAATGCACATCTTTGGCATAAAAGCATCTCCACAATTACTTAGGGCTTGGATCTAATGAAATTACCAAAATACCCCTAAGGTGTACCTTTGACATGAAAGTATCTCGGCAACCCTAAAGGACTAAAAATGATCATAGAAAGATGAATCTATCCTAAATGTACATCTTTGTCATAAAATCATCCCAATGGCTACCTAGGACTCAACTCGAAAGAAATTACCAAAATGCCCCTAGGGTGTACCTTCAACGTGAAAGTATCTCGGTAACCCTAAAGGACTCGAAAACAATCATAGAAAGGTGAACATGTCCTAAATATACATCTTTGGCATAAAAGCATCCCAATGATTACTTAAGACTTGGCTCGAGGGAAATTACCAGAATGCCCATGGGTATACCTTAGCATTTTTAACAATTTTTACTCTAAATGAGTAATTTAGATTACAAAAATGTTTTAAAGTACAAAAATTTCTAGTGAATCCCTAAATTTATCAAAATTAAATATTAATCCTAAATTGTTAAAATGCTAAAAATATATATTTTTTGCCCCAAAATACCTTAAATGAGAAGTTTAAATTTTAAAATAACCTAACATGCAAAAATATCATTTAAGTCCCTAAGTTTTTCAAAAATTGCATTTTCTGCTCTAACGGAGAACCCAAAAGAAAACGAAAGGTTTTAATTTTTTTAG
>JBBYHM010000025.1:13330724-13344670 GCA_038381775.1 Adansonia rubrostipa
ACTCGACATCTTTTTGATTAGGCTTGATTATCACCAATTTATATAAGAAGCTTGAAATTTATGTGTACAAATATTTTAAAAAAAATTAAAAATTCAAAAGCTTGATAAGGCTCATAAGCCAATAGCGTGTTGAGCATTACAAAGCTCCAAGTCCACTTGGCTTGTTACTGACTGGGTCAAGTTCAAGCTTGATCAGGCAGTGAACGAATCCAACTAAAGTATTTATCAAATTAGAGCTTGGATAGCTCACAATTCATTCAATTTCTGTAACATGTGTTAGCTATCATGATGTCGTATGTAATAATATGAAAACTTTTCCTTCATTATTTGTTCCTTGAAACCATAACCCTCATGAATAATCCTTGATTTCTTTGATGCTTTCATGGCCATTGAAATCAGACCAATGAAATTTTTATTTATTATAGGACCCTTTGGTCAATCAGGTAGATCTTCCCAAAAGCTTACCTTGAGTTAACTCATCATATTCAGTTGAGGTGCACGTGTCACGCCGAGCGCTCTAAAGTAGGCAGGGTGCATTAATCCCACATCAGATAAGAAAGGGAAGGTCTTTGGGCATGTAAATGGGTGCTCTGCACATCCTATCAGACATGTCTTTTGGGAAGAGGGTAATGGCCTTGTGACAAGTGGTATCAGAGCCAACCCTTGACCATCCGATTTCACGTCGAGCACCCCAACGAGTGGGGTAGGCAAGGTGGACCAATCGTGACTCTGTGCCAAACACCCTAAGGGTAGAGTAGGTAGAAATGATGGAGAAGCCCGTGACAAGACCGTCATGAGATTGGGTGGGAGAGAATGTCACGCTGAGTGCTCTAAAGAAGTAGGCAGGGTGCATTAATCCCACATCGGATAAGAAAGGGAAGGTCTTTGGGCATATAAGCAGGTGTGCTGCGCATCCTATTAAACATGTCTTTTGGGTAGAGGGTAATGGCCCCGTGACACAGTACAATCACATTATCGATCTCATCCTTTTGACATTGCTAACATCATGCCAATTCCTTTTCTTGTCCATGATGATAATAGCACATCATTTTTTTTTTGTTCTATTCTTACTTGAATATCAAAATCTAAAGCTAGAGTCATCAAGATACTCAGTCTCTTGGATGCACTTAATTCTTCTTAATAGACCTCAACGAAATCAACCAGTTATATGCCAATGATTCATTAGTCCAAGTTACTAGACCCATATTATAGTTTTTAACTTTTAAAAAAAAAAAATTTACAAGACTCAAGAAGACGAAAAAATTTAACCCAAAAAAGTGCCTATCAATCTAATGAATAAACAAATTGAGTTCTGGAGATCACAATTTTAGCATCACATCAAGTGATTTCAAAAGATTTATATAATCTATGTAGCTTTATATTAATTGAGAATTTTTTGCTTTAGGGATTTACCAAACCAACTAAATACTCAGATTTAGACATTATATAGAAAGTATTTGCGTTCTTGTCATAATTTTACAATGCCTAAAGAAAGTATTTCAAATTTCAAATTAAAAAATTTGTCTGAATTCATCTTTTTATGCAAATATAGGATTTTCTAGAATTGCTCAAAATTGACACTTTTTTTTTGCATATCTACTAAATTAGAAAGGATGCTTTTCTCTGTTGGTTTGAAATCAATGTGAGGATAATAATTCGGAGAAATAATGATTTATAAAGTACAAATTTGATCTTAATGGACTAGTTTTGACAACCCAATGATGTTGACTAAAGCTCTTGCATATGTTCGCTACCTAATGGAACCTCCTAGTCTAGCTGGGCTAGGGGCTAATTATAATACTGGAGTCTTGTAATAACATATTCCCTACTTCAACTAAATTCTTTTTATTTAACAAATTCACTAGGATTCATTCAAGTTTTACTTATTTTCTAAATTCATGATAGTTTTGTTATTTATATTTGGGATGAATGCATACAGCATTAATTCATTTCATTTTATTTATCATGTTTTCTTGTAGATCTTTTTAGAGCTTTTCACCATCTTCTCAAAACAATTGCTAAATGCCTATTTTTCGCCCAACTATAGTGCTAGACTAGCCGCAAAATTCATCAAAATAAGCTATGAAAAAGCTTGAAAATGGTATCCTTGATTTTTTAAATAATTATGTTATCAAGTAAAGAAACTAAATTTGAATACTAACCTTTACCTAAACATGTTGTATACCTATGAATAGGTTGTAGCTGAATGTGTGAGTTTCAGTAGGGAAACAGACATTTCACCACTTGTTTAAGTTAAAAACAAACCTTTAAATGCCCATTCTCTCAATTAATACATATTCTTTAAGATACAAATTGCTTGCTAGAGATCAATAGAATGATTTCTTGAGTTGTGTCCAGTTTAATCTATCTTAGGTCTATAGGATTTCGATTTCCTTGATTATTAGCTCGATGTTTTATCAAGCTTGGGGTGATAAAATCTGGAACTTATGCTCTTGTTTGATACTACCATGAATCCTTAATGGACAGGTCATTTTTGCATTATTAGTAACTTACTGGTCTGCCCTAACTTTGGTGCTGGTTTCGAGTATGGGTATGCGTAAATGTCTAACCTGTTAATTGGCTTAAATTTGTGATTTGTGAAAAGGGCAACAAAGGATCTAAAATCAGAATATTTTCACTCTGCTTGCAGTTTAATAGTGAAATAGGTTTATAAAAAGTTTTTATGTTTAAGTGCTAAAAGCAAAAAAAAAGCCAAGTCAACCTTGTTTCCTTAAAAATAAATAAAGTCCTAAGTCGTATTTTCTATGAGTGACCTGGAATAAGCCCAAACCAGCCTCGATAATTTCTTAGTTCCTTATGAATAGCCCATTTTATCCGTCGTTGTCTTATGTAATTGATTCTCAAGTGGCCATGATTGCATCTAGGATGTTGAGTGACCTATTAGCAGACATTAGTTTGGCTGGAACGTGCTTCTCCTATATCTCCAATCTACCTTTCTTCTCCTTTATTTGGAGTCTCTACCATATAGATCTCTTTATTGCTAAAAATCTGTCCACGATCTTTAGTCTGCGACGCCATGTTCTCCGAATGAAAATAATTTAGCCCAATTCCGAACATTACCTCCTAAACCTTGTCTGTCGAATCTCATCCATAGCTCGCTTGTTGTTGTTGTTGACGTTGAGTCATGTTGCCATGGATACGTGTCCAAAAAAGCCGAGTCTGAGCAATACAGGTCATTTCAATCTGGTTAATCTAGCGAGGGTCAAAATCACCAAGATATTGTAAATTCATTACCTTCATAGCTTGAAATGAAGAATTTATGCGGTCTTGCCGTTTGATTATTGAAATCTTGGTTTGAGGAGGCACTTAACAATAAAATGCAAGGTTGAGCCTCAAAGCAGTGTGATCATTAACTGGTTATGTCCCTCTGAAACCAGTGTGATAATTTCCTAGCTATGGTTGTTTGATCCAAATTCTTGGTAGCAATTGTTTGGATATTTGTAGCTTTGATAATTTCTTTAGTCAAACCAATTAGTTGAACTTGTCAGATGTCTTCGTATCGGTCAATGAAATGAGCCCTATTTATATTACAGTATTATATTATCTTTAGTATTCATAAAGAGTTCTTTCCTTTTAGAATTATAAATTAATGATTGGTGTGAACATGACATATGATTTGTACTTGTGTTCATATTGAATGACACTTTAATTGATTTTTGTTAATGGCAATGGATTGGGTTTTGGTAAGTAGTACTTTAATGGTGCAAAAAAGAAAGCTATCAAGGTCATATGCTTAGTCTACTATGCAACTTACATTGTATTGAAGTTTGTCAAAGTGCCTACTGCCCATGGTTTTAAGTCATTTTTCATCTCTTTAATAATTTTACAGTTGTCCTAGTTCTATAGATGTAATACTTTTGCTGTACTTCAACTTGGCTCTCGACTAAGCTTAGAACCTTTGGCACGGAAATCACAATTGGTTCTTGTGCAAATCATGGTAATGATTCGCTAAAGGACTAATTATGGGTCTCTATACTTTGCTAGATGTTTAAGATTTAGTTTCTCTACTATAATTTATGTAAATTGAATTCTTTTACTATATTGATTTAAAAATTTAAGTTTAATTGATAACGATATCAATTTTCTTTTGTTAAAATGCTGATGTGGACGTTAACTTGCTGACGTAGTGTTGGCCTTGTTGACATGACGTAAGTTAAATAGTGCTATTAGTCCCTATACTTATGCCAAAATGCAAATCCCTTCACTTATGCCAAAATGTAGATTTAGTCCAACAATGATTTTGATTTTTTTTTTCATGTAGGTTTTGAGATTTCAAATTTTGGGATTTCAAATTTTGATTCAATCTTAAAAATTTTAAAAAATGATTAAACATATTTTCATATAGAAGACTTGCTTATATTTATATTAATATTTAAAATAATAATGTTAGTGCAATATTATTTTAGTATAAAATATTAAAAAAAGTAATATTATTAGTAAACCTTGAAAATGTTTATACTATTAAAGTATTGATATTTTAGTTGATTTATAAGTTACACTCAAATAATATTAATAAATAAAAAAATCTATCAAACCCCAAATACTAAAATTGATAATAACTTCACTGACCATAAAACTATATGGAGACTTGATTAAATGAAAAAATTTTAAAAATAAGCTAGGAAGTGTCGTGAAAATAAATTTTACGTTATAGTAGCTTAAATATTAAAAATAGACTTCATTTAAGGCTCTATTTGTTTTGCAAAAAAATGGCTTTTAGAAAATGAATTTTGTATTTTCTAATATTTATTTAGCAAAAGTTCGACTAGTCAATAGAAATAATTTATTTATTAACCGGAAATATAAACTCTTTTATGAAGATTATCTTTTCGAATTTTTAGAAAAAGAGCTAATCCATTAATAAGGGTACTCATCAACTTTTAAATTTAATTTTACTCGAACCTTATCTTGGACATGATTTTTATGCTTAAACGTAACTTGATCCAATAGGATATGTTGTTACATTAATAAAAAAAACTTTTTTTTTCAAATTTTAATTAAAAACATTTAGAAATTTTAAAATAAAAAGTCTTTAATATTTTAATTCTCAATATTATTAAGCATAAATGTTTGTATATTTTAATCCAAAAAATATATCTTTTATTATGTAAATAATAAATATTTACAACAATATTCTTTTTTTAATAATTTTTTAATAATGTGAATTTTTTCAATCATTTCTTAAGATTTTAAGATTAGATCAAAATTTGAAATAATGAAAAATTCAAGTGCAAAAAATTTTCAAAATCATTGTAGAGAGACTAAATTTGCATTTTGGCATATGTATAGGGAATAATTTGCATTTTGTTATAAGTATAGGGACTAATAGCACCATTTAACCTACACATGTTAGCAAGGTCAACACGACGGTAGCAAGTCAATGTCCAGGTTAGCATTTTAATAGAAAAAAAAATAACACTGTTATCAATTGGATTAGAATTTTTAAATTAATATAGTAAGAGGATTCAATTTACATGGATTATAGTAAAGGGACTAAATCTCAAACATTTAATAAATACTAGAACGGATAGCATTATTAGTTCAATGTCCAAGTTAGCATTTTAATAGAAGAAAATTGACACCGTTATCAATTGGATCAGAGTTTTTAAATTAATGTAGCAAAAGAATTCAATTTATATGGATTATAGTAGAGAAACTAAATCTCAAACATTTAATAAATACTGGGACTGATAGCATAATTAGTCCTTCACAAAAATTTAGGTTGATAGATTGCTTTTTGAGCCCATATTGTTGAAACGTCAACTTGCCAGAATTTTCTACTAGAATAAGGTATTCAAAGAGGAAAAGCCTTTACGTTCAATGTAGGGGAACATAAAAGCCAGATCTGAGATCAATTGAAGATGCCAACAGACTCAGAAGATCAGTGTGCTTCAAATTAAGGTTTCAGCATGATGCATGCGTTAAAAGGTCGTGGAAGTTACAGCCACTTTGTTTAGTAATTATTGTAATTTGTAATTAGAACCAGGTATAAGTTTTCACCATATATGATAAAAATCCTGTCACTAAGTGGTTTAACTTGGCAGGATTTGGGACAAACCATTATTAAATGAACTTTAAAACTCAAAAACATATAAGCTGAAGTCTACGTATCTGAAATTTTCGTCTGAGTTGATGACTTATATATATATATATATATATATATATATATATATATATATGGAGGTACTACTTGACTGCATTGACTCGGTATTAAATTTTCTGTAATGGTTCTTTTGTGCCTATAGTTAAGGGAACCATGCTTGTACCCTCTTTTTCTAGCCTACTTTAGGTTACTATGTTAATAAAAAATTAGATTTTCTTTTGTTGCACACTAAAATGATCCATCTAAGAAATAGTACAACTATTGAATTTCCATGAAGTTGATTTGGTGTCACACAACGTGCAGGACAGCCTAAACGCCACCTTCTTACTACAGGCTGGAGTGTGTTTGTTAGTGCCAAGAGACTTGTTGCAGGGGATTCTGTTCATTTTATTTGGTATTCACACTCTTTTTTCCTACTCATGCTGCTGAATATGTTATTTTTGTTATTTGTCTTTTCAATTGTACCTGGTATAAGCGGTTTATCAGGTTACTAGTTAGAGGAAAAGCAAGAAATGCATTTTTGACCATATCTTGTCCATTGCTGTCATTAGGAATGAAAAGAATCAGCTTCTTTTGGGAATTCACCGTACCACTCGCCCACAAACTGTAATGCCATCATCTGTTTTATCTAGTGGTAGCATGCACATTGGACTTCTGGCTGCTGCTTTTTGAGACAGAAGAATCGAGTGTTCGTAGGTATTATAGTTCTTAATGGTTCGTTTAATTTTATTTTAGTGGTTTATCTCGTGTGATTCTATGAATTGCTTCTGTTTATCTGATTCATGATCTTGAAAGCCATACATATATATCTTTATTAGAATCTTTTGCTGACTTTCTGATACGGTGGCAAATAACTTGTGAATATATAAAAACAATACTCCACCATTTTTGTCGCTTATGCTGATGCTGATTTCAAATATTAGGTAAAAAGTTCATGATAAAGAAATGCCGTCCTTAGTTTAGTATTTGTAACTTTTATTTACTTTTTTATGTTAAAATGTTTGGATTTCATTAGTTTTAGTAGAACTAGAGTAACAGGTGATAATTCTTGGGCTGTTGCACCATGCTTTCTGCCTCCATGCCGCATATTTGTTATTTATTTGAACTTTGGGATAATGAAAAATGGACTTAATTGTTCAAGGTTTAAACATTTCTGTTACAAGACATGCAGTTTTTTTTTTTTTTCTTTTGCAAATTTGTCTTGAACAAGTAACGGATCATATCCAAATCTAAAATTCTCATACACATAGACGTATTTGTGGGTTTTTTTTAATCTCTATTACAGAATTAGAGTTCCAAGGCTGTTTAGAAATAGAGAGATAAGAGATTGGATAAGAAGAGCTAATCTTCTCCCTCTCTCTCTTTTTCCCCTTTCTTTTTCACTAGGAGTGAACTCGTAATAATTTTGTTTGGTTATTGCAGGATATACTTTGGATATGAAAATTTGATAGTTAAACTTCTTTAAAAAAACTTTTTTTATTCAGATACTGCAACTTTTAAGAATGAATTTGTTAAGAAAGAAAAGTCCAGGGTTTGAGAAAGTGAGTGAATTAACTTTCCCTTATTCACATATTTATCCCTTATTCACATTAATACTCTCCCTCAAGCTAGAGCAAATATATCATATGCAGCCAGCTTGATACAAATATAATCAACTCTAGTACCCTTTAATGATTTTGTGAACACATCAACTAGTTGGTCACCGGAACTGACATATGAAGCGGCAATCTTTTTCTCTGTAATTTTGTCTCTCACAAAATGACAATTAATCTGAATATGCTTAGTTCTCTCATGGAGAACCGGGTTAGATGCAATGTGAATAGCAGCTTGGTTGTCACAAAACAGCTTCATGGTTTGAGATGAGCGTAGTCTAAGTTCTGTAAGAAAATTTTTTTTATCCATATCAACTCACAAGCAGCTAAAGCCATAGCACGATATTCAAATTCAGCACTCGACCAAGCAACAACATTTTGTTTCTTATTTTTCCATGAAACCAGGTTCCCACCAACAAAAACACAATATCCTGATCTTGATTGTCTATTATAAGGACATCCTGCCCAATCTGCATCAGAATAACCCATAATTTCAGTATGTCCTCGATCATCATATAGAATTCCTTTCCCTGGAGCATTCTTGATGTATATAAGAATACAAAGGATAGCTTCCCAGTGACTTTGCCGTGGAGAATCCATAAACTGGCTAACAACACTGATAGCAAAAGAAATATCTGGATGTGTCATTGTAAGGTAATTCAATTTTCCTACCAATCTCCTATATCTTTCCGGATCCGACATTAATTCTTCCTCATTTGGAACGAGTTTCACATTAGGATCCATTGGAGAGTCACATGGTCGTGCACTAAGCAAGCTATAGCTTCACTCAAGGTGTCTAAAGCATACTTTCCTTGAGAAATGATTACACCTTTCTTTGATTGGGCCACTTCAATACCAAGAAAATACCTCAATTGGCTTAAGTCTTTGGTATAAAATTGTCGATTGAGAAAGACTTTTAAATCCTACGTTCCAAGAGAATCATTTCCCGTAATAATGATATCATCCGCGTAAACAATTAATAATAAAGACTTCCCTGAAGATGAATGTCAATAATATATAGAATAGTTAGCTCCACATTTAGTCGATCCAAACTCCAAGACCATTACACTAAAGCATCCAACCAAGCTCGAGGAGATTGTTTACAATGCTTTTTGAAGGCGACATATCTTTTAAGACTCCCTTTGAGCAACGAACCTTGGTGGTTGCTCCATATAAACTTCTTTGAGTAAATCACCATTAAGAAAATCATTCTTTATGTCAAGCTGAAGGAGAGGCAAAGTAACATGGCAGCCAATGAGAAAAAGACACAAAGAGAGGACATTCTAGCAACAGGAGAAAAAGTGTCCCAATAATCAACACCATAAACCTCAGTGTAGTCCTTTGCAACTAAATGAACCTTTAAACAATCTACAGAGCAATCAGGGGAAAACTGCATAAACCCATTTGCAACCAACTATTTTTCTACCTGGGGGAAGAGTAACTAGATCCGAAGTACCTATTAGAATGAAGTGCTAACATCTCATACAACATGCTTGATGCCACATTAGAGGTGCAAGAGCCTCGGATATAGACTTAGGTAAAGAAACATTAGATAAGGAAACAATAAAAGATGCCAACGGGGAGATAAAGAATGATGCGAAACAAAATTAGAAAGAGATGGTGGGTAGTGCAACTACGAGTGCCTTTTTGATGGGCAATAAGAGTATCTAAATCAGAAAGGGATTCAGGCTCTGCATAAAACGAGCTAGGAGGTACAGAGCATGCATTTGGAGGCCGAATGTTGTTCTTGCGAGTATATAATTTAAGATATCCAACCTAAAGCTGATAGTAAGAGAAAGGGCCTCGAACATGGGAACGGGTAAAGATAGTGCCTCAGTTATAACAGTAGGAATTTGAGTAGATGAAGAAAAATATGGTGTGGACTCGAAGAACGTAACACCAGCACACACAAAGAACTTTCTGAGTGCAACAAAATAGCAACGATATCCTTTCCGAGACCTAGCATATCTAAGGAAGACACATTTAATGGAATGAGCACCCAACTTATCTGCACTTAGGGATAGATTATGAACTAAACATACACAACTAAACACATGAGGAGGTAAGGAATAAATACAATCATGAGGAAATAGAACAAAAAAAAAAGAATTTGACCATGGAGAATATAAGAGAGCATGCAATTTATCAAGTAACAAGATGTAAGAACCGTATCAGCCCAAAAATTAAAAGGAACTCTCATATGAATAAGAAGGGTCTGAGCTGTTTCAACAAGGTGTCAATTTATCCTTTCGGCAACCCCATTCTGCTATGGTGTGCGAGAATAAGATGATTGATGAATCATTCCCTATAAGGTCATGAACAAATTAAATTAAGTAGAAAAATATCCATGGGCATATCATTGCACAAGATGCGAACAAAAACACCAAAAATTGTGTGCGAATCTCTACATAAAATGATGAAAATATAGAAAACAATTTGGAACATTATTTCATTTAATATAACCAAGTCATGCGAGAATAATCATCAACAAATGTGACAAAATATCGAAAACCAAGTTTAGAGGTTGTACGATTAGGTCTGTAGACATATGAATAAACTAACATAAATGAGGCAGAGGCCTATTTATTGACATGACTCATAAAGGGAATACGATAGTGTTTCCCTAGCTGACAAGACTCACAAGAAATTTCTTTGACTCGATTTAAATTAGGGACCATCTTTTAGAGAACTGAGAGAAAATGATGACTAAGTCTGTTGTGAATTTGCTCTGGTGTAGGGGTAGTAGCATAAGCAAAACAAGGTCCAATAGT
Organism: Adansonia rubrostipa; assembly: GCA_038381775.1. Lineage (NCBI taxonomy): Eukaryota > Viridiplantae > Streptophyta > Magnoliopsida > Malvales > Malvaceae > Adansonia > Adansonia rubrostipa. The sequence goes on from JBBYHM010000025.1 coordinate 13,341,212, forward strand.
AAGATAGTAAAAGCCCAGTGACTCATGTCTTGTTCCAATCCTCACTCCTTTTTTTTGATCATGAACAACAGCAGAATTAGAAGTAAATGTTATAGGACATTTAAGTAATTTAGTTAATTTGCTAACAAAGAGTAAATTAAAAGAAAATTTAGGAAGATACAAAACAGACTATAAGTGGAGGGAAAAGGTAGGATATGCAGACCCAACTCCACGTACAGATGTGGAAGAACCATCTGCTAGGGTAACATTGAGTAAAGAATGGGATAATCGAATGTTAGAAAGTAAGGTAACATGACCACTCATATGAGAGATAGGTGCTAGAATCAATTACTCAAGCTCCAAGACTAGAAGAACTCTAAGAGAGATAGGCCATGAAGGAGCTCGTCTTAGCAAAAGAGGCTATAGGTTGAATTGCCTATTGAGATGCCTGATATTGGAGGAATCTGGTATACTTTTCCTCAGTTATAGAAATCATCACTTAAGATGGCACAGATGGATTCACCCCAAGCTAAAACTTCGATGAATCGAGTTGTGTAGCATTAGCCATACGATGCAGACGACCATGTAATGCCCAACATGTATCACGCACATGACCCAAGCAGTTGCAATGGGAGCATTAGGATCGTTGCTAACCACTTGTTCGACCTCCTCTACCATTGCCATTACGACCTCTTCCACGACCACTACGGAAAGTACTATCATTGTGATCATTAGAATAAGTTGCCAAGGCTAATCTAATCGTAGAAACCTTGGGAATAGAATCACTGCAAGGGAAAGCACGATGAAGGCAAGAATATAGCTCAATAAGGGATGGCAAGATAGGACTTCCAAGAATTTGTGCATGTACTAACTTATATTTATAGGGAAGAGCATGGAGCAGAAGAATAACAAATAGCTACTCTCGTTGTGTTTGAATATTACGAGGATCTGTGCTATAGGAAATATCTTATTAAACTCTACTATAGATTGGCAAAAAGCACCAAACAAGCCAGTGAGACCACGATCATCAAGCTTAATACAAACAATAAGCCAATGAGACCATGATCATCAAGCTTAATACAAATCATATCAAAGATCACATCATAAATACTTGTGACAGCGTTGGTAAACACCTCTTTGGTAGTAGTATAGATTGATTCACAGGTTTGACAAACTCGAAATTATTGAATAATATGATTTTGTTCCTTGATTTAATGTCTAATTTTTAGGGATATTAATCCCTCATTTTTAGGGATATTATGGTGAACAATATCTGTCAATTATCCTATTTTTTAGGGTATATAGCGATAATAATCATATATATATATCCAAAAAAGTTAATTTTGACATAGCATTTGAGATTTGGCTTATTTTTTAGAAAATCGAGATCTATGTCATCTTTGCCTGGAGAAATTTCCTCTCATTTGTTCATCCTTTCTTGGCAAAATTTCTTCTCTTCTGTTTATCCAACTCTAAGTACTTTTTATCCTTACCTTTTTTTTATTCGTTGTTTAATCAATCATGTCAGATTCCACTGAAACTAGTCCTATTTTGGAGACTACCATGACTGAGAACATGATTGTTCCAATCATTGCAATAGAAGATTTGCAAAACATTCAACTACCTTATTGATTGAATGGTAAGAATTATTTGAAGTGGTCACAGCTAGTCCGTACATTGTTAAAGGGCAGAGGGAAATTAAGTCACTTGATGGGCATCGGTCCTTCAAAAGGCGATCCTAAATTCAAGGCATGGGATGAACAAGACTCCATGGTGATGTCATGGTTATGGAATTCAATGCTTTCAGAGATCAATGATATGTATATGTTCCTTGCCACTGCCAAGAAGATTTGGGTCGCTATTAGGCAGACGTATTCAAAGGTTAATGATGCTGCCTGGATCTACGAAGTTAAAATGAAAATTTTAGCAATTAAATAAGGGAATCGATCTATTATTGAATATTTAAGTGTCTTACAAGGTTTATGGCAAGAAATGGATCATTGTCAATGTATCCAGATATGCTACAGTGAGGATGCTACAATCTTGAAAAGGTTCACGAAAAATGATCGTATCTATGACTTTCTAGCAGTCCTCAATGCCAAGTTTGATGCTGCGAGAGTGCAAATTTTGGGACAGGAGGATTTGCCTTTTTTAAATGAAGCAATATCCATTATTTAGGTTGAAAAAGTACAAATGAGTGTTATGCTTGCGACATCAATAGGAGATGGATCAGCTCTTGTCACCATAGCTACAGGATTGAAGGATTCTGGAGTTTTACAATTAAACTCATCCAAGTCTTCTAACAGAGACTTTTTTTGTACATATTGCAAGAAACATCGCCACACAAGGGAGAAATGCTAGAAACTCAATGACAAGCCCTCGACCACTAATCAAAATACAAGTGATAAAAGACAAGCACAGATAGCCAATGCTTATTCGAGCAATGAAGGAACCACACAAGGTTCAATCTCTAAATTCAACAAGGGCGAGATTGAGAAATTGAAGAACCTTTTGGGGTCATTTGAGAAACCATCCTTGGCAGGTACATGTTCATTGGCCTTCACAAGTATCTCTTTTTTCGCTTATGTTGCTAATGTCTAAAAAAAAATTTCTCCAATGGTGTGGGTGATAGGTTCCAGAGCCATGGATCACATGATATGTTCTTTCAAATATTTTCTTCCTATACCTATTTGTCTAACTATAGAAAGATTACCATTGCTAATGGGTCAGTAACCACTGTAGTAGACTAAATGGATATTCTTTTAAGCAATTCCTTTATTTTAAAAAATGTTCTCTATTTTTTGTAAATCTTATTTTCATTAAAAAAAACTTACTAAAGATTCCAAATGCCAAGTAATTTTTTTCCTTTCACATTGCGTCTTTTAGGAATAGGGCACGAAGAGGATGATTGGACATGCTAGTGAGAGAGATGGTCTTTACAACCTCAAAAATAAGCATGGAAAATCTAGACTTCAGAATTCCCTATCTATATCATCCATTTTCGAGTTTGTTATGTCAAGTTGTCTTAGAAAATCTGACATGGGAAAATAATTCTGATTTAATTTTTAATTGACAACACATAGTGTTATATAGTAGATTACAAGGGAAAAATTAGGAAACTAACTAATTCCTAAATCCAAAAAGTTGACAAATTAACTAATCTAATCCCTCAATTTAAGGGATTTCAACTAATTCTCCTAATCTATTTATAGCTTTTAATTTTCTTAATCTATTTATAGCTCATCAACACCTGGACACTCCCCTTCAAGCTAAGGTATAGATGTTTTCCATTCCTAGCTTGAATATAAGATCATGGAAACTTGAACTGTTCAACCCCTTTGTTAGTACATCAGCTAATTGACATTCTGATGGGACATAGGACATACACACTAATCCTTTCTCTAGTTTTTCTTTGATGAAATGTCTATCAATATCAATATGCTTTGTCCTATCATGTTGTATAGGATTATGAGCAATATT
>JBBYHM010000025.1:13373003-13476463 GCA_038381775.1 Adansonia rubrostipa
AGATGCATGGATATGGCATAAAATGCATGAGCAAGAGATATCAAACTAATAAGGATGAAATGAGGCATTTTGCACACAAAAGGGGTATTAAGGCATCCAAATCTGAAACTACCACAACCAAAAGCCACAATAATGCATGATAATCCTAAGAGGGTGATGGAAACATGGAGAGCTCAGTAAAATGATGAAGATGTTGACAAACAGAAAATAAAAGTGATAAAATGAGAAGCTATACCAATAAAACTTCACTTTTTGACCAAATAATTGGAGCAGTAGAGATGACTTGAATTTCCCTCTTTTCCTTGTTGTTAATAAGCAAAAAAAAAAAAGAAAAATAATGAGGTTTTGGTTCTGGTATGGATAAGGGTGATTTTTAGAATGTGTAATGGTTAGGGAATAAGTGTTTTGGGACTGTTTTTGGGTGGTGGGTGAAGAGCTACGGGATTTTAGTTTTCTTGGTGTAGGAATGTGTTTTGGAAGTTGAAAATAAGTTGGAATCTAACCTTTTTTAGCTGAGATAGAAGTGGTCCATTTATACTAGCATTTTGGAGCCAATTTAGAGTGTTTTTTGGTTATTTCTAGAAGGGGACAAAGTGATGTCAGCATGGTGGCTATAGAGTAGCTGTAGGGAGCAACTTGCTGTCAATGTGACGGGTATAGGGTGGTTGGTTTAAATGCTAAAATGATTTTCCAGCAAATAGGGTGGCTGATGGTGATCTTGGTCAACAAACTAGGGAGTAGGGTGATCATGTGATATTGATCTTTTTTATCCAATTTAGACTTCAAAAAAAATGTTTTGACTAACTCAAAAGTCTGAATTCGTAATATGATATGTGTTTTAATCTTTCCTGATGCAAAGAAATGAGTTAAAATCGAGTTTTGGATCAATGTTGGATGAGTCAAAAATGCTCGAACCATGAAAATGGCTTGTATGTATCAATACATTGCAGAATGTATCAATACATTTGGTCCAAAAACCTTAAGTGTATTAATACAATGAACATTGTATCGATACAATGATTATTGTATTGATACTATAAACCACTGTATCGATACTATGAACCATTGTATCCATACATGTTGATATATCTCAATACATTTCTTTACAAAATGCATGTTTCAGTCATGGCATGGCCTAGTATTGATACACGAGGTCCTGTATCGATATAAAGGCTCATGTATCGATACATTTGCATGTTGTATTGATACAAATAGGGACATTTCAAATTTTGGATCATTGGAGCATTGTATTGATACATGAGAACCATATATCAATATATTCAAGTAAAATTATGAATTTTCTCTTATATTTTGTACCCAGACACCTTGAACTACATTATTTGCTACCACATCTTTGCATTTACCTTTGATATGATTCCTTGGCCTTCTTGACCTCCTCAAAATACTTTTTTGTCGGGCGATTAGCCTAGAAAAAATAAGGTGTCTATAGTTCGATGGTATTGTTTCACGTCTATTTGGAGGAAAAATCAATGCCATGGTTTCTAACAACTTTAAAGGACCATAAATTGATACAATTATAGAAGTTATGCAAAAAATAAGAAAAAAAGAAGTATAAAGTGACCAACATAACTATAATATAATCATGGTTTAGCTCAACCAGCATCAGCTACTAAGCTAAAATATCACATTTAAGTAAAGAATTGAGCCATAGACTTGATCAATACTCTCAAATTTGGAAACAACAACACCATATCTAATACAGTAAGACATGGTTTAAGTTCACCGTAGGATTTGAGAAATGAAGTTGAGATAATTTTTAAAGAAATAATCATGTTGTAGCTCCATAAAGCATAAAGTCCAGAGCAGATGTTATTACACTTATTGGGAGTTTGGAAGAGTACCACCGGAGTAAACTTAATTCTTTAGCTGTTTGGCGATCTTGAACCATTCAGTGTGGAAAGATCCCTCCGTATTAAACCTTTCATAAGTATGGGCACCAAAATAATCCCTCTGTGCTTGAACCAGATTAGCTAGTACTCTTTCCCTCCTATATGTGTCAAAATAAGCAAGACTAGATGACCTGCTAGGAGTGCTAATACCTAACTTGATAGCAAGACAAACAACTCTTCTCTAAGCATATTTTCTATCAATGATTTCCTTTGCAAACTCTGGGTCAACAAAAAGGTTTGCAAGGTTAGGATTTCTATCATAAGCCTTCTTTATTTTGCCCAAAAAAATAGCTTAGATAATGCAGCCTCCCTTCCATATTCTAGCCATTCCCTCAACTTCAAGTCCCAACCCTTCTCATTACTTTTTGCACGAATGAGATTCATGTCCTGAGCATAACTACAAATCTTGGATGAATAAAGAGCTTGCCTTACATCATCAATTAATTTTGCCTTTTCAATAGTTTGGTCAGTCAAGACATCACTAAATCCTCCTGATTTGAAGACTTTAGCAGCTTCAACTCTTTCCTTCTTCAACCTACTAAGGAACCTTAAATCCAAAAAAGCTATAATTATGGGAACCGAATAGATAAATTAGCAGCTTGCTGTACAGTCCATTTACCAGTACCTTTCATACCAGTTTTGTCCAGAATCTTATCAACTAAAAACCATCTCCCTTGTCATCCTTAATTTTAAATATATTAGTAGTGATTTCAATCAAGAAGCTCAAAAGCTCCCTCTTGTTCCATTTTGAGAAAACACTATGTAGTTCTTCATTTGATAATTTTCAAACATATTTTAGCATATCATAAGCCTCTGCAACAAGCTGCATATCACCATATTCAATTCCATTATGAACCATCTTGACAAAATTACCAGATCCACCTTTGCCAATGGAAGTCACACAGGAGCTGCTATTTGGAATTTGAGCTGCTACCTTAAGAAAAATGTCTTCAATGTATTTTTATGCTTCAAAGGACCCTCTACGCATCAAAGATGGACCATTATGTGCACCTTCTTCACCACCTAAAACTTCTATCCCAAATTATAACAAACCCAGTCTAGACATTTCTTTCTCTTGTCTCTCAGTATTTTCACACCACTTATTGCCACCATCAATAATATAATCACCTTTCTCCATGTATACACTAAGAGTCTTAATGGTTTGGTCCATAGGGGGCCCTACCTTAGCAAGCATGATTATCACTCGAGGTTTTTGGATTGGTCGAACAAAAGATTTAGGATCATGGAAACCATGCACAGGTAAATCTCCTTCACATTTAGCTCTTTCTACAGTCTCTTCGACTTTGAAGGTAGTTTTATCATAAACAGAAATAGGGAAGCCTTTCTCAGCAATGTTAAGAGCAAGGTTTTGGCCCATAACAGCCAAACCGGCAAGTCCTATTCTTATAGGTACAGTCATATTTCTCCTTGTTAAATTTTGACACCATTAGATGAGTGGTAAAAGAAAAGGATTTGACAAAAAGGAAAAAAAACTAAAATAAGAAAAATAATTTTCGAAAGATTTTTTTTCACATAAACCATCAATGATTGGGGATGATGCCCTTAAAAAACAAAGAAAAAATAATCATTTCTACACAGAATCTTTGAAACCTTTTAGATAAGGTTGAACGATAACAGGTGAGCCTCACATTGCACAAGCTTTTTTTGTTTATTTATTTATTTATTTGGCCTAAGGGATGAGCTATGTATATAACAGGCAGCCCTTCCACTTTCATAAACCACCCATCCCGTCTAAAGAAAGAAATCAAATGCAGGTCCATGGAACAACAGCTAAAATCCTTAACCAACTAAGCTAACTGCCACCTTCTATAAACAATTGCATGCAAAATTTTATAAATTTGGTTCACATTTTAAGATCTCTTAGACCAAAAGTTGCCTCTTTTATACATGAAAAACAATGAAACAACTAAATAAAAAAGATTGTGCTGTGGTTATCTCTAAAGTAAGCAGATTCTTAAAGTAAACAGTTTTAAAAACTAATAACAATAAAATGAAAGATAGGTGCCAGCCAGCATTTTGTGAGAGTCAAATAATAAAACCTAAAAGACTTTAAGTAAAAAAATAAATAAATAAATAAAAACTCTCCTATAATAGGTTGAACAAATTGATAGATCAAAGGAATAACTTATACAATCTATAACTTCTGTAAATCCATTATATTATTTGCACTCAAAAGCACTGAGCTAAAAAGAATTGAAGAAAAATAGTTCATTGAGAATAAGAACTCAAAGTGTTACAAACTCATCAACTAACCTAGTAAAAGGACAAAAAAATAAAATTGAAACCACCTAGATCATACATTACATAACTTTAAATAGTAACTTAAGTTTTGGATTCATTCAAGTCACAAGCACAAAGTAATTACAACTACAACAAATGATAGAAAGAAAAGAATCAATCAACCAAGACATCCGCCAAACTCAGATCAGTATTTCTTATGTAAATGCCACAAAAACAATCATTTTGCTTAATTAACATAAAAATTAAATAAGTTGATATAATAACATTCTAGGATTAAACTAACAAATACAAATTTTTGAACTTTATTGAAATTTAACATTAAGAAAAAGAACCCAAGCCTCAAAAAGTCACTTCTTTTATCTGTTTTTGATAGAAAAAGAACCAAAAAGAACCAAGAAATGAAATAAAGAATCTGGGTTTTTGAAAAAAAAATGCTTAGTTAGAATATGAGTAATTATATATAGCAAAAAGAAAAAGGAAAAAAAGTTCAAAAATTCGGAACATGAGGCACTCAAGTCTCAAGAGGGTCAAATTTGGCCACTTGCTGATGTTGTGGTAGGTAAAAGAGCCTGCATTGTCATAGTTTAGCTTTAGACTTTTGTTGGCATTTTTACCTAAATAATATCAATTTTTTTTATTTTTCAAAATATACTTATTGAAGATTAATTCCTAAAATATGTTGATAAATTAAAACACATTAAAAACTTCCCAATAGAATGAGCAAGATTGTATTATGCTAGGAACTCGCCTATTTAATGGGCGAGTTCCCAACATAATTTGTATAATGTTGAGAACTCGCCCATTGAGTAGGCGAGTTCTCAACATTTTAATCAATAGCCCTTCCCCAATTATTTTGCAGGGGGGGGCTTTAAAAGTCATGGACAACAAAGTCCATGACCCTAAATGTTGTTGGGGGAGGGGATGAATTATTGGGGAGAGGAGGAAGGAGGGCGAGGAAGTGGGAGGAAGGAGAAGAGAGCTTCGGGTTCTCTATAAATAGATCTCGAAACTCTTCTTCTCATATTAAGGAAAAGGGATAAAAAAGGATATTTCATATAATTTTTTCAAGTATGTTTTATTTTTATTTATAGAAATATTTTTGCAATATTAAAATATATCAGTTTTGTAATTTATTATGATAATTAGTTTTTGATATTATCATAATAACTAGTTTTGATTAAGGTATGATTTAAGGTTTTGATTTGGGGTATATGTGATATTTAACTTTGTAATTTATTATTATTATAATGATTTAATATTTTTTATTATAATTAAGTTTTTTCATAGAAATTGAAATTTGTTAGAGAGTTTAAGGTGCAATTTATTTTTTTATTTAAAGAAAAAGAATATGATATTTAATTTTGTAATTTATTATAATGTACTTTATCATTTATTGTCACGATGAAATTTATTTATGTCATGATTAAGGTTTCTTGTTGTGGAAGTTGATTTAGTTTAGTTTATTAAGTTATTTTAATGTTTTTCAATTCTTGTAGGCATAATTTTGATTAATATAATGGCTTCATCATCATCATTATTGAGATTGTAATAAATTCATATATTGGCAAAGGTATTATCTGAGGTACTAAAATTTTATTAATCAAATATTTAAATATTATGAATTTAGATTTTTATAACTGATAAATTAATTATGCATTGAACAGGATTATGATAGCGAGTTACGGTCACAAAAATTTGCTTTGGAAGAACCAAATGCATATATTGTGGACTATCTAAGGTCTGCTAGATTTTATCATGGAGTTTTAGTTAGAACCCCGCAATATAAGTCTAGACTAATTAAAAGCTTTATTGAACAATGGAGACCCGAGACACATATTTTGTCTTCCATGCGGTGAATGCACGATCACCCTAGAAGATGTTGCATTTCAGTTGGGACTCATAGTTGATGGCAAGGCAGTAATAGGGGGAGCCTCTTGGAATGGGCTGACATGTGCCTTGAGTTATTGGGTCAGATACATCCAGATAATTATTTAGAAGGCTCAAGACTAAAAATAATTTGGTTAGAAAGAACTTTTGCTACAGTCCCACAGAATCCAACTATACAAGATATAAAATATGCCACTCAAGCATATATTTCATGCTTAATTGGAGGAATGTTAATGCCCAATAAATCTAGCAATCGGATTTATTTAATGTATCTTCTAATTTTGCAAGATTTCAAGGAGGTTGGAAATTAAGTTGGGGTTCAGCTTGTTTAGGGTTCTTATATAGAAAACTCTATCGGGCGGAAACTAAATGCACATATGACATAGATGATTGTTTATGGCTACCGCAGTCATGGACTTGGTATCGAATGCCATTTCTTGCACTAAGAGTTAGTGCACAGCTTGCATACCCTCTCGCATTAAAGTAATAAACTTCAGTACTTAATTTATATTGCATTAGTATATAGGTTATACTTACATATAAATTATTAAAATTTGATATATATTTGAACAGATGGTGTGATAGAAAAGATTATATATTCACTCCAACTGAACTCAAAAGTATCAGAAAAAGACTTGAATGCATCACATCTGATATGATAAACATTTTAAAGTAGTTGATTAAAGTATGTATGTATTTAACCCAACATATGCCATATAGTTTAGTAATAATTTTTATGTATTTTTGCAGTTTTTGTGGATGCCGTACCATTCTAATGAGATAATGGCATGCCTCCCAATAGAAGCATATATATGTAGCCAAATATAACATGCAAATATGACATTGATATGCTTTCAAGTTATAAAGTGGCACCAGGCAGAGAGGGTCTTACACCAATTTAGGATGCAACAACCAATCCCTTAAACACCAGTGAACGTTAACAAAGTTCACAAAATTGACATGCGTGGTAATCATGCATAGAATTGGGTCGAAAAACATAGAAAATGGATTCGATTTTTGGAAAATAGTTCTATACTTATTGGTTCTAGTTCTAAAACAATAAACAATAATTTTAAGCCATCAGATGAATACATGATATGCTTCTAGGGAAAAAATGACTAATGCCTAATAATTTTTTTAGAACTCAAAAGACGTGACAGATATATGGGGTATTGGATTACTTCTGACATAACAAAAAAAAGATAACTAATACCTAATAAATTTCTTGGAATCTAAAAGACGTGACAAATGCATGAGGTGTCATATTCCTTCTGACACGATAGAAAAAAATGACTAATGCCTAATAAATTTCTTGGAACCCAAAAGATGTGATAGATGGATAGGGTATCAAATTTCGTCTGACATGATAGAAAAAAGATGACTAATGCCTAATAAATTTTTAGAACCTGAAAAACGTGACAAATGCAGGAGATATCAGATTCCTTCTAACATGACAAAAAAATGACTAATGCCTAATAAATTTCTTTGAACCCAAAAGACGTGACAAATGCATGGGTTATCAAATTTCTTCTGACATAACAGAAAAAAGATGACTAATGCCTAATAAAATTTTTAAATCCTGAAAGACATAACAAATGCATGGGGTATCAGATTCCTTCTAACATTACAGAAAAAAGATGACCAATGCCTAAAAATTTTCTTAGAACTTAAAAAACAAGACAGATGCATGGGGTATCAGATTTCTTTTGACACGACAAAAAAGAAGGAGACTAATCCCTAATAAATTTCTTAGAACCTAAAAAATGAGACAGATGCATAGGGTATCAGATTCTTTCTAACATGAAAGAAAAATGATGACTAATACCTAATAAATTTCTTAGAACCCAAAAGACGTGACAGATGCATGGGGTATCAGATTCCTTTTGACATGACAGAGTGTAAAAAAAGTGAAACTAATGCATAAATTTGTTTACTCCATTATAAGTGCCCTAGTTCATTACTTTCATTTTCATTCACTTTCATTATCATATTATTTCTAATTTGTGCGAGATTTGTTTATAGAGTTTATTGATAGTACTTCTTTATTCTAGCCTTTGTTGTTTCCTACTAAACATGAATTTGATAAGACAAGCAATAGATTTGTCGTACTTGTTTGCTTTTATTGATAAATTTTCAATAGTGAAGAAAGTGTTACATTTTAAAATGACTATCCAAAAAGCATTAGTGTTGAGGAAGACATCACAATAGAGGAATTAAAGGTCAAAATTTATACAAAAATCAAAGCTGGGAATGGAAGAAAAGTATCAGAGATCAAGTATAGGCTTCATATTTCTATGGGGGAAGAATATGTCTGATATAGGAATTTTCCAGTTGAAGATGACAATGATGTGAGATGCATGCTTGATACCCATCAACAATTTCCTAATGTCAACATAATTAAGTTATATGCTGAGCTAGAGGATGTTAATGATGATGGTGGGCCTTCAAATATCCATACTGTATGCAATGTACTAACATAAACGTCATGGCCATTTGATACTCCTGTATGTCAACCTCCTCTTGATGCACAGGTATTAATGAATAATTTTATTGAATTCTTTCATTATTCATTTGTGCCACCAATAGTTCCTACCATTGAAGTTGATACGCCACACACCTCTACGATGACAGAGTCTCTAATTATAGGTGTTGAAATAGAAATGGAGGACCAAGTCCATTCAATGTTGATCTCGATCCTAATCAGTCATTTAGAGCCCGTTGTGAATATGTTGGAGACTTTAGTGGGCTAGAAGAGTATGCTAAATTTGATGGTAGTTATGACAACAATGATTCTGACCTAGATGTAGCAGGTAATATCAACATTCATCATTTGTCATCCACTACTGGAGGTAGTCATCCTTTTCATCAATTTTAGCTTGCATCCCACATGAGCACCCTCGATTTAGATGCAAAGCACATGGTAAAATTTTCAAAATATCCTATACCTTAGGTATACCGTTAACTTGGAATCCATTTACCGATGATCTCTTTGTTGGGATGTAGTTTGCTACGAAAGAGGCAGTGCTTGTAGCTATCAAGCACTATAATAACAAAAACTCTATAGATTACAGAGTTGTTGAGTGTAGCCAACCAAGTATCAAGGTAAGTGTACAATGTATGGCTCGAGGTGCACCTAGAGTATAAGGGCAACATTGTTAAAAAAGAAACAAGTTTAGGAGATTAGAAAATACAATGGCCTACGTATTTATACATCAAGACGAATTTCACATGACCATGTGAAATTAGATTCAAACATGATTTACTCATGCATTTTATCTTTAGTCCAAGCAAATCTGACCATTTCTGTTTTAGTTTTGGTCATGAAAATATGGAATAGGTATGGATACATGACCTCTTATAAGAAAGCATGGATAGCAAAGCGAATGGCAATTGTTCAACTGTTTGGCGATTAGGATAAATCCTTAAATGATCTACCAAAATGGTTAGGTGCAATGCAACGTTTTGTTCCTAGCATAATAGTGGGATTACAAATCGTACTTGCATACAATGGCCAACTAATGGTGCAAGGTAAATGTATTTTTCATCAACTTTTCTGCACTTTCAAGTCTTGCATTGAAAGCTTTCCTTTTTGCAAGCCTATTGTGCAAATAGATGGTACATTCTTATATGGAAAATACCAAGGAACATTACTGTTAGCTTTTACATAAGATGGTAATCGAAACATTGTACCAATTGCCTTTACAACTGTGGAGGGTGAGACAAAAGAGGCATGGTTATTTTTTTTGCAATTTATGTAGATATGTTGTTACCCAACCTAGTAGTGGCTTGATTTTTAATCAACATGAATCCATCAAATATGTCATCAGAACTCACGTAGTGCATGGAAACCTCCACATGCATATTCTGTATCTTGCATTTGACATATTGTAGCTAATTTCATGAGGAGGTTTAATAACAAGAACTTGCATTGATAGGTTGTTAACATGGGTATGTATTCATAATTATAGTTATTTAATCTCTTACAACCCTTTCAATTTTCATTTTTATTAACAAGTTCTTGACAAGTTTGTAAATTAACATATGATTTTAAAAGTGTACGAGTTGAGATGACCTCATTTTCAATGGTACTATAAAAATCTTCGTGCAAAAAATGCATAAGTAGCCGATTGGATTGATAAGATCCTGAGGGAAAAATGGGCTCAATCATATGATGAACGAAAATGCTATGGACATATGACAACTAACCTAGCTGAATGTATAAATTCAGAGTTGAAGGGAACTCATCATCTTCCCATAATTGCTTTAGCCCAAGCAACGTATTTTTGGGTTGACTAAACTATTTGTTAAAATAGAGAACAAACAGATAGCAATGATAGAGGCAGGCCACACATACTGTGAAATAGTCACTGATGTTATGCGAAAAAATTAAAGGAAAGCTAACTCTCACCTTGTTTATGGGTTTACATGAGCAAATCAATCTTTCCTAGTTGAAGAGTTAGAAAACCCATAAGAAGGAGTTGTGGCTTCAAACTACAAAGTCAATATTAATGAGAAGTGGTGTAACTATGGAAAGTTTCAAGCACAAAGGTACCCTGTTCACATGTTGCTGCTACTTGTGCTCATGTTCATATAGATTGCATACTATATATGGACAATGTTTATAGACTGGAGACTATATCCAATGTCTATCGACATGAGTTTCACCCAATCGGGCATGAAGATTATTAGTTGAAATATTATGGTCCACAACTATATCCTAATCCAAAAATGCAAAGAGATCCAAAAGGTCAGCAAAAATCAAGTCGTATTCATAATGAAATGGATCTTAGGGAGAGATGCCAACCTAAGCATTATAGATTTTGCAAAAATGAAGGCCATAACCGTAACAAATGTCCTTACAAATCCAGCACCTCAGGGGAGAGTTTGCATTAATAATAATGCCAGTAATGATTTGTTAATGTAAAATCTTATACTTATATATAAATCGATGTTGTTTAAATTTTTTATTCAATTTTCAAATGTTAGTATGTTTATATTTAACTAAATTCAATATACTCACACAACATATCCAAAACTGCAGTATCCTAAACTATTAGCATAAATCATTACCATCATATCAAAAGTTAAAAATCTATAATGTTTATTCAAATATGAACTTAAAATTATATTATATTTAACTATAATTTAAAAAACTAAAACTGTAATCTTATTATAGCAAGATAAAAATAACCGTAATCATAGAAAGATGAAAAAAATAGCAAGATCGAAAAAAATAAATATGTTAGAAGCTGGCGAGTTCCCAATGGACAAAAAATGGTAAAGAGAACTCGTCAAGGCGAATTCTCTTCTATATGGGGCAAGTTCCCAGTACATGTTCAAACCTTGCCAACTTTATTGGCAATTTCTCAACGAATGTTAAAAATAAACACATTCTGAGAATTAATTTGGAAATGATTTATATCCAAAAATAAAAATATTACATTACACATATAAAAAGGCCATTTTTTTTGTGACAAATGATCTCTATTTCTTTGCTTTACGTGGCAACATCAGATGGTATGTCAATTTTCTTATTGTGCTGATCATCAATTGTTTTACTATAAAAATTTTGATTTATTTTGTGTATGAGTTATAGTTATATGTCTTTTAATTTTTATATAAAATATTTTTAGAAAATTTTATTTAATATCTTAAAAAGTAATTTTTTAAATCCTATCACTCTTTTAAAAAACTATTAATTTATATATATATTTCTTTTTTCAAATATACATTTTTACATAGATTTTTATTCTGCCAATTGTTTTAGAATGACAAATTTGTAAGTCTTGGTGTCCAAATACTACAATACTATTATTTATTTTTAAAAAATAAAATTGAATTACATCTTATAAGGATTGAGGATTTTTAAAGAAATATAAAAAAATATCTTTAAAACACAAGCATTAAAATTATAGTTGAGAATTGGAACAAGAAATGGCAAATGGAGAAGAGAATATTCTCTTCAAATAGATAAAATTTTAAATAAGGTTTTTAATACCAACTTTCCATCAGCTTCGTTAATTTTTTACCATTAGATGTTAAATAATTCATCTGAACCATTGAAAAGGAAAAAGAAAAAAAATTAAATTAATTGGTTCACTTGGTAAAAGTAAAAGAAAAAGAGATAAAGATCATCTCCTACAGCAAACCCATTTTACCTTTTAAAGACCCCTTAAAAAAAAACTTTCATTCCTTCCTTCCTCCTACCCACCACCAAGTGTTCTTCTTTTTCACTTTCACTTTCTATTTTCTTTTTCCTTCTCATTTTTAATAGTAACTAGTTCTATGATCTACTTTAAATGCTTGAACACAAATAACCTCTTTTTTTCCTTAATTTTATTATTATCTTTTAAATGTAAGTTTCTTTTGGGTTTTTTTTTTTTTGTTTCTGATGTTTGATTCTAGTTTTTTCATGATTTTTAGAGTCTTGTATTTTGATTTTTATAGGAATAAGTTTTCATTATTCAAAGCTTCCATTTGTTAATCTGGGTTTGCTTTAGTTGTTTGTTATTTTGCTGTTAAGTTTTTTTTTTTAATTTTCTCTTTGTTTATATTGTTGGCCGTTGTTTGTCTATTTGCTTATGAGATTTTTTTTATCTGTTTTTGGTAGATAGGGTTAGGGCTTTTTTGGCTTTAGGGTTTGTTTGGTTCTTAAAAAAATAGGAAGTGGAGTACAAGTTTAGGGTTCTTATTTGGTATTGTCTTCAAGTTGCTAAGAATTCATCAAATCTTGTAACTCTTTTATTTTGTTTTACATTTTTTCTAGTTGCAATGGATGAATGCAATTATTTATTCTTGTTATTACTGGCACATATTAGTTAAACATTGTTTTGTTTTTCTTTTTTGCCATTAATAGGCAATATGGTTTCTTTGTTATTATTAGTACATATTAAACTAATGAAGAGTGTGCTTTGATTAGATAGAGCAGTCGCACTTTGTTTAAGCCGTAGTGGTGGTCAATATATATATTGATAGTTAGAGATATCTTACATAAATGTTGACAAATTGAGAGTTGCTATCCTTGGACCTTTTTTCTATGATTTCATAGGCCTTAAGCTAATTATGCCCATATAATTATGATGTTAATTTTGGTTATATTCTTTGTAGGCTGCTTGCAAGAATGCACCTAAAAGTAGTGAGGCCCAGAGAACTATAGACTTTTTATATAATATAGCATTGACCTCCGGTGGTTTATTGTGGCTAGAAATAATAATTTGTTTTGTTGATACAACAATTTACTATTTTCTTTCTTCTATCTTTCCTTAAATTAAAAATAAAAAGGAAAAAAAGTTGCTACTTTAAGAATGGGATTTTCAATATTCAATATTGCTCATCTTCAATTAAGGATTTTAATGCCATTTCCATCTCAATTAAGGATATGTTTATGTGACATTGTAGGTTGAGACATCAATATTCATGACATAGTTCAACATACTTGTTTGGAATGATGGTTTTGTGATACAATTTAGAATTCAAGTTGTCTTGACTATTTTTTATGCTAAAGTGAATCCAAGATATGTCCCATTTTCTTTTTTCTAATTTATTTAGGTCTTCATGCGGTTGCACTTAACTAGTTTATTTTCCTATTTTTCCTGAATTTGGAATTTGTACCTATAGGGTTTTTCAATCAAATATTTTCTCATGTAAGAAAAGCCAATATTGTGTAAAGGAAGTAGGATTTTAAAGTTATAGATCATGAGCATTAATAAGGGATGTCGATATTATAACTTGTGACATCGCCATTAAAAAAGGTTCTTGAAAGCATTATGATATGTTGTCATTATTGCAATTGTTAAATTCAATTTGTGAGAAAGTGATGTAATTTTAAAGCAACTCCTTAAAAATTTAGAATGAAAGCATTTGTGAGAAATTATTGTAACTTTAAAGCACACCTAAATTCATTACAAAACCATCTTCGAAGTATATACATGAAAGAGGCGTATTGGTATGAAATTTATATGTTCCATTATTCAAAATGATGCAGAAGCATTAACAATTAGGAGTTCTATTTCATTTTAAATTGTGTTGAAATAACGAAATCCATTTAGATCTATGTTTAGGATTCTAGTTTAATTAGATTATTATTTAGGATAAGAGTTTTAGTTTGGGATAAGTTTTATAATTAAGCTTAATTAGTATTCTACTAGGAATACTAAATCTAGTAGGAGTAGGAGTTTTAGCCTATATATGCATATAGGGAGTTGCTACAAAGTATTTAATTATTATTTTATTATTCCATCAAAAAGATTTCTTTCTAAACCTAAATATCTCTACGGCGTTATCTTTTTCGACTATTTTTAATTTTTTTGTGTTCTAGCTATTTCTATCATCTCCACCCTACATCAATTTGGTATCAGAGCCATGGCAGGATGTGCAAGGGGCCATGGAAAAGGGAATCAAGAATAGTAAACAGAGTTGATTGAGCTGAGGCACATGATAGAGGATTTGTCATAAGCTGTATAAGCTTTGTAGCGACAAATAGATGTGGGAGCCCGAATAGAGATATCGAAAGGTGACCATAATCCTTTTGACCTACCAAAAGGTAGTCTTGAAGATGTTCAAGATGAAGGAGAACTAGAAAACCCTTTCCATAATGCTGGACCTGCTAACTTTGTAATACGAGGCAAATTAGAAGATCGACTATTGCATGCTCTTGAGTTAACAAGAGGAGGTGCAAAGATCCAAATGGATGACTTCCATGGGGAGTTACATACAGAAGATTATTTGGACTGGAAAGCCACTCTTGAGAATTACTTTGAGTGGAAACCAATGGTTGAACCTAGGAAAATACTCTTTGTGAAGCTTAAGTTGAAGAGTGCAGCACTTCAATGATGAAAGAAAATTGAAAAATAGATAGCACGTCAAGAGAAAAAAATTTACAGTTAGGAACATATGAAAAGCAAATTTCAAAAGTAGTTTTTGCCACCAGATTATGCCATGGAACTATATAAAAAGTTTCATTTGCTTAGGCAAAATAGAAGAACAGTTGAACACTACACCTCTGATTCTAATAATTTATCTACTAGAGTGGGATTAAACAAAACTAATGAGCAACTAACATTTCATTATATTGTTGGTTTAGATCAAACTATTAGAGATGAGCTAAGGGTGGTTCGTATATTCAACTTAGAGGATGCATGCCAATATGCCCTACAAGCTAAAAAATATGTATTACGCTACGGTACAAGGAAGCCTCTATTTGGTATGACTATTAGCTCTTTTTAAGGCAATTTTAGCAGCAAAAAAGAATCTTCAACTAGCAAAGTTTGTAAGAGGAACGTAGTAGGAACCAATAAGGTTGATAAAGGAGAGAAGGTTTAAGGTAATACCTAACCCAACATTAGAAGGGAAAGTAGCAGATCTTAAATTAAATGCTTTAGTTATAGAGAAAGTGGGCACGCTTCTTATACCTATCTTAAAAGAAGGGTGAATTTAGTTGAACTTGATGATGAAGATAAAAAACAACCTGATCTGGTCTATGATGAGTATGTTGAGGATAAAAAGGAAATAGATATACACCCAGCACAATAAGAATCTTTGATGCTTAGAAGGGTTATGACTATGACCAGCTAAGATGATGAGAGGATTAAAGGAGGAAAGTACCTTTAGGACACGTGTTGGTGTGGAGATAAAGTGTGTAATGCCATTATTGATGGGGGTAGCTCAAAAAACTATGTTTTTAAAGAAATCGTGGAGAAACTAAAGCTACGTATAGAAAAACATCCTCATCCATATAAGATTCAATAGGTTAAGAAGGGATTTGAGATACTTGTAAAATTCTAATGTTTAGTCAAGTTTACTATAGGCAAGGATATGGATGATGAGGCATTGTGTCATATGGTACAAATGGATGCATGTCATATTCTTTTGGGCAGACCTTGCCTATTTGATCATGGTATGCAACATTCGACCAAAAAAATACTTATTTTTACCATAGAGGTGGAAGAAAATATACATTGCATCTTCAAAAAGAAGTAATGATGCACAGACTGACAAATTGAATGAGCTTTTAAAGGCTGAAGAGTTGATGAGTGAAAGTAGAGAATTAGGGGTTGTATTTGCTGTAGTTAGCAAAATAGTAAATACCACTAAAAAGGGAAATTTGAAGAAACAACCTAAGAAAATTTAAAACTTGTTACAAAAGTTTTCTGACTTGGTTAGTGATAGTTTGCCACAAGGGTTGCCACCCATAAGAAGCATTTAACATGCTATAGATTTGGTGTCTAAAGCGTCTTTATCGAATTTGTCAGTATATCGAATGCCACCAGTTTATGACTGAAAAATCAAAAACAGGTTGGGGATTTGTTAAGGAAAGGATTGCTGCACAAAAGCAAAAGTTAATGTGCTTGCCCAACTCTCCTAGCTTTTAAGAAGGATGAATTTTGTTGGATATGTGATGATAGCCGAGCTATAAACAAGATTACGATCAAGTATCGATTTCCCATTCCTCGATTGGAGGACATGCTCGATCAATTCGCAGGGTCCAAGGTATTTTCTAAAATTGATTTAAGGAGTGGATATCATCAAACAGATTAAGAGAGGGAGATGAATAGAAGACTGCTTTTAAGACTCCTGAAGGCTTGTATGAATGGTTAACAATGCCTTTCGGCCTATCTAATGCTCCTAGTACATTCATGCGAGCCATGAATGAGGCACTTAAACCCTTCTTACATTTTTTTGTTATTATGTATTTTGATGATATTCTAGTTTATAGTCTGCATAAGGAAAAGCATTTATGGCAAGTTTTAGAGGTGTTGCAAAAAGAGAAGCTCTATGTGAATTTAAAGAAGTGCGCATTTTTGCAAACTGAGGCTGTGTTTCTTGGGTTCATTGTTTTGGATGAAGGGCTAAAACCAGATCCTGAAAAGATTCAGGCAATCAAGGGCTAGCCATCACCATAGTCTTTCAAAAAGGTTAGAAGTTTCTATAGGTTAGCTTCATTTCATAAGAGATTTATAAGAAATTTCAATGCTGTTATGAGTCCTATTACTAAAATTTTAAAGAGTGATAGTTTTAAGTGGATAAATTCTACTCAAAAGGCTTTTGAACACATCAGGGTACTCGTGACCGAAGCACCTATTCTAGCATTACTAGATTTTAATAAACTTTTTGTTATAGAATGTGATGCTTCTCAAAATTGTATCGGGGTTGTCCTTAGTCAAGAAGGGAGGCCTTTGGAAATTTTTAGTGAAAAATTATCCGATGCTAAATGTAGGTACTATACTTACGATTTAGAATTCTATGCTTTGGTTAGAGTAATCCAACACTGGCAGCATTATTTAGCTTCTAAGACAGACCATCAAGCATTGAAGTATTTAAGCTCTCAAAAGAAACTTAATGGTCGTCATGTTAGACGGAATTCATTTTTGGATTAGTTTAATTTCTCTTTGAAGTATAAAACTAGATAAACAAATGTAGTTGCAGATGCCTTGAGTAGGTGAGCCTTGATTTTAACCATAATGAGTTCACAAGTTATTGGATTTGAGGAGTTAAAAAACCAATAGCAAACAGCTATTTTACCATGAAGTTTTACCATGAATGTTTTACCATGAAGGCATATATCTTTAATGCCTTAAATATTTAAAAGCATTGATATTTCATTTTGATGCTTTTCATGTGAAATTTAGGGAAAAGGCGTGCCTCCTAATTTTTTTAAATATAATATATTTATTACTAATATTAAAAAAATATATTAATATAATTATTAATATAATTTTTTACTTAAAAATATCTAAAAAAGAACTACTTGTAATTCTAAAAAAAATATTAATTTTATTAATATAATATCTTTACCACTAATCTTTAATTATAATTCTTACCAAATAATAAAAAACTAAATTTTATCACAAAATTAATTGTTTATTAATATAATATAGTTATTATTGATATTTATAAATATATTATTAAAAATATAAAAAAATTTTGACTTCAAAAATTACTAAAAAAATTAATTTTCTACATATAAAATAAATTTAATAGAAAACAAAGATAATTTGAAAAAAAATATACTATATTTTTTGTTTTACATAAATATATTACAGTTTCAATAATGTTTTTTGAAAATCTATAATATTTATATATAATCTGCTAATGTTTGTATGTAATTTTTTACATACAAACATTATCTTCAATAATTTTTTATACATATACATTATTTATAAGATATATTACATACAAATATTATCTTCACTTTAATGTTATATGTAATTTTTATAATCTTTTGCTTTAATTCTTATCAATTACTAAAAAATTTAAAATTTATCATAAAATTAATTTTCTTACTAATATATAATACATTTATACTAATTTTAATGAATATATTATTAAAATAAAACAAATAAAATATTTTTTACTTCAAAAATTACTAAAAATTTGATTTCCTGCATATATAATTTATTTAAGAAAAACAAAATAATTTCAAAAAAAAAGTATACTTTATTTTTTATTTTACATAAATACATTATAGATTTGATAATGTTTATATATAAAATTATAATATTTGTATGCAATATGATAATGTTCGTATGTAAATTACATATGAACATTAAAGATTCCTTATACACATGCATTATATATAACGTAAATTATATATAAATATTATGTAAATTACAATATTTAAGTGTAATTAGTGTAATCTTTAGTTATAACTTTTACCAACTAATAAAAATATAAATTTTATCATAAAATAAACTTTTTATTAATAAAACATAGTTATTACTAATATACCTAAATAAATTATTAGAATAAAAAATATGAAATTTTTTCACTTTAAAAATTACTACAAAAATTAATTTCCTACATGTATAATATTTAACAAAAAGTGAAAAATAATTTTGAAAAAATTATAGTTACTTTTCTTAAAAGAATATTTTACATACATGCATTATAGATTTAGTAATGTTTTTATGTAATCCGATAATATTTATATGTAACAAATTAATATAAATATTACTTTCAAAGATTCTTTATACACGTACATTATCTATAACATAAATTAAATATAAACATTGTATAATTTATAATATTTATATGCAATTTTTGTAATGTTAAGTTCTAATTTTACTAACTAATAAAAAATATAAATATTAACATAAAATTAATTTTTCTTAATATAATATAATTATTACTAATATACCCAAATAAATTATTAAAATAAAAAATATGAAGATGTTTTTCATTTCAAAATTTACTACAAAAATTAATTTTATAAAAATAAAAATAATTTTGAAAAAATTATATTTAATTTTCTCAAAAGAATATTTTACATATATATATTACAGATTTGATAATGTTTTTATGTAAAACGATAATATTTTATGTAATCCGATAATGTTTATATATAATAAATTACATACAAACATTATCTTCAAAGATTATTTACGTACATACATTACCTATAACACAAATTATATATAAATATTATAAAAATTGTAATATTTATATGAAATTTTCGTAATGTTAAGTTGTAATTTTACAAACTAACAAAAAAATATAAATATTATCATAAAATTAATTTTTTTCTTAGTATAATATAATTATTACTAATACACCCAAATAGATTATTAAACTAAAAAAAAATGTAATAAATTACATTCAAACATTACCTTCAAAGATTCTTTACACAAATACATTATATATAACATAAATTACATATAAAAATTATGTAAATTATAATATTTATATGTAATTTTTGTAATCTTTATTTTACTAACTAAAAAATATATATTTTATCATAAAATTATTTTTTATTAATATATTATATTTATTACTAATTTTTAAAAAGTATATATAAATAAAATAAAAAATATAAAAAATTTTTGCTTCAAAAATTACTAAAATAACTAATCCCTACAAATAAAATATATTTAATAAACATAAAAATAATTTCAAAAAAAAATTATAGTTAATGTTCTTAAAAGAATTATGTAATTGTAATATTTATATGTAATTTTTGTAATCATTAGTTATAATTTTACTAACTAAAAAATATATATTTTATCATAAAATTATTTTTTATTAATATATTATATTTATTACCAATTTTAAAATATATATATAAATAAAATATAAAATATAAAATTCTTAACTTGAAAAATTACTAAAATAAGTAATTCCCTACATATAAATAATAAAAATAAAAATAATTTCAAAACAATTATACTTAATTTTCTTAATAAATGTTTTACATAAATATATTATAGTTTGGGTAATATTTTATTTAAATTTGTAATGTTTGTATGTAATCAGGTATTATTTATATGTAATCTTTTACATTCGTACATTAGCTTCAAATATTCATTACACAAATGTATTATATATAATCATTGGCTATTTTATATAAATATTGTAAATTTTTTTATTTTTCAGTTTACAGTAATTTCTAAATTAATTTTTGAAATATGTTTTTTTTTACGTATACTGAAAACTCATCATGAAGGAAGGCAAGTTAATTTGTTGGAAACTCGCCATGCTATGTGGCGAATTCTGAATGGCTAGGAGCTCACCATCTCTGATGGCGAGTTTCTATCACAGTAAGAAAAAAATTTTAAAAAAATAAAATTAACAAATAGTTATTAAATAAAAGTAAAAGCAAAAAAAATAATTTCAAAGAAGGAAATAATATTTATTAAAATTATTAATAAGGAGATTGAAATTATCTATCTACTCTTCTATGGTCTTCTAATTGACTCTCCCCCATATATATATTTACATAAATTATGTATGAATATATAAATTATCTATCATATCATAAGGAATCTGATTTCTTATGCATCTGTCACATCTCTTGGATTTCAAAAAATCTAGTAGTTATTAGTCAAATATTATCTGTCATGTCAGAAGACGAGTTTTCAACACATTTTTTTTAATAATAAGATAAATGATGCAATTTTAGATTTATACTTGAATAAATATTATGGATTTTTAATTTTTAATATGATAGTAATGATATATGCCGATAGTTTAAAGTTATTGTGAGTTTTGGGTATGTTGTGTGATTATATTAAATTTAGTATAGATATAAATATACTAATATTTGAAAATTGGATATAAAAATTTAAATAACTTCAATTTTTATATAAGTATAAAATTTTACAATAATAAGTCATTTACGACATTATCGTTGATGCGAACTCTCCCCCAAGGTATCGGATTTGTAAAGAGATTTGTTATGGCTATGGCCTTCATTCCTACAAAATGCGCAATGCTTTGGTTGGCATCTCTCCCTAAGGTCTATTTCATTATGAATACGACTTGATTTTGGCCAACCTTTTGGATCTCTTGAATTTTTGGATTAGAATATAGTTGTGGACCATTATTTTTTGGCCAATAATCTTCATGCCCGATGGGTTGAAACTCATGTCTATAGACATTGTATATAGTTTCCAGTCTATAGACTTGGTCCACATATAGCATGCAATCTATGAACATGAGCACAAGTAGCAACAACGTATGAACAGGGGTACCTTTATGCTTGAAACTTTTCATAGTCACACCATCTCTCATTAAGATTAACTTTGCAATTTGAAGCCACAACTCCTTCTTATGGGTTTTCTAACTCTTGAACCAAGAAAGATTGATTTGCTTGCGTAAACCCATGAACAAGGTGGGAGTTAGCTTTCCTTCGATTTTCTCACATAGTATCAATGACAATTTCGTCGTATGTGTGGCCTGCCTCTATTATTGCTATCTGCTTATTCCTTATTTTAACAAATAGTTCAGCCAACCTAAAATATGTTGCTTGGACTAAAGCAGTAACAGAAAGATGATGCGTTCCCTTCAACACTAAATTTATACATTCAACTAGGTTCATTGTCATATGTCCATAGCGTCTTCCTTTATCATATGATTGAGCCTATTTTTCCTTTGGGATTCTATTAATCTAATCAGCTGCTTCTGTATTTTTTGCATGAAGATTTTCATAGTACCACTGAAAATGATGTCGCCTTAACTCATATACTGTTAAAATCATATGTTAATTTACGGACTTGTAAACAGCTTGATAATAAACATGAAAATTTAGAGAAGTGTAAGAGATTAAATAATCATAATTACAAATACATATCCATGTTAACAACCTGTCGACGCAAGTCCTTATTATTAAACCTCTTCACAAAATTAGCTACAATATGCCAAATACAATATACAGAATATGCATGTGGAGGTTTTCATGCACTACCTGAGTCTCTGATAACATATTTGATGGATTCATGTCAATCAGAAATCAAGCAAATGCCAGGTTATGCAACAACATATCTACGTAAATTACAGAGAAAAAATGACCATGCCTCATTTGTCTCACCCTCCATAATTACAAAGGCAATTGGAACAATGTTTTGGTTGCCATCTTGTGCAACAGCTAACAATAATGTTCCTTGGTATTTTCCATTTAAGAATGTACCATCTATTTGGGCAATAGGCTTACAAAATGGAAAGCCTTTAATGGAATACTTGAAAGTTCAAAAAAGTCGATGGAAAATATGCTTACCTTGCACCAATAGTTAACCATTATATGTAGGTACGGTCTGTAATTCCATTATTGTACCAGGAACAAACTGTTGCATTACACCTAACCATTTTGGCATATCATTGTAGGATTTATCCTAATCGCCAAATAGTCGAACAATTGCCTTCTAGTTTGCTATCCATGTTTTTTATAGGAGGTCATGTATCTATACCTAATTCGGGTCCCCGCGATCAAAACTGAAACAAAAATGGCTGGATCTGCTTGGACCAAGGATAAAATGTATGAGCAAATCATGTTAGAATCTAATTACATATGATCTTATGAAATTCGTCTAAATGTGCAAGTATAAGGGCCATTTTATTTTCTAATCTCCCAAACTTGTTTCTTTTTTAATAATGTTGCCCTTATACTCCAGTTGCACCCCATGCCATACATTTTAAACTTATCGTGATACTTGGTTGGTGTAGATTCAATAACTTTGTAATCTACAAAGTGCTTGATATTGTAATGCTTGATAGCTAAAAGCACCGCTTCTTTCATAGTAAACTGCTTCTCAACACAGAGATCACCAGTAGATGGATTCCAGGTTGATTGCATACCTAAGGTATGAGCATATTTTGGAAATTTTGCCACATGTGTTGCATCCAAATCGAGGGTGCGCATATGGGACACATGCTCAAATTGATGAAGAAGACCACTACCACCAATAGTAGATGACAAATATGAGCGTTAATATTAGCTGCAACATCTGCGTCAGAATTATTATTGTCATCACTGTCATCAAATTCAGCATACTCTTTTGGCTCACTAAAGTCTCCAACATATTCATAGTGAGGTCTAAATGACTGATCCGGATCGCGATCAACATTGAATGAACTTGGTCCTCCACTTTCCATTTAAGCACCTCTAATTGAAGACTCATCATCATGGAGGTGTGTGGTGCATCATCTTCGGTGGTAGGAATTATTGGTGGCACAAATGAATAATGAAAGGATTACCTATGCATCAAGAGGAGGTTGACATCCGGGCCATGATATTTGTGGCAGTATGTTGTATATAGTATAGATATTTGAAGGCCCACCATCATCATTAACATCCTTTAGCTCAGCATATAACTCAATTTTACCAATATGAGGAAATTGTTGATGAGCATCAAACATGCATCTTACATCATCGTCATTTTCAACTGAGAAACTCTTATATTAGACACATCTTTCCCCCATAAAAATAGAAAGTCTATATTTGATCTTCGATACTTTTCTTCTGTTCCCAGCTTTGATTTTTGTATGAATTTTGGCCTTCAATTCCTCTATTGTGATGGCTTCCTCAACACTAGTACTTTTTGGATGGTCACTTTGGAATGTAACACCTTCTTCGCTGTTGAAAATTTGTCAATCAAAGTAGACAAGTGTGACAAATCTATTGCTCATCTTGTCAAATTCACTTTTAATAGGAAACAATAAAGGCTAGAATAAAGAAGCACTATCAATAAACTCTACAAACAAATCTTGCACAAATTTGAAAGAATATGATAATGAAAGTGAATGAAAATGAGAGTAATGAACTAAGGTATTTATAATGGAGTAAAAACAAAAATCTATGCATTAGTCATCTTTTTTCTGTTGTGTCAAAAGAAATCTGATACCCCATGCAATGTCACATCTTTTGGGTTCCAAGAAATTTATTAGGCATTAGTCTTCTTTTTTCTATCATGTCAGAAGGAATCTGATACCCCATGCATATGTCACGTCTTTTGGGTTCTAAGATATGCATCTGTCACGTCTTTCATGTTCCAAGAAATTTATTAGGAATTAGTCTTCTTTTTTCTATCGTGTCAGAAGAAATTTGATACCCTATGCAACGTCGCATCTTTCGAGTTCTAAGACATACATCTGTCAGGTCTTTCGAGTTTTAAGAAATTTATTAGGCATTTGTCTTCTTTTTTCTATCATGTCAGAAGGAATCCGATGCCCCATGCAATGTCATATTTTTCAAGTTCAATTATTTGTATAATATGTATTTTTATCATTTCTCCAATATGTATGTTCAATTCTTGTATAATTTCTATTTTTATCTGTATTCTTATCATTTATATAACATGTTTTTATATCATTTAAAGTTAGTAGTATATATCATATTGAACTAATAGATTTCTTAGAACCCAAGAGATGTGACAGATGCATGGAGAATCAGATTCTTTCTGATATGATAGATAATATTTGACTAATGACTAATAGATTTCTTAGAACCTGAGAGATGTGACAAATGCATGGGGAATCAGATTTCTTCTGACACGATAGATAATATTTAACTAATGACTACTAGATTTCTTGGAATTCGAGAGATGTGACAGATGCATGAAAAATCAGATTTCTTCTGATACAATAGATAATTTATATATTTATACATAATTTATGTAAAAATATATATGCAGGATAGTCAATTAGCAGACCAAAGATGGGTAGATAGATAATTTCAATCTCTCTATTAATAATATCAATAATTATCATTTCCTTCTTTGAAATTATTTTTTTGCTTTTATTTTTACTTAATAATTATTTGTTAATTTACCTTTTTATAATACGTTCCCACCATATTTGCTTCTCGCCAGCCTAACCGACAAGTTCTCAATGTAAAATAGAAAAAAGGTACATTTCTGAAATTAAATTGCAAACGGTGCATATCAGGAAAAAATTATCCATATTCGCATAAAAAAGCCTATAATCATTACCTATACTTTAATGATTTAAGTTAATTATAATCTTTATGTGTAAATATAATAAATTATGTTTTATAACTTTCATTGTCTTTTATGTAATATATAATGTATATGCATAGTTTTAAGAAAAATATGTAATACTTATTTATATTACTTATAATAATATACTTATGTAATAGATAATCTAATTTATGTAATTATAATATTTTATGTTATACAATTTTTTATTATCTATTAATAATATATTTTTGTAACTTATAAAATTTTTATGTAAACATAATAAATTTATGTATTACAATTTTTATTATCTTTTATCATAATTTATGTAACTAAATAACGTATATGTGTAATTGTAAGAAAAATAGTTATTACTTATTTCTGTTACCTATGGTAATAAAAGTATGTAATGGATAATAAAATTTATGTAACTATAATAATTTATGTAATATTACTTTTTATTACATACTAGTAATATATTTTTGTAACTTATAAAAGTTTTACGTAAATATAATAAATTTATGTACTATAACTTTTATTTTTCTTTTATCATAATTTATGTAAATCAATATTATACACATATAATTATAATAAAAATATGTAATATGAACTTATATAATCAATCATAATAATTTATATAATAACTAATATAATTTATGTAATAATAATATTTATTTATATTTTTAACTTTTTTTAATAATAAAAATTGATATAACTTTTAGTGCATTCATGTAATCATAATAATTATATATATATATATAAAGCAACCGGCATAGCCGGTTGCATACGGAGCTGACCGCAACTGCTCCTCAGGGAGCGTATGCTAGAACACCCCCTTGAAATACTGGTACACTAATTTTCAAAATATGGGCCCTACCCGTAAAGCAGCAAAGGAAAGAATGGTTTGATTATTATTTATTTGTATAAAATTGAAATTTGTATTTCCTGGACCCTTTAGACATGGAACTTTGATTCTTTGAATTCTGGAAGATCTGACCTTCAAATTTACAAAACCATCTTTGAAAAACTTTCTCCATTGTCAAACCTTCCCATACGCAATGTGATTCTAGTTCATCGACTAGTTTTTTAATTTTTTCCGTAGAATTTCACAGAAATTAAGAGAAATTTTGAAAAGAAAAAACAATATTGAAAGAAGTTGGTATATCGTAGTAACACCAAGATAGCTTAAAAATGGTTAGTTTGATCAGCAATATCAACTTACTTCTAACCCAAGACTTACTGATGAGTGATGAATGAGGATGCTTCATTTTGTCAGGTAACCAACCCTTTTTTGGCCTCCCTCCCTCCCCCTCCTCTTTTTTATTTTTTATTTAGTTCATTTATTTTTAAATTTTTTTTAGAGTATTCCTTTTTGTCTATTTTAATTGCTTATTTAGATCTTTAATTTTATAGTTATTTGATTTAGATTCTGAGTAAGACAAATTTTGTGGAAACTTTACACTAGATATATGGCCACCCATTACGTGGGTGGAAATTTTGTGAAATGATTTTTTTAAAAAAATTATGTATAGGTAATTTTTTATGAGAAATGATCGTTTTTAAGAAAAACCTATTTTTTTCAAAAATTTATATAAAAACCAATGCCTTACTATTATTATTCAATTCACTTACACATTCTTTTATTGAGGTGGTTCACTTAACTTGTAGTATTAAACCAATCCAAGTTCTATTATTAGTACCAAAATTGTTGTACCCACTATGTAGGTAAAAAATATTTTTTATTTTATGAAAAATATAAGTAGTTTTTAAATGGGCAGTTACATTTTAAAAGTAAAAAATATGTAATTTTTTAAATGAGTAGTCATTCTTTTGAATTAAAAAGACATGTACATCCTAATAACTATGCAAAACAATGTGAATGCGTTGGTCAATAAAAATTTTCTCTTTTTTGGGAGATTTCATTAGAAAGTAAAATTATAATTGTGAAATTGACTATAGTTATGATTTTCCATACCTTTTATAATATTTATATATGCATTGTTTATATAGCATTTATGTAGTTATGCAATATAAAAATTTACATAGAATATTTTTAATCTACATATAGCTATATTATATGTAAATAGTTTTACATTTTTATGTACATATACATAGATTTGCTTTCTTAAAGCTTGTCTCAATCTACTTGTTATTTTAGAGTAGTTTTGAATGATTTCAAAAGTCATTGATTAGGTTTTAGAGTTGAATTTGTGATATGTACATATGGTATAGTTATAATGATATGTACTTATTGTTATAGTTATGAACGTATAATTTTGTAGTTGTATGTACATATAGGTTGTGCTTACCTTATCACATTAGTCTTAAAGCATTTATTTTGGGAAAATAACACATAAGACATGACTATTAGACATTATTTCTTTTATACTTTACAAAAATATTTTTTTCGATCATTGTAAAGTTGAAATGATTCAATGAAGCCCTAAAAAGAGTATGTCTTAATGGTTCGAGTTGCTAGGCTTATATTGTTGAAGCATTGAATTTAGTCTTTTTTGTACAATCTAGTTTTCTGATGCATAGTTGACGTGTTACATTTTGTATAGTATTTACCTTATTTATGTTGTTAGCTTTACTAGTTTTGAATTGATTCCGGTTTTGATATAACATAACTTAAGCTTAATTAACTTGTATTTAAATATTTTCAATCTTAATATCTTTTCATTAAATAATTTTTAAGATATTTTGAAAGATACTAAATTGTTTCAAACTCTTTGATACTCAAAAATATGTTTTTACGGCATATCTTAACTTAAAATATTTTTTGAGAAAAGTTTTACAAGCATTAAAGCCAAGAAAATCACTTCTATAAATTGATTTTAATATGAATGTATCGATACCTTATGTTTTAATATTGATATAATGCTTACTAGTAGTTCAAGTTTTCTGAAACCCTCAAATATGTCGATACAAGTGTAATTGTATCCATATGCTATGGTATGTATCAACACACACATTATGTGTATCGATATACATGCTTGTATCGGTCACTTTTTTAAACAAATGTATCGAGTACCCACACTAAAATACACATACATTGCAACGGATCAGAATGTAAAATTGCATTTGTGAAGCTCACATCGACTTTCCATCAAAGTAACTAATGCCCAATGTCTATAATTCATTCTCAAGCTATAAAGAGAGGCTTACAACAACCCAAGAAACAAGAGATACCAAGATTGATCAATAATTTCACAAGATTGATCAATAATTTCACACCAAAGCTCAAAGTTCTTCAAGCTATTCATTCTCATCATATTCTTAATTAATTTATTTTATTAAAGTTCATTTGTACCTTTTCTTGCCTACAATTAAACTCTAGCAAACACCCACATATTAGAGGCTTTTATTTGTTTGCGAAACACTTATTCATTTGATAAAGGATTTATGTGAGATTAAGTAAAAATATTTAAGGATTTGGGTAGAATTCTTAAGGGGAATTAAAAGGTTCTATCTTAGCCTCAAAAGATAGTGTTATAAGGTTATACCTTAGCCTCAAAGGTAATATTTTCACTAATGGATTGTGAAAATCACCTTGGCAAGGAAGTGCCAAGAAAAGAAAACATAGGCTCCAAGTTTAAGGATCGAACCTCTATATATATCGTGTTTGATTCTCACTCTTAACTCAACTTCATATTTATTTGATTTCAATTTTTGATTAAATTTGACTTTATGATTAATTTTTTTAAAAGAACCAAATCACCTATTATTGGTTCATCTTTCATTTGAGATAACATATATAAGTTTCATACATGTTACATTTTTTATTATATCAATGGATATAATCTTGTTGTCAACTTAAAGATATCAATATATTTTTTCTTAAATCCTTATATCCTTAAGAATCCACTGCATTATATGGATAAGAATAGCATGAAGACTTGGGGTATATGTAGATATAGTATATCATACTATTTTTACTATATGTATGTTTGTTTGTTTGTTTAAAGGAACCAACCCCCTCATAAAGTGAATTAAATCCCTATAACATTTTTGGCCTAATGAGTCAATTCCTTTTTTAGAGGGGCCCAGTTCTTTTTTTAAAAGGGTTAGTTCTTGACTTTGAGTTAAGCCTGAAAAGGTCGGTTCCTATTTTCAAAGGTTAGTTCTATAGTTTGCTTTAAGCCTTAAGGGTTTGATTCTTTATCATAAGGGGGTAGATTTAATTAAATTCACTAAAGGCTAAATTTGTCTTTAAGGTTTAGGGTGTCAGTTCCCTTTTTGAAGAAGTTGATTCTTTAATTTGAGTTTATCTTCAAATGCTTAATTCCTATTTTCAAGGTGTTAGTTCACTACTTTACTTTAAGCATCAAAGGTCTCTATCTTGAGGGGGTCAATTTAGTTAAATGCAATAAAGGCTAAATTTTTTCTTCAAGGCTTACAATGTTAATTTTTTCCTTAAGTTGGTTCTTATCCTTAGTTATGCTATTTGTACATATAACTAGCTATTCCAAAATTATGCAAATGTTAATTTTGCTATAGGACATTCAATACCAGATGGGAAAGCAACCAATATTTATATAATATAACCACGACTTGCTTTCAAAATTTATTTGTATTTCAAGGCTTCTTTAAATACATAATAGTCAAAAAGTGTATTGCACTGTACACAAAGACTCCTTATCTACTTTAAGTGAAAGGACACTATATTCACCTATCATCATAACTTCAATACTGACATCATTTTAGAGAATATATTCTCTACATTTTGTTTCTATAACAATGACTAAATAGTTTAAAGATTAATAAAATATAATTAGTGTACTTTGTGCAAAAAATCACTTGGATTAGCCAACTTCGAACATGGATTACTATGACAACTTGCTTAGAACTTGCTCTTTTTTAGTATCTCTTGAATCTGAATCAATTGGGCTACGAGTTGTAGGCAGTACTTTTTTGCATCAGCTCATAAGAAATTCTCCACATTAATTATAGAATTGTTGAAATTTTAAAGAAAAACGCATAATTTATGTACATATATATGGAAAAACTATTATAAATATAGAACAATAAAAACCCACTTATATGTACGTAGAGTATAACAGTATGTACAGATAACTTATCATTACTCATCATTACAATAGTAAATAAAGCTAAAAAAATATGTGAAGATGGTAGACAAATTGAAAACAGCATATCACACCTATGTAATATACTATGTCATTAATTGATGTTAACTATGTATATTTCTTATCTCTTTATATACTTTTGAAAATAAACATAAGCACTATGTACATATCACAATAAATAAAAGGTACATATCATTATAACAATCTGTACATATTTTTATAACTAAATGTATATATAACTAAAATTGAACCAGCTTATTCACAAAGAATCACTATAATAGCATGTACACGTGAGCGTAACAACTTTATTACTATAACTATATGTATATATTACAAATTCAACTTTAAAACCTAATCCTTGACTCTACAAATTATTCAAAACTATTATAAAATAACAAGTTTATTAAAACAAACTTCAAAAAAGCAAGCTCACATATACACATAAAAGTATAAAATTATGTATATATAGGATAGCTATATGTACATTGAACAAAAATATATATTTTTATATTATGACAAATTAAACTCTTAAACCTCAATCACAAATTCAACTTTATAAATTTGTTGGATTCTTATGGATCAACAAATTACAAAAAATCAAATCAAAATAATAATATAATTTATTTATCGTTATAATAGATTTAACATTATAACAATGCGTGATTTATCAAAACAATAGATTTAACACAATAATAGATTTAATACAATAACAGTATGTACGTATGATTATAACAGTATGCAATATATCATAATAAGAAGGAAACCAACCCCTTCACTAAGGAAACCACTTTTTCATTAGGAATCACTATAATAATATGTACATAGTATAACAATGTGTACATATCACCATAACATTATGTATATATCACAAATTCAACTTTAAAGCCCAAATGGTAGCTACCCAAATCATTCAAACTACTCTACAATAACAAGTGTACTAAGATAAACTTTAAGAAAGCAAGCCCATGTATATGTTCATAGAAGTATAAAAGTATGCAAATTTCAAATAGCTATATGTACATTCAATTAAAAAAATATTTATAGTTTTACATTGCATATTACAAAAGTATGGAAATCACAACTATGTCTAGTTTCACAAGCATAATTCTACTTTCTAAAAAAATCTTCAAAAAAGAAAGAGAAAAATCTTTATGCACCAACACATTAAAATTATTTAGCATAACCACTGTGATTTAACCATCTTTATCTCATACTTATCTCTAGGAATTCTAGGGAAAATTTTCCCTCCCCTTTCACCTTTTACTATATTTAGCACATTTTCCACAAAAAAAGTAAAGGATATTTGTGTTATAATATTCTACATGCAAAAATAGATCCAATTTAGGGAAAAATAATAGAAGAATACATGATAATTACTTAAACAATGCAAACATTACAAATAATGTTCATAAAAGAGAAAATATTAAAGAAGCTTTTTTATCACTATAAAAAGAATACAAGAATAAAAAGCAATACTAATAAAATATCACGCAAAGTAAACGATGGGTAAATATAATCCACTAAACAAAACTAATATTAACTATATAATAAGAATCAATTTATAAATATCCTAAACTTATCAAATGCAAATTAATAAGAATATAAATCACAAAATACTATTTAATATTAATATGCATCATATAATAAAAATTGATAATAGACACTAATATGAATACCCATTAGAAAATATCACGTAAAACAAAATAGAAGTTAATAATAATGAAAACAAAAAGTGGTAAATGAAAAGAGTTAAACTAATGGAAAGTCTAAAATATTTTCCAAGAAAGACATAGTAAACTTCTATAGGTTAAAAAAACATATGCTTATTTATAAGATTGACAATTAGATCAAATTAAGCAATTTAGACATAAACCACCATCAAATCTTTTTCACAAAAGAATATGCCAAGTGTTAGTACATAATGTTCGCAACTTAAACATGTAAGCAAAAGGTGGCATATATTAATTGTGGTCAAAGATCGTTTAATTCAATCAATGAACATGCATAAAAAGTTAAGTATAAGCATTTAGACATGTTCAAAGATTCATATGAGGAAAACATTTTAAGTATACTTTACATATAAAGATACTAATTGTTAATTATAAATCATATATGTCACTGAACTTAATGTCAAATGATGTGAGCTTATATAGCATAAGTTAAGCATTTACCTTAAACCTTGTCAAGTTTTATTGATATTCTCATTGGACTTTTAATCCATAATCTCAAAGGTTTAAGCAATCTTTGACGTGTTAAGCTTGATTTGGATGAATGTTGGCATGCTTTGTTTCCTTGTAATTTGATACATAAGTGTTCAATATCTTCCATAAACTTAAAAAGAATCTTGGCAAAAAATAAGTATTATAGTTTCAAGATTCCAATTGTTATATATAAATATATTCAATAAGTTCAAGAAAATATTAATGTTTATTAAGCCAAAAAAAAAAACAATTTGCAAAAGAAAAATAAATGATATTAATTGCTGATAAATAAAATTTCATTGAGTACAACTAATATCAATTTTAAAACCAATTTTAAAGTGACAATTGATAATAATTGGCACAAAATATGCTCAATGAAGCAAAAAAAAAAATTACACATTTGATCATAGACAAAACAATAGCATCAAGATCATGTATTTGATTTACCAAAAACAGAAGTAAGTGATGAGTCAAGAAATGATGCTAATAATAATTTAGGATTGATAAAAAGGAAACATTTGAAGCAAAATCCCTTTAAAATGATCAAAATAACATTTTTGGCTAAAAGATAACTCAAAATGGCCAAAATAGGCTACAGGTATTAATATAAAGGAAGATGTATTGATACATTCTACGTTTTTTTGGGTTTTTGCAATTTATAGGTAGATGTATTAAGACCTCAAGAAGATTATCGGTATAATTTGAAAAATTTTAGAGTGTCG
Organism: Adansonia rubrostipa; assembly: GCA_038381775.1. Lineage (NCBI taxonomy): Eukaryota > Viridiplantae > Streptophyta > Magnoliopsida > Malvales > Malvaceae > Adansonia > Adansonia rubrostipa. The sequence goes on from JBBYHM010000025.1 coordinate 13,406,254, forward strand.
ATCCTTTATTCATGGAGAATAGATACATAATATTTTTTTTTCAAAAATGACTTAGAAAAACATTTAAATTTTTCATTCTAAAACCCATAATTTGAAGTCTTACAAACTTTTGACTTTTAAATAGTAAAACTTATTTGAAGGATCAAAAGTTTGAATCAAAACATCTTTTAAAACAAAATTTGATAGAATTTGCATATTGGTCATATAAGGCATTCAAGTTCAAACAAGGTGAAACTTTAAAACATTGAATTATATGTACAAATTTATAATCATTTTCAATGTCTATCAAACTTGTTAAATCCATAAAAAATGAATAAATAACATAATCATACTTCTTTAACCTCATATAAGGGAAAATGACTATATCACATTAAAAGGGCAAAAGATTGTTAAAAACATGTTCGTGGCTTCAAATCACATAAGCAAGTTTATTTACGCACAACATGATAGAACAGATCGATCAAAGCTTAATATGTTCATGATTTTTTATTTACGGTACTCTAAAACCTGAAAAGTTAATTGTTACTACCAAAGGCCTAAAATACATGTCAAAAATATTTAAGCACAATCTTAATCAACTTGAACATACTCAACAATTTTTAAAATGATAGAACAAAGTTGTTCAAGTAAAAATCTAGCCTCGAAACCAAGAAAATCAAATTGTCAACCTTTTAAACTCATGTTTCCTTGAAAATTCAATTATCATGGCAAATTTTAGAAAATCATTTTAAAGCTCGTTTAACCATTTAGGAAAATTTTATAATACTATTTCAAATTGACCAAATGGTTTCCATACCATAATATCTCAAAAAGTAAAATTTGATCTTTTAAGCTTAAAAAAACCTCTAACACTAGTATTAAACATATAAACAACTAAACATTGCAAGTTTAACAAATTTCACACATTAAAGCTTTATCTTTTGCTAAAAAAATGATTTTAAATGAAAACTTGAAATTTCAAAATCATTTATGCTCCCTTTAAGTATGTGCATAAATATAAAACATTAAAATTGCTTATACTGTGAACTCATTAAAATTAACCTTTTTCATGCATAAAGTCATGTTAGAGCTCATGCTTCAATAACATAACATCATTTCACAAAATATAGTAATATATCATTATTAAGCCCTTAAACATCAAATACGTGTTCATATAAGTTCATACACATACAAGCTGCAAAATATGTATATTCATTTAAAAACATTTTGCATTGAAAACATAAAAATATATATCAGTTCAAACATGGATAGGCAACCATAATTCATATCCAAAAAAAACTTTAAGCTTAGAGGTTACCTGCATCCACATTTTGTGCCTAAAGCATCTAGTCAAATTACTTTGCTCCTGATTGTTTTAACATACCTACAAAAGACGATCACTTGAATTTTAGTACCTAATTGCTTTAGGTCCTCGAATGGTGGTCACCAAGTCTCTTATGCCTTTAGGTACCCATACGTGACTAATCTTAAACTAAATCATTTTCTTGATAGAACAAGTTTGTTGGGTATAAACATGAAAATTAAAATGAGTAAATTTGGGCATACTTAATTGAAAAGATTTTTCTAAAACAATTTGTTTTTCATTTCTGAAAGCTCTCGATTTTCTTTCAAATTAAAAATTATTTCTCTAAAATCATGATTTTTCCATTTAAAGCATAAAAATACTTTTTAAATCTTTATTTTGATTTTTCAAAGCAATTTTTGATTTCAACAATAGATAATTTTTTTAATTTTTAACTTTCAAATCATTTTTTTATATTTTGAATTCATTTCCTTAAACTTGACAACTAATTCATCAAATACATCTTGCAAATCACTAAATGAGTAAAAATTTAAACTACAAAAGTTAGAGGTTGCCACAGGCTCATCAATTGCCATGAAGCAAAGGTTTGGCATTAGTTCATTATTGGATCTGTTATTGTTGGAAGTATTGCTACCATTGATTTCTTCTTTTCCTTCTTCTTTAAAGGGCAATCATATTTAACATGGCTTGATTTCTTACAAAAGTACCACATAACTTGATCACCCTTGCTTCTTTGAGATGATTTGCTTTAGCATATTTTCATGAATTTCTTAAACCTTTTGGCAATATAATTGTCTTTTCTTCTTCATGACATTCTTCATCATCATTCTTTTTTTTTCATTAATAAATGATCCTAGGGTAACACCAACTTTCTTTGGTTGTTATTTTTTATGATTCATCTTTATTTCATGTATGAAGAAGGATCTTATCAGCTCATCTAAAGTAAGAAAATTAAGGTCCTTTGATTCATCAATTGTAATCACTTTAGCTTTCCAAGACTTTAGAAGGCTATTTAGCATTTTCTTGACCATCTCCTTGTTAGGATATGTCTTGAAAGACCTTTCAAGCCATTGATAATGTCCATGAATAAATTAGATATATCCTTAGTACTTTTTTTTGGTTTCATCTGGAACATTTCATAATCAGGAATGAGCATGCTAATCTTTGACTCCTTGAATTAGTTGGTCTATTTATGTATGATTGCTAAGTTATCTCATATTTCTTTACTATATTATACTTGTTTGGCCAACATAAAAAAAGAATGTTCTTGGCTTTGCATTGAGTTAAGCCATCTTGGTATCTCTTTCATCTTATTCACTTTCCTTCTTGTGGAATTCATCATCTGTAACCATCTTCATTTGATAAGTGGACCTTTCATGATCATCTTCCATGTTTGTCCTAGTATATACCATAGAGCCAAGTAGATTGGATATGGAATATAATAGTTAATAATGCAAACTAATCATTTTAGTTAATGATTCAAGGTTTTCCTTCATGTTAGTGGCATGATTGACACTCATATAAACACTAATTGGATGAAGCTTATGAAACATAATGGGCTTAAAAAATTAGTAATAAGTTATGATGATGAGATCCTTATGTATCAAAATTATGTTTCTAAAAATGTTCCTAGTCATCGTGTTATCAAGATAGTGAATTTTAAGGATTGATACATGAGTGGACACTGCACTATGCTCATGGTTTTTCCAGGATATCTCTGTTAGTGTAAGTTATGCAAGCCAATCATTGTGGCTTGTAAGGCAATATCATTTAGTGATTTCATGTAATCAAACATTATATTTATTTAATGTTATAACGATAATTCTTTATCCATAAGATTTTATTGTATAATTGTTATAAATATCTTATGTAGATAAAGCCTTTGAAACATATTGGCCTTGTAAGGGAATTGTAAAAGTTACAATTATGAGATCCCTATGCATCAAAGCCATGTTTCTAAAAATGTTTTTAGTCATCGTATTGTCAAGACTGGGTATTAACAATGCATAAATACTAGCATATGTAAGCCTCCATGCATAGGATGCATGCAACTGATCTCATAAGTTGAAGTATAAAGATACTTAGGGACATCATATAGGTGCATGTTATGGTAACAAGTTCATTGAACATGCCCGCTATGGGAGTTCCACTTGGTATTTCACCCAAGTATCTACAGAAATACTCTCATGTCTCAATTAGTGTAAGTGATCTTTGGACTTATGACACCAAGTCATATCATATAAGGAGTCTTATGCTTTGATTCCATCACGAATGTGTCCACAATAGATGGATGCTTATGGTAGAGTGGTTTAGGTATGCCATGAATGTTGTGGTAGGTGAATGAGTGGTCTAGACAAGATTTATCATCATAAATGATATGAAAAGACATATTTCACATGTACTTGGCTTGCGTTAACTTAAAGTCTTTGGCCAAGGCAATATTGATTATGGAGTTAAAACATATGAGTTACATACTAATATGGAATAAACTAAGAGTAGACACTGAACTATGCTCTTGCTAATTTCAAGATATATGATGAAAGGATATTTATTACATTAAGATACTTAACACTGATGGGCTTATTGAAATCATATTGACACTTTTGCATGTTGGATGGCCATGATGCATCACTGAATGCTAGTCTTAGTCTATAAATATAAAATATTCTTAATTAGGCTATCTTATATTTATTGCCAATATGATGATAGCCTAGTATGTCATATAAATAGAGGTGATTAGTAGAAATTAAATTAAGATTGGGTTTATATGTCTATTGCAAGTACTGGTTACTTGGCCCAATTTAAATAGTTCACATGGGCCTAAGGCAAAATTAAGATTTCTCAAAAATTAAAATTTAATCCTAGATGTATTTAACCTAAGCTAGCTATCCCATATAGTCCAAGAGAGACTAAAGAATTTGGCCAAGAGACCTCCAAGAACCTATTTTGCATTTTTCACAATTTTTTAATGTAGAGATTGCATAAATTTGAAGGTTTTTAAGGAAAAATTATTTTCTTCTTAATTTTGATAATTGAATCAAGGTTTTCTAATAGCAATGGAAGGTTTATTGAAAGCTAAGCTACTAGCACAGCTCTCGACAATAAAGTTTCTTCCTTATTAAAAGATTTTTAGGCCACATGTATAGATAACCATTAAAGGCTAGATGCTTGGACAGCTTCGGTTTATGATAACTATGCTCAATGTGTTTGATACTTGGGTCAGGGAATTGCTTAAACACTTCTCAAGATTAAGGTATGCTGGAATCTTGAATGGATATTTAGGTTTCTTGATCTTAAAGATTAGTCAAGATCATGCAAGATGATCATATTTTGAAAGTCTTAAATTATCTTTATTTTTATGTTTCCATTGCCATGTTTATAAGATATTTTATAACTTTTTGTAATTTGATTACTTGCTACCCTGAGACTTCCTACAAGTGGTATTATGAGTGTCCTTGCATCGATTTGATTACTCTTATGTTTTTGTTGTTACCGATTAAAGATTTTGTTTAATTCTATCTTGATCTGTTCTTGAATTTAAAAATTAAAGAAAATTATTTCTTTCAGATTTTTAAAATTCCAGCATGCTAATTCATGTTTATTATTCACTTTTAATTAATTAAAATATGATTTTTATTAATTAAATTAATATTAGAGTCATGTGTTAACAATTTGGTGTTAATTAGTGTGAGGTTGGCTCCATTTTGGTGTTTTGATGAGGCTGATTTTTTAGGTAGCCATTGCCATAATTTTTCCTTGTTTTTCCACCTAGAAAAATCTAGTTACAATCAGAGTTGAACATTTCAATTCCTAGCTAAAATGGGTGCACTAGGTGTGCTTGAAGCTTGCAACATCTTGTTTTTTTCTTAGATCTTGGTGCGACAACAATGGCAGCAAAGAATTGCTGTAAAATTTGCTTTATTTTTAGAAGTTCAGTGGGAGGAAGACAATGGTGTTTGAATTGAAGTAGGATGGCTAAGATAATTATGCATAGGATAGAGTCCTAGTTGGATAGGATTCCTCCACGATTTACACAAAACACAGTCCTATTTTGGAGTAGGTCTCTTTCAATTTTAATTTTCTGACATTGAAAATCTAATATGATCTAATTAAATTAAATTAAAATTATAAAATAAATAAAAAGCTAAAAGTTAGCATGATTGGTGCAATTCACTTCCCTAATAGGTTGATTCCAATTAAAACTTCTACATATCATCAAACACCTAATTACCCAAATGTATTATTTTTCTTAAATTGTTTAATATATAGATTGGATAAATATAATAAGCATGCAATTAAAATTCAATTAATTTGATTAATGAAAAATATATTTAATTTAAATGATTAAACCTCTTTGGAATATGATTTATTCTAATACTATTAGAATAATTGTTATATCATGCAAGAAAATTGTTTTCCATATTAAATGAAATATGGATCAATTATTTAAGCATCAAGAATTGGTAACTTGAATTTAAAACACATGTTTATATATATATATATATATTCATAATTGTTGTAGATATATGGGATGTTTATGACTAGGCCCAATAAGATTGTGAATGTATAATTGATTATTTATGGATGTTTAAAATTTTTAAATAGGGTCTAGGAACCCTTCCTTATCTTTATTTTCTCAAAGGTTGTAAATTCTTTTCTCACCTAAATCCCCTCAAAGGTACTTGAAGCTTTTTTCTTGCAAGTGTAATTAGATTACATAAGTCTAAAATTAGGGTTAGTTAGGAAAAATTTTGTAACTTGAAGATAAAGATCCAAGCAAAAGCGCCATAAAGCCTGAGAGATTACAAGAAGCTTTTGAAGACTTTGTATATAATGACATAAAAATTGACCAAGCAATTTCCTATGATGGTTCAAGGATATTGCACTACTAATTATCCATAATCATCTAAGTAGTATGCATGATAGTAGATTTATTTTATGCAATATTATAAATGCTATGCAGCAAATATGATGAGACCTTAATCAAAAGATAAAATAAATAAAACAAAATCCCTCGTACAATATTGAGTGACATGCTTCACATGATAAAGATGCCTTTCATTATTCATAACAATATACCTGAGTTTTAGCTGAAGGTGATTTGTTGAGTTGCTCAAGATCCCTTCTGCTTGAACGACATGAGTTATAAGTAATGGGTCTTACTCAACTAATGTTATATGATTTTGATGTGTTGCACTCGACCATATGATGTTAGATGAGATGGTTAGGTGAAATGTATATGATGCATTTAAGAAAAAAGTTGCCACCTAACTAATTTGGGGTTGCATAAAGATGCAATTGGTAAGCTTTGCTACCTACCCAACTAGATTTGTTGTAATTTATTGAGTCTTTCAAGGTTGCAACATCTTGAAAGAGATCCTAGCCCACTAGAAATACCTTAAAGAGATTTTTGAATAATAGTGAGGGCTATTATTTTGAAAAATTAGTGGAAGGACCAATAAAGATTTAATACCTTGTCATTATTGGTTTAATACATGAATAAATAATATATACTCATTTTATGCTAGGTAGTTGATAATGGTATTTATATTAACTGCATTGCGAGGCATACTTGATGCCATAAGCCCAAAGTGTTTGGACTAGTATGTGAAATTCAAAAGTGTTCTTAATAAAGGAAGGTAGCTGACCTTCACATGATTGAATTGAACTATTTTACTATTAATACTACCTCTTGGATAATAGATTTAGAATGTGGATCACACTTAGGTAATCACATAAGCCTGTTAAAGAATAGTAGAAAATTAGGCTCTAATGAGGTAATTTTGAGAATGGACAATGGATCAAAAATTGAGGCCACTGCCATTGGAACCTATACCTTATCATTGCTTGTAGGCATGACCATAGAAGTAAAGAATGTCTTTGTGTTTCAAGGTTATCTATAAACATCATTTTAATTTCATAGCTCACTAAAAATGATAATTTTGAATTCTGGATGAAAGGCAATAGTTGCACAATTATCCTAAATGACATGGTCTCTGGATCAGTCTCATTGTAAAATATGCTATATGTATTGGATCCATATATGCCTTTACTTAATATAGATGTGAAGAAAGCAATGAGTAATGACCCAAGTAAAACCTACATCTGGCACTATAGGCTTGGTTATATCAATGAGACTTGAATAGCCAAGTTACACAAAAAAGGCTATCTAAACCATTTGATTATGAATTATATAGGACATGTAAATGTTGTCTCCTTAGAAAAATAACCAAGACTCTCTTCACCGATAAAAGTGAAACTATAGATTTGTTGGGCCTAGTCCTTCAGATGTATGTGGACTAATAAATATAAGGGCTAGAGATGGGTATTCTTACTTCACTACCTTTACTGATGATTATTCAAGGTATAGGTATTTGTACTTAATGAAGTACAAGTCCAAAGCTTTTGAAAAGTTTAAAGAGTATCAGGCTAAAGTAGAGAAACAATCTGACAAGAGTATTCTAGCTCTTAGATTTGATCGAGGAAAAGAATACTTAAGTCAAGAATTCATGGATCATTTCACTAAGAATAAGATTCTGTCACAATGGACTCCACCCAAAGCTCTACAATACAAAGAGGTGTCTAAAAGGAGAAATCAAATTTTGTTAGACATGGTTTGTTCCATGATGTCTAAGGCTGACCTTTTGGATACCCTTTTGGGGATATGCCTTAGAAATTGCTACTCATCTTTTAAATAATGTTTGATCCAAATTTATTAATAAGACACCATATGAGATATGGAAAGGTACAAAGCTAAATTTATCTTACACAAGGATTTAGGAATGAATTGCTTATGTGAAGCATGTAGCGACTGATAAGCTTGGACCTAGATCACCTAAATGTAAGTTTATGGGGCATCTTGAAGAAACTACTATATACTATTTTTATAATCTTAATGATCAAAAGGTGCTTGTCTCAAAACATGAACACCTTATAGAGAAAAGCTTTTATTTGAAAGGTCCATTGAAAGTGAAATTAATCTTGAAGAAGTTCAAGAACCATAAATAAACATTTTTATAGAACCTGAGCCAATAGTTGAAGCATCAGATGCTCAACCTGAAGCTCAAAAGATGTAATACTACATTGATCTAGTTAAATCAAGTAAGTTTCAGAGAGATAAAAATTTTGTGTGGATCAAGATAACTTACCTTTTTACCAATTTTGAGGAAGCAATGTTTAACATTGACTTTGATAAATGGCTTAAAGCCATGAAATCCAAAATCGATGCCATAAAAGTCAACCAACTATGGACTTTGGTTGATCTATCTGAGAGGATAAAGCTCATAAAGTGTAAATGGTTCTTTAAGAAAAAGATTGACATTGATGGTAATGTATAGACTTATAAGGCTAGATTGTTGGCAAAATGTTATAATCAAGTCGAAGACATTGATTATGAGGAAAGCTTTTCACTAATTGCCATGGTAAAATCCATTTTGATCATGCTTGCTATAGCTGCATATTATGATTATGAGATACGGCTGGATGTAAAAATTGTGTTCTTTAATGGGAATTTGCAAGAAAAAGTGTACATAACACAACCTAATTGTTTTACATCCAAGGTAAATCAAAATCAAGCATGTAGATTGAGAAAGTCCATATATGAGCTAAAGCAAGCTTCACAAAGTTGGAATATCAGATTTGATAAAATAATTAAAGAATTTAGCTTCACAAAGAATCCTAATGATCCATGTGTCCATAAGAAAATGAATAGGTAAGCTATTATTTTCTTAATGCTGTATGTTAATGACATACTACTCATAAGAAATGACATGCCAATGCTATAGGCCACTAAGGTCTAGCTATCCAAACAATTCTTCATGAATGATTTAAAAGAAACAACTTATATTCTAGGAATTAAGATCTATAAAGATAGATCGAAAATGCTGCTTGGTTTATTTTAATCCATTTACAGGTAAGGTGCTAAAGAAGAAAAATCCTACCTATGGTATATGACATGCATAAATCGAAACAGATGTGTCCTAAAACATCAGATGAAAGGGCATGGATGGATGAGATCCTATATGCCTTAGTTGTTGGATCTATTATGTGTGCTATGCTATGTACAAGACCAGATGTATCATACACTCTAAGTATCACAAGCGATATAAAAGTAACCTAGGTGAAAGTCACTGGATCACTTTGAAGAATATCCTTAGATATTTATAAAAGACTAAGGATATCTTTTTGGCATATGGAAGGGCTAAACTATATGTAAAGAGTTATAGCGATGCTAGCTTCCAATCTAGTTCAGATGATAGCAAATTGTAGAGTGATTTTGTATTTACCTTTAATGGTGCTATAGTCAATCGAAAAGGTTTTAACATGAAGCCAAATACATCCCCATGTGTGAGGCCATATTAGAGGAAGTTCGTATGGATGAGTTCATTTGATGAACTTGATATGGTTCCAAGCATTGTTATTGTGATAATAATGGAGCCATAGCGTAAACTAAGGAACCGTCATCTCATCATAAATCCAAATACTATAACAATATCATGTCATTAGAGATATTGTAAAGACATGTGATGTTAGTGTGGAATGAGTACCCACCGAGGATAACTTAGCTAATCCTTTCATTAAAGTTTGTCCCAGTAAAAGTATGATCATCATATAAAGGGTATAAGGCATTGACATATGGCAATTGGGTTTAGTGCTAGTGGGAGATTATTAATGTAAGCCCTACAATCCAATTATTACGGCTTGTAAAGCATTATCATTTAGTGATTTCATGTAATCAAACACTATATTTATCTAATGTTATAAAGGTATTTCTTTATCCATAAGATTTAATTGTATAATTGTTATAAATATCTTATGTAGATAAAGCCCATGAAACACATTGGCCTTACAAAAGAATTGTAAAGAGTTATAATTATAAGATCTCTATCCATCAAAACCATGTTTCTAAAAATATTTTTAGTCATCATAGTGCCAAGATAGGGCATTGACAATGCACAAAGACTAGCATATGTAAGTCTCCATGTATAGGATGCATGTCACTGATCTCATAAGTTAAAGTATAGAATACTTAGAAACATCATATGGGTGCTTGTTATGCTAACAAGTTCATTGAACATGACCTTTTATGAGAGTTTCATTTGTTATTTCACTCAAGTGTCTATAGAAATACTTTCATATTTTAGCAGTGTAAGTGATCCTTGGACTTATGACACTAGGTCATCTTATATAAGGAATGTCATGCTTTGATTCCATCATAAACAGGTCCACAATAGATGAATGCTTACGGTAAGGTGGTATTGTGTATGGCATGAATCATATGTTAGGTTAATAAATGGTCCAGAGAAGATCCATTAGCCCCTGATATCTTGTATGTACCTGGCCCGTGATATCTTGTATGTACCTGGCCTGTGATAACTCAAAGTCTTTCGCCAAGGCAATATTAATTATGGACTTAACACATATGATCTAAGAGTTGACATTGATCCATGCTCTTGCTAATTTCGTAATATATGATGAAAAAAATATTTATTACATTGAGATATTGAACACTGAAGGGCTTGTCAAAACCATTTTGACACTCCTTACATGTTGGGTGGCCATGATGCATTACTAAATGCTAATCTTGGTCTATAAATATAAAATATTCCTAATTATGCTATTTTATATTTATTGCCAATATGATGGGGGCCTAATGGGGTCGCACACATAAGGGTGACTAGTAAAAATTAAATTGAGACTGGGTTTATATGCATAATACAAGTAATGGTTACTTAGACCAATTTGAATAAGTTTATATGGGCCAGAGGCAAAATTATAATTTCTCAAAAACTAAAATTTAACTCTAAATGTATTTAACCTAAGTTGGCCATCCCATATTGTCCAAGAGAGACTAAAGAATTCAGCCAAAAGACCTTTAAGAGCCTGTTTTGTGTTTTCCATAGTTTTTCTAAGTAGCGATTGCACAAATTTAAAGGTTCTTAAGGAAAAAATTGTTTTCTTCTTTTTGATTATTGAATCAAGGTTTTCTGCGTGCAAAGGAAGGTTTATTGAAACCTAAGCTACTAGCATGGCTCCTAGCAATAAAGTTCCTTCCTTATTGAAGGACTTTTAGGTCATCTATATAGATAATTGTTAGAGGCTGAATGCTTAGACAACTTTGGTATACAACAATTGGGCTTGGTGTATTTGATAATTGGGTCATGGAATTGCTAAAAACTTCTTAAGATTGAGGTATGTTTGAATATTGAATGGATCTTTAGGTCTCTTTATCTTAAAGATTAGTCAAGATCAAGCAAGATAATCCTATTTTAGGAGTCCCAGATTATCATTATTATTATGTTTCTGCTGTCATGTTTATCGGATATTTTATAAATATTTGTAATTTGATAACTTTTTACTTGAGACTTCCTATATCTAGTGAAAGGAATAAAGTATAATGAGAGGTTGGTTACTAAAAGGTTTCTTGAAGAGGTCATATTTACTTTTCCTACATATCAATTGGCCATAATGCTTGCTAGAGGCCAATCTTGGTCTTTAAATATAAATATACTTAAATGGATAATTATATTTATTGTCCTTATAATGGAATCCTAATGGTCACATACAATAAGATGATCTAGTGGACTAAAACTAAGATTTTGTTAAGTATGACTTAATTAAACAAATGGTAGAATAAGGAGGACTTAATTGAATAAGTTCAATTAAGAATAATTTAAGACATAAATTAGATTTATGGAATCTAATTAGAGATGTCTTAATATGGCAATAAAGATAAGAATGTCTTATCAAGATAATGTCTGTTTGTGGACATGGTCCTAAGGATATTATTAAATAAAGCCAAAAATTATATTTAAAAATTAAATAATTATTTGATAATTATATAATTAATTATTTAATAATATCTACATGAAGTAAAATTGTGTTTAGAAAATTTAATCATGAATTAAATTATCTAATATATAAATTAAGGAGTTTGGCCAAAAGGCTTAATTACCAAGTTAAGATAGTTTAGTTGTAAACTCTCCAAGTTAGGCTTGCTAATGGGCTAGGTGCATGGAATAGCTATCTTGGAGTGCTATTGGGCTAAAATATTAATAAGTTACTATTGAGGCCTAATCTTGGATGAGTTAATCAAAATAGTTTTAATTAGATTCCAAAAATAATCCAAAGTGGCGCCACCCTCTAGGTATGTTAATAATGGGCTTAATTAACCAATTAGTCAAGCTTAATGTAGCTTGAGATGTACTAAAATACATAATTAAGGCTTTTTGGCTAATTAAGGCATCTAAAAAATCTTAAGCACCAACCTCTCTACTTTTTTAAGAGGTTGGCGCAATCCTATGTATTTTCCTAAGGGTGTCTTGGTGCAAACATTGTTTTTGAGTGATCTAAAATAGTTTATAATCATAAAAAAAAGGTAGAAATAAGTTTTCTACCCTAAAGGAATGAATTAAAATAAAAAAAAATTAGGATTTTTGGATTCGTTTACTATGATTTATGTAAAACAACTACTTTTCTATGGTGTTATTTTTTTCTTTTGGCACAATAGGCATAGCAATTATTCCTGGATCGCTTTAGACCTGAACTTGTTGGCTATATATCTTTTGGTTGAGGCTTTCAAAGCCTTCTGGCTTCACCAAAAAACCACCAAACTTCATTAAGGTTCCAATAGGCATCTATATGGATCACCGTTAGAGGAAGAACACTTAAACTACTTTTGGCTTTGAAAAGAGATTATAATAATCAACCCATAGTGCATTCTTGTATGGATGGGTATGCTTAGAGTTATGAGTCTCTAAATAGTGGTGATGTCTATCAGATCTATGTTTTAAGTTGCTATCAATCACATGTACATTTTTTCCTAAGATCTTAAAGAAATTATGTGTTTTTTTGTTTAATTCCACTGTGTATGTTTAATTTGATTAAATTTTTATGCCTATGTCAAATGTATAAGCCCAGGATTTCTTTCCAGCTTGATAATATTAGCCTAAATGAATAGTTTTATTCTCATGTTTAAATATGCATAATCTTCATCATTGAATAGAGAAGGCCTTATAATAAAATGGCCTTTTAACATAATACTTATCATTTCACAACCTTGAATTCTCTTTGGTCTTTATCATGGATCATTGTGGGAACTTTTTAAGCCTACCAAAATAAGACCAAAGCTTTGATACTAATTATTAGACCATATGGTGAATAAAAACAAAAGGGGATAAATTAATTTCTCAAAATCTTTTATAGTTTAAATATGGAACTTGAGAAATTCAATTTAAAAAATTGAATAGTAAGATAGTGAATAACTAATGCAGGCAAAAGGGTAGGAAAAGATAAGCAACCATAATGGATTTATATAGATTAAGTCTTGATACCTACGTCTTTTCTTTTGGCCTTACTTACTAAAGAGTTTTCAAATTTATTGTCTTGAGTTGATACTTTTTGAGGGAAAAGTATAAACATTACAACTCTTTGTCTTTTAGTTAGTTTAAGATAGAATCTTTTCACTATTTTTATAGGCTAAGTAAAAACCAACTCCCTTTATATAAGGATTTTTGCTGTAAACAAATATGACTTGTAGAAAGTTGGTGTTTACAAATTTTAGCTTTAAAAAATGATTAGATAAAGATATCATACAAAGAATACGATGAAAAATAGGAAGACTTAATCTTTGACAAGACGAATAACTTATAAGTGTAAAAGAAATGTAGGATTTGGCTATAAACTCATTTTCTTGATGTCTCTTGCTTTTAGAAGTGTTGGTGAAGCCTATTTATAGCCTTGGATGAAGTATGGTCATTGGGAATTGATTAGGATGAAATAAAGTTATAGATGCTTCACAGATGAGCCTTTCTATTTATTCCTGAGGTGATGTATCAATATATTTTACCAAGGCATCGATACATTTACTTAAAAGCCCTTAAAATATGATTGTTCTAAAGCTAGGTATCGATACATCAAGATTTAGGTATTAGTATGTTTTGTCAAGTTTCACTATATTTATTCATTGCATCAATACATTTAGATATTTAAAGAAATTTAGCCATTGTTAAGGTTTGGTATCGATACATAGATAAAAGGTATTTATACATACTTTGAAAAACCTTATGAAATGTGTTTTTCTTGGCTTTAAATAATAGTATATACCCTAGAGCCAGCGGATTGGATGAGGCATATATAAGTTAATAATGCAAACCAACCATTTTAGTTAGTGATTCAATGTTTTCCTTCATGTTTGTGGCATGATAGATAATTATGCAAACACTAATTGGATGAAGCACAATGGCCTTGCAAATTTAGTAATGAGTTATGACATAGGATCCTTATGCATCAAAGCTATGTTTCTAAAAACATTCTTAGTCATTATACTATCAAGACAAGGCATTAACAATGCACAAAGATCAGCATATCTAAGCCTCCATGCATTTGATGCATGTAACTCTTTGATCTCATAGAAGTTGAAGTATAGAGATACTTAAGGATAGCATATGGCTGGTTGTTTCATGGAAACAAGTTGACTAAACATGGCCCGTATGAGAACTTCATTTGGTATAAGTCACTCAAGTTGCAATGGAATATGTTCTCATATGCTAGTTGTGTATATTAGTTTTTATACTTGTAATACCAAGTCATCTTGTATAGGGAGTGTCAAACTTTAATTCAATCATGAATGGGTCGACAATAAATGGATGCTTATGGTAAGGTGGCTTTTGGTATTGCATGAACCATACAAAGGTGGATGAGTGATCCAGAAAGAGGATTCACCACTTCAAGTGACAATAGAGACATATCTCGTATATTTTTGGCTTTGGTTAACTTGGTAAACTCATTGGCCAATGCATGATGAATTTAGGAGAAATTGTTTTTTTAAATTCATGAGGTTAACTATAAGTTGCAGGAAGTAATATGGAATGTTACATGAATATACACTGCACCATGCTCGTGGACTTTCCGAAATATCTAATGAAAAAACTGAAATACCTGAGAGACTAGTTACTAAAAAGTTTCTTAAGAGGTCATATTGACTCTTCCTACTTACCGAGTGGCCATGATGTCTTGCTAAAGGCCAATCTTAGTCTATAAATATAAATACTATTAATTTGGTAATTATATTTATTACCGTTATGATGAAAGCCTAATGGGTCGCACACAAGAAGATGATATACTGGATTAAAAGTGGGATTTGATTAAGTACGAATGAAGTATAAAAAGGGTATAATGGGAAGGATTTAATTTAATAAGCTTAATTAAGAATAATTTAAGACATAAATTAGATTTATGAAATCTAATTAAAGATCTCTTAATATGGCAATAAAGATCAAAATGTCTTACCAAAATGATGTCTATTTGTAGACATAGTTTAGGATATTATTAAATAAAGAAAATAATTGTACGTGGAAAATTAAATAATTATTTGATTAATTATTTAATATTATTTACATGAAGTAAAATTGTTTTGCTTGGGTTAGAAAATTTAATTAGAAATCAAATTATCTAATCTGTAAATTAAATGCTGTCATGATATGCCCTTACCTGGGCGCTATGCCCTGCACGAATCACTCGTATAGTGACATGCATGACTTAAAATGAGAATTGTTAATGGGAATTGCCTTCGGATTATCATTTGATCGAGACTTGAATTGGGCATGATGAGATAATAGTGAGGGGAAAGACCATTGGATGAATCCCTTATCCAACCGATCTTAGATGGCCACTACAAAGTGGTTGAAGACTTGGAGTTGCCACTGATCATTTTGGGCTAGGCATTATCAGGTGCCTATTGAAAACAATATTTCAAGTTATGAAACTCAAAACATCAATTTCAAAGTCTGCGAGGTTTAGAGATTCGTTGGGTGGGTTTAGGAGTTGGTTATGCGTGGGGAACCCTAGGAGGCCTAAAATTAGTACTTGCTAGCCATGTCTTACACTGGTTTCGATTTTCTCAATTTTACCTTACCATTATTTTTAAACAATTCCATTTTAATGCATGAATATTGTTTAAAAATTGTAGACCAAAGTTTTGAAGAAAAATCTAAATCACATATGCACCCTATAGATGTGGGGAACATAAGGATTTTTGGTGAAAATGATCTTTGGATTTTATTTTGAAAATTAGATATTCAGTGTCAAGCATTGGAGAGATACTAACACGAAAAATTGCTTTGCAATTTTTTATAATAATTTGAAAATATGTGTCACAATGTGGCCTAGATATAAATCCTAACTAGTTCGACTTAAATGGAGTGTGTACCTTTCATTCCTATATATATACATCATTATTTTTTTTAATTTTTGGGGGCCCTATCATTATTTATTTTTCTTATTTTTCTGTGTCTGGGGATAAGTCATCGAGACGAATCGCTCACTGGACTTAACCCTAAATAAGCATTACAAAACAACCATTTATCTTAGAGTCTCCACCAATTTATTTTGGCCAAGTGACATTTGTCACCTGATGAAGTTTGTATTTTGAAGGCTACAAAACCCTTAAGAAAACTTTAAGGTTTACGATTATACTAGAGATCACATGAAAGGGTCCAAGAGTTGGTTATTATCATGAGTAAAGATTGATCTTTCTCATGACGCTCGGTAATTAAACCTTATTAATCCCATATTAAATTTTGATGTTTATTCAATTTCAATATTCAACATTTAATTATAATTCCCCCATATCAAAAATAAAAATTTTATGAAAAAATTTATTATTTCGGATGAGAAAATTGGGTTTTTTAATTTTTTGAAAATCAATATTTTTTTTGTACTCCACAAAAGGATCGGTGGAACATAAAAGGTTTTATCATTTTCTTTCACACCCCACTGAAGAGCCGATGGAATATGAAAGGTTTTAAAAATTAAAATATCTTTTGCAACCATCGAAGAGCCAAGGAATACGAAAATGTTTTCAAAAACAAAATATCTTTCGCACCCCACTGGAGAGCTGAAGGAATTTGAAAGATTTTATTTTTACAAATTTAAAAAAAAATCCCAATTTTTATTTTGAAAAGGATATATCATTATTAAAATAATCAAGAAAACCCCTTTTATATGCTAGGAGAAGTTCCACAGACTATTTTTAATGTCGAAGACATTGCCTTGATTTTGTAAAAATTATCACTTTTATTAAAAATATTAGTATTTGTCTTAAGACTCATTTTTGACTACATGTACGAAACTAGACGCAAAGGACTCAAACATGGTCAATAAAACCAAAGTGTCCTTTAGAGTACTTTCAACATGAAAGTATCCTAGTAACTCTGAAGGACACGGTTTTAATGTAAAATTAGCAAAATAGCTTTAAGGGATACCTTGAATATGAAAGTATCCTGGTTTCCCTAAAGACTTTAAAATGATCATAAAAGATGAATCTATACCTAATACACACTTTCACCAACAAAGAATCTTAGTGATTGCATAGGACTCGATTCTAAAGTAAATTACTAAAATATCCCTAAGTTGTACCTTCAACATATAAGTATCCTGGTAACCTTAAAGGACTTGATAACTTCATAAAAATACAAACATATCCCTATATCCACCTTTGACCTAGAAGTATCTTGGTGATCATAAATGACTTGGTTCTAAGGTAAAATACCCCTAAGGTATACCTTTAATATATAAATATCCGAGTACCCTAGAGAACCATACAAAGTTTTGGCCAGCATGTGTTCAACAAAAACAATTATTTTCCATCACATATTTTCGTGAATATTAATCTACATATATGCCATAATTTTTACCAAGCATGAATATGTATAAAAATATGATAAATAATGAATAATCAACATAAATCAACATGAATTCATTTAGAAAAGTAACATAAAAATATGTACATGAAAATAACATTATTTCCATCAACAAACATAAATAATTTTGATGAAAATTAGCATATTACTAATAAATATTAAATAAAACAATGAAATCAAGAAACTTTGATCATAGCCTTCATGCTTGGCCTTTCAACATGGATTAAAATCCATGAGCTCATGTATGATTTTGGCTCACTAAAAGGAAGAAAAATGAATGAAAGTAATAAAAACTAAAAATTTTCTAATTATTTTTACCTTGAATAGTTTATAAAACCTTAGAAATTGTAATTTTTTTGATTTTTCTATAGAATTTCTAAAAGCTTCTAAAGTGAACAAACCATTCTCTATTTATAGGGATGGCATTCAGCCAAGTGGGTGTAAAAAACCCCTTGGCCGAATGGCTTTTAAGCTATTTTACATTATTCTTTTATTTATTTTTGTTAATTTTTTGTTAATTTATTTGTTAATTAAATATGTAGATTTTTCTAAGTTATTAAAAGCCTCAATTAATTCATCCTATTTTAGCCAAAATGCCTAATGTGGGCTAACCCATAGGTTTTATGATGATTTAAGAAAATATTAATTTAATATATAGTTAAATATAATTAAATTAGGTAAGGAAAAATTAAATTTCAACCAAACTAGTTCATGAAACTAAATCACTAAATTCTATAATTAAAATAAATATAAACAAAATTTTCAGAATAGAAAAATTGAAAAATAAGGTCATAATTACAAATTTTATGAACAAATAAATTGGAAGGACTAAATTATAAGAAATTGAAAGTTATAAATTAATAAATTTATTTACGAATTTAAATATGTAAAAAGCCCAACAAAGTATCCATATGAAATTTTGGACCAAAAAATTTAATAATATTGTTGGGGAGAAAAAAACATTATTTGCTTTTGTTGTTAAATTAAAATGGGCCTAATTAGGCCTTATTAGAAAATA
Source organism: Adansonia rubrostipa (assembly GCA_038381775.1). Taxonomy (NCBI): domain Eukaryota; kingdom Viridiplantae; phylum Streptophyta; class Magnoliopsida; order Malvales; family Malvaceae; genus Adansonia; species Adansonia rubrostipa. The sequence continues at coordinate 13,425,275 of JBBYHM010000025.1, forward strand.
AAAAGCTTGTTGAAATAATCAAAAAATAGGCTTGTTGGGCTTGTAAAGAATGAAATGGGAATAATAAAAGAAATGAAAAAAGTCCCTGGCAAGCTCGTCGGGCTTGTTGGAAAAATAATAGGCTTACTGGACTTTTAGGATAATTACTGGGTTTTAAAACACATGGAAATGAAAAAAAAAATAAATTTTGGCCCATAAAAGGTAAAATTAATAAAGTTTTCATTTAAAAATTTTGAAAGATATTTTTGAGAAATTTTATGTACAAGAAAAACATAATTAAAAATTTCAAGCTCGTAAATTTTACGAGAAAAAATCCTTATGGAAAAAATTGATACTCAAAAAAGTAAAAACTCATAAAATAAATTAGAGTTTCAAAAATTGAATTAATTTGAATTTAATGAATGTATTTAAAGAATTTTAAAAATTTTAAACTTAGGAAGATTCTACCAAAAAATTTACAAAGTAGAAAATTTTATATTTTGAAAATGAGAAAATTCCAAAAGATATGTTCAAAATTTATAAAAATGAACTCAATTTGACAATTAATCAAAATATTAATTTATAAAAATAATAAAGATGAAAACTTGAAATTTGAAATAAAATTTACTAAAAAGTTTCACGAGCATGACATTTGTTGCACAGTGAAAAATTTAAATTTAATGAATAAATTTAACAATTTGACGTCTCATGGTATAAAATGTCAATAATAGAATTTATCATAAATATTTTTGATTTTTCCGAGAGCATATCGATATAAATACTATACAAGTATCAATAGACATATACGACAGTCAACTGCTTAAATTTTACAAAAATTTTTGAAAAATTCTTGAAAATGGAGAATTTGATAATGATATCATATGCACAAATAAATTTCAAATTTTGACAAGAAAATATTTAAAAACCAATTTTTTTCTTGAATATTCATCTTTTTTATCCTAGATTTACTCTTTTTAACCATTAAAATAATAGTTTTTTTTGTCGCATGCACGTGTGGCCATTTAGACATGATAAAAAAATCTTGAAAATGCCCATTTTGCCTGGAGGAGGTCGACCCCCACCAAGGAAGCCGCTATATTCGCAATCTCAGATATTTAGGACTTGTTGGAAAAGGGCTTGGACAAAATCAGTGTCTAAAGCTATCCTTTTTGGGTCCTTGCTGAGAATCAAGAATAGGACAAAGACCAAATAGACATGATTTTATCTAGGCCATAAAGTCTTGAAAAATAAAATAAAATGAAATGAAAGTATGTACATTACAACAGAATGGCCAAAACATAGAACTTTAGTTTTAGGGTGAAACCTAGGTTAAAAAAACTAATCAAGGTAAAACCTAGGTCAAATTTTACAAAAATTCTTGAAAATGAGAAATTTGATCATGATAACATATGCAAAAATAAATTTCAAATTTTGACAAGAAAAATATTTAAAAACTAATTTTTCTTTTGTATATTCATCTTTTTTATCCTAGATTTACTCTTTTTGACCATTAAAATGACATTTTTTTTGTCACATACACGTGTGGCCATTACATGACTAAAAAATCTTGAAAATGCCCATTTTGCCTGAAGAAGGTCGACTCTCACTTAGAAAGCCGCTATGTTCTTAATCTCAGATATTTAAGACTTGTTCGAAAAGGGCTTGGACAAAATCAAGTGTCTACAGCTATCTTTTTTTAGCCACTGTTGAGAATTAATAATAGGACAAAGACCAACTAGACATGATTTTATCCAGGCTGTAAAGTCTTGAAAAATAAAATAAAATGAAATAAAAGTATGTACATTACAACAAAATGACCAAAATGTAGAACCTTAGTTTTAGGGTGAAACCTAGGTTAAAGGAACTAATCAGGGCAAAACCTAAGTCTAATGAGTTAATTTGGATGAAACCATGTATGTTAACAAGTCTAAGGGATTAACTGGTACAAAACCATATGAGTCAACACATCAATGGGGTTGACAGGGATAAACCATATGAGTCAATAAATCTAAACGTTGACTAGGGCAAAGCCATACGAGTCAACAAGTTTAAGGGGTTGACCAAAATGAAACCATAGAAGTCAACAAGTATAAAGGGGTTGATTGGGATGAAACCATACAAGTCAATAAATCTAAAGGGTTGATCAGGATGAAAACATATAAGTCAACAGGTTTAAAAGGGTTGATTAGGATGAAACCATATGAGTCAACAAGTCTAAAAGGTTAACCGAGATGAAACCATACGAGTCAACAAGTTTAAAGGATTGACTAGGATAAAACCAAACAAGTAAATGAATTTAAAGGGTTGATCAGGATGAAACCATACGAGTCAATAAGTCTGAGGGGTTGGCCAAGATGAAACCATACGAGTCAACAAGTCAAGGGGTTGGTTAAGATGAAACCATGCGAGTTGACAAGTTTAAAAGGTTAATTGATACGAAACCATACCACTTAACAAGTCTAAAAGAGCACTCAAGACAAAGCCATACGAGTCAACAAGTCTAAAAGGTTGATTGAAATGAAACCATATGAGTTAATAAGTCTAAAGAGTTGACTAGTATAAAACTATACAAGTCAACAAGTCTAAAGGGTGACCGAGATGAAGCCATATGAGTCAACAAGTCTAAAGGTTTGATGAGATAAAACTTTATGTCTCAATAAGTCTAAATTGTTGATCAAAACAAAACCATGTGAGTCAAAAGGGTGACCAAGGTGAAGCCATACGAGTTAATAAGTCTTAAAGGTTAGCTGGTACAAAACCATAGAGTCAACAAGTTTAAAAGGTTAACAAAAATGAAACCATATGAGTCAATAAGTCAAAAAGGGTTGATCACGATGAAACCTTATAAGTTAACAAGTTTATAGGTTTAATCGAGATGAAACCTTATAAATCAGCAAGTCTAAAAAGGAGATCGGAAAAAAGCCATACAATTTAATAAGTCTAAAAGTTAACCAGGATAAAACCATATGAGTCAACAAAGGTTAATCGGGACAAAACCATATAAGTCAATAAGTATAAAAGGGTTGATCTTTATTGCAACAAGGCCTAGATATGAATCCTAACTAGCTTGACTTAAAATGATGAATGTACAATTTGTTTACATATATATATATATATATCTGTATATCATTATTTTTTTTATTTGGGGCCTTATTATTATTACTTTTCTTAATATTCTTCTTTTATGTTTGGGGACTAAGTTGTCTAGATGAATTGCTCACTTAACTTCTCTAAATAGTCATTACGAAATGACCATTTTTTTAGGGTCGCCACTAATCTTATTTTTGACCAGGTGAGATTGGACACTTACCAAAGTTTATATTTTAAGAATTATGAAACCCATAAAAACAAACTTTAGGGTCTAGGCTCATACCAGAGATCACATAAAAGGGGTCTAGGAGTCAATTACAGCCACAAGTAAAGATTGACCTTCTCGTGATGCCCGACAATCAGTATCTTATTAATCGTGTGTTAACGTAAATTTTATTTTTATTCAATTTCAACCTTTGATATTTAATTATAATTCCCATACTTAAAAATAAAATTTTATAATACAAATTTATTATTTCGAATAAGAAAATTAGGTTTTTATATTTTTAAAATTCAAAATATCTTTCATACCCTTTCGGAGAACCAAGAGAATACAAAAATTTTTATCATTCTCTATCGTATCCTGCTGGAAAACCTATTGAATACAAAAGGTTTTATTTTTATAAAAATTAAAAAATCCTAACTTTCATTTTGAAAATGGTCTCTTGTTATTAAAATAATTTTATGTACTATTTTAACATTAGAGATGTTGCCTTAATTTACAAAAATATTTGATTTTATTAAAAATATCAATGAAATAATCTAAGATTTAGAAATGGACTTAAATGACAAACCTAACCTTAATGAAAGCATCCCAATAATCACCTAGGACTAGGTTTTAATGCGAAATTATAAAAATGCCCCTAGGGTATACCTTTGAAGTAAAAATATCTCAATTATCCTAAGAACTTGGAAATGAAAATAAAAGTGTGAGCCTATCCTAAATACACACTTTTGGCATAGAAGCATCTTGGTGCTTACCTCAGATTTGACTTTAAGGAAAATTACCAAAATACCCATTGGGTATACCTTTAAAGTATAAGTATCCCGGTACCCATGGACATTAAGATGATAAGAAATGATGAAATGATAAACCTATCTAAATATGCACTTTTGGCATACAAGCATCCTAGTTACTCTCTAGGACTCAATTTTAGGTAAAATTACCAAAATGCCCTTAGGGTAGACCTTTTGCCCTAAAAGTATCTTGGTACCTAAAAAGGCAAAATGGCATCACGAACAGATGAACCTACTCTTACTGTACACCTTCAACATCCTAGTGATCAAATAGGACTCGATTTTAGAAAATTACCAAAAATACCCCTAAGATTTACCTTCAACCTATATGTATCCAGGTAACTTAGGGGACTTGAAAATGATAAGAAATGACAACTATACCCTCCATGGTAATTTAAATATCAAGGTTGACCTAAAATGCACAAATTGCTAAAAGGACCATGAACTTTGAAAATTGTATTTCGTACCCTAACAAAAAATTGAGAGAATACAAAAGGTTTTAATAATTTCTACACCCCTATGGATGGCCATAGGAATGTTAGAAATATTCTTAAAATGTTAAAAATATCATATTAGCTCTAAAATGCAAGGTTTTCTAAATGATCCCTAATATTTTTTTAATTGCAATTTAGTCCATATATAAGATAAAATCTAGTTAAACGTAATTAATCACAAAAAATCATGAAAATCATACCAATATTCATTATTTCAATTCCACCAAACAACTATGGCCTTGGAACAAGGAATTTGCAATTTTTACAAATATGTCTCTAAATCTTCTAAAATTTCAAAATAACCACAAAATGGTGAAAATGCATAAAACATATTCATACACATCAAAATTAGCATGGAAACACTTTCACAAGTATAAACAAGTAATCGCCTAGGCATGGATGGTCTCGAAACATAATTTTTCATTTTTACAATTTTCTCCGTACATAATAAAAATCATTAATTAACATAAAACATAACATGAAAAATCATAAAAACCACACCAAAAATCATGAAAATGATTTGGCCAAACACTCATGGCCATAAAATAATTTTTTACATTTTACAAGTTAGTCCTTAAACTTTTTTAAATTATAAAATAGGCCCAAAATAGAATAAAATCTATAAAACACATCCAAATATATTAAACTAACCATAAAACCACTTCTAAGGCTATTGCCATTTTGATTTGGTTGTATCCTAAAAATTCATCCATGAAGAAAAATAGTGCATTTTTGGTGATGTTGCCTACTAGGGTATCCATATGGGGTAAATGGAAATTATCTTTTAGGCTGGCTTAGTTTACATCACTATAATCCATATACATCCACACTTTATTGTCTTTCCTAGGAATTGAGACTACATTGGTTACCCATTCAGGATATTTGGCTACTTCAAGAAATCTTACTTCAAATTGTTTTTTGTTTTACTTATTCTTTGATCTTCAAATGCATTTCAAGTTTCATCTTTCTAAGCATTTGTTCTACGGACTTACATTTAGGTTTTAGGGGAAGTTTATGGACCATCATGTTGATGTCTAATCTAGGCATGTTTCAGTAGGACTGGGCGAACACATCTCAATATTCTTAGAGGAGACTTATCAGTTCAGCTCAAGTTGATGGCTTTATGAAGGTTCCAATTTTTACTTTTTTTCTAGCCTTCTTTAGTTCCAAGGTTTATGGTTTTAATAGGTTCTTCATTAAGCAATATATGTTTTTCTTCATGTTCAATTAATCTCAGCAAGTTTGGAGTTATGGGGTTCTCTTTAAAATTCTCTTTAGACTCAACCTCATTGGCATAGATTGGTTGCTCAGCATAGATTGGTTGCTCAAAATTGATTTTTAAAGTTTTAGTATGAATATTCATGTCGCTTTCATTGGGGTACCTAAAAATATGGAAAAAAATATAAATGGAAAAATATGCAAAGAAAGGTCTAAGAATTGGTAAGAATTATGAACGCAAAGGATGGAATGCATAATACTTAATCATTTTCATTGATAATACTTAATAAGAAAATGCCCATACAAAGGATTCTATAATGCTCTTGGGTAAAAGCACGTAAGTTTGGCTCATAGCATTACTTTGAAATAGACTTGAATAGTATAGGAATCTCAATTTTAGTCCAAACACTCAGAACAAATCTTGAAAGACAGAGACTGGTCTTTCGGTCTATCACTGACATCTTTAGCTTATTAATTGCATCAATAGAGAAATCCCTAAATGCTTTATTTAGTATGAGCATAACATTAGTAGAGCCGGCATTCATATGTCCTTCTGAACAAAAACTTTCTCAAAGTGGTGGAAATGTCATTGGTTCATATCCTATGTTTTGCCCAAATAGATAAGCCATCTTTTCTCTTAGTTTTTCTAAGCTTGTTTTATTTTTTATTGTGCATTGGGCTTCAATACTAGCCCTCTTTTGTTGATTTAGCTGACAACTTTGAAGGCTTTGGCAATCCCTTGGAGGTGTTTTCCAAGTTTATTTCCAACCTAGGCACCTTTATCGATGATTAGCTTTAGACCCACATAAGTGATCTTAGAGAGGCTAGGCTCAAACATTGGCAACCATTCCCTGACATAAGTGGCATTAACAAAATCAAAGGATTGAAATAAAGGTTTTGGAATATCACCATTTGGTTCGATATATAAGGCATCGGTTGAGGTTGTTGCGATGATGTTTTTTTTTCTTTTAATACCGATGACTTTGTTCTAGATGATGAATTTCAACTTTTGATGTAACGATAATGGCATGCCTTCACAAAATGAATTCAAGGCCTTCCCAATAGGTAGTTATATGATAGAGCAATATCTATCACATGAAAGTCCACTTCATAAGTGTACAGGCCAATTTGGCATGGAATGCTAATGTTTCCCATAATATTTTTGCAAGTTTCATTGAATGCTCACATCACCGTATGACTATTTTGGATATGAAACACGGTAATGAAGATGGGGCTTGGTCAAGCATGATACGAGCATTAAATTTAGGGTAGACCTATTATCAATGAGTACTTTAGGTAACACTACCTTTGTTATATGTGATGATGTGAAAAGCTTTATATGTTTCTCATTTTCCATGAGAAGTCCCATTATTGCTGAAAAGTATAGAGTTATTGACAGTGATGTTTTTTACTAGGTGATCTATCTGACCTACAAAGATGTCAAAAAAGACATAGGCCTTATTCAAAATCTTGAGAAATTTTTTTGTGCTTTAGAGTTTAATAGCAATGACAACACAAATATCTTGGGGGATTGCTTGTTTAGCTGATCAATGATGTTTTATTCACTATGCTTGATGACTTTAAAGAATTCTATAGCTTCTTTCTCACTCACTGGCTCTTTAATAGCTATAAGATTTAACTCTTTGGCTGTAGGCTTCTATGTTTAAGGAATAAGAGCAATGTTCTTTTGCTGAATTTTACTTCTTGATGCTGCTGGGGTATAACATCTACCACTATGAGTTAGGTGGCTTACCTTTGAAAAATTAACTATCATGACTTACTAGCTAGATTCATCAGTGATCTAAGTTTTGCTTTCATAATTACATGGAACTGCCTTGTTGCTCTTATAAGATAATAAGGATGAGAGTTGAATGATCATCTTTAGTGCAAGCTAAATAAGGGTAGCTTTGACTCTTAGTCGATTGTCAAATAAGATCAATGACTTTTTAACCCCATAAGGAAGATTACCCTTATTTTTTTATAGTATTGGTGGATAGCATTGCATTTACTAACTCAGTATGTGAGTTTCATCTTCGATCGTAGAATTCAATGCTATCTTCATTCATTATTCTCTGAACCATAGCATGAAACTCTTTACACTTTTAAAGAATATGGCCATTGAATATGAGGAAATCATAAAAGTCATTGATTGTTTTCTCTATCATTTTAGCCCTATAAACCAATTCGGCTTGCACCAGGATTTGCCAGGCCATATTTATTGGCATTTTGACCTTCTCTATATTTTTTTACAACCTCGTAACTCTCTTCAATGGCCATTTTTTTATATCGAATCCAGTATGAACTTTGGATAAGCTACCTTCAACACTATATTTTAGCCATTACCCAACCTCAACTTTTTTTTTCCTTTACCTTTGAAGGCATCACTTTTGTCTAATTCACTTTTCATGGCTTTATTGATCATTCCACCAAATATAATGGTTTTCTCAAAGTTCTTCGGGTAATTCTTTACTATCTTCTAACAGTAAGGGGCTTCTAATGTGCTGATGAATTTGACCATCATCTTTTTTCTATCAATAAGAGATGAATCTATGCAACCTCTTTCATTCATCTCAAAGCGTATTACCTAAAGCTTTCATTAGTTCTCTTTTTCATGCTTACAACAGAAAGACAATTCGAGATCCAATCGTCAATATGTCTTTCCTTATCTATGGTATTAAAAGAAGGACCAATGTACTCATTTCACTCCTTATAAAATTGAATCTCGGATCAGACCATCATCTCTTAGACCATTTTGAGCAACGATGGCTAGTGTTGAAGAACATGCTCTTAATTGCAGTGATAGCATGCTGGTTCAATCATTTTTGTATTTTGGGTTTTTAACGTCTAACACTATTTTAGCTTTCACAGAGGCTTAACAAACCTTGTTAATTGGGGTTTTGGCTTCTTTAATGCTCCTTTTGATCCAACAACTTTTCCATTGATTATTTCATTCACTCTTGGTTCTGTATGGTTAGGAAGTAGATTAGCTCCAACATCCATTTTTAACAACGATGGCTAGTGCTGAAGAACATGCTCTTAATTTTAGTGATAGCATGATGGTTCAATGGCTTTTGTATTTTGGTTTTTTAATGTCTAACACTATTTCAACTTGCACAGAGGCTTAACAAACCTTGTTCATTGGGGTTTTGACTTTTTTAATGCTCTTTTTGATCCAACAACTTTTTCCATTGATTATTGTATTCACTCTTGGTTCTGTATGGTTAGAAAGTAGATTAGCTCCAACATTTATTTTTAGCAACGATGGCTAGTGCTGAAGCGCATGCTTTTAATTGCAGTGATAGCATGATGGTTCAATGGCTTTTGTATTTTGGTTTTTTAACATCTAACACTATTTTAACTTTCACAGAAGCTTAACAGACCTTGTTTATCAAGGTTTTGACTTATTTAATGCTCTTTTTGATCCAACAACTTTTTCCATTGATTATTACATTCACTTTTGGTTTTGTATGGTTAGAAAGTAGATTAGCTCTAACATTTGGTCCAAGCCTTGTTCATCTTTGATCGCACTATTTTTTAGTAGACCCTGTATCTTTCTCTTAAATGAAGTGCAATTCTCAATAGAGTGACCTTATGCTCTGGCATGGTACTTACAATAAGCGTTCTCATTGTACCTTCTAGGATACGATGGTGATCTTTGATTTGTAAATACTAGGGCCATTGGTTGACTTGCCAATAGATAAGAGTAGATCTCTTTGTAGGAGTAAAAGAGTAGCTTAAAGTGCTCTTTTTTTGGGGGCACTTATTGATTATTTAGAGCTTTTATAGTGTTCACATTGTGAGGTTGTGCGCTTTTGGCTACATTTTGAATACGATTAGATGCAAAGCATATTGTTGGAATAAACCTGATAAAATGAACTAGTTATGGTGCTAGTAAGTAAGGGTTAAAACTTGGATTTAACATGTTTAAGAGGTACACAGCCTGTGCTTGATGTGGCTTCTGATTAAATCTGGCATGAATTTTGCTAATAGCATTCACCTCTTTTTATCTTATTTGTTGGCTCTTTAATTAATGTAGATAAATCTTCAATGGATATCTTGCCACTTTTGATTGCATTATCGATCATTTCGCCCGATATGACGATATTGATAAACTTTTTATGGCATTTCCCACCAACCTTTTGTAGTAGGGAGCTCATAAAGTGTGATAAAAATGACCATCATCTTTTTCTTGATTAGAGGAGGGTAAACGTGAGCTGTTTTTTCTTTCCACCCTTGAGCATGTTACTTAATTCTCTTAGAGGCTTTCTTTTCCATGTTCATAAAAGATAGACAATCTAAGGCCCAATTGGACACATGTTTATATTGATTAAGAAAGGCGCGAGCCAAATCTTTCCATGTCTAAATTCTTACAAAGTTAAGCCCTATATATACCATCAGATAGCTGCCCCAATTAGACTATCCTAAGAATAGTTTGAATTCTTACAAAATTAAGCCCTATATATACCATCAGATAGCTGCCCCAATTAGACTATCCTAAGAATAATGAATTAGTAGCTTTTCATTCTCTTTATAGTTGGCTATCTTATAACAGTACATACAAAAGTGTACCATGGGGTCTACAGTCCTACTATACTTTTTAGTATCTGGCACTTTAAATTTAAGCTGAATAACAAGAATGGAAACCAATCCTAAAGATTTTATATCTACAATCTCAAATTTGTCACTTCTTTCGATAGCTCGAAAGTGTTTTTCCAATGACTAATACCTATATAAGCCTTCATTATTTTTTGAGGACGTTTTTACTTTCTTTTGTTCCATTTGCTTATCAAGGTTTGGGACTATAGGCCATGCTGATAAAGACATTGCACCTTGGAATCTTTGGACCAGATGGAATGCTACTGTAGAGTTAATGTAAATGAATGGTTAAGTTGATAGGATATTTGCTACCAGAGGGTGCTATCTATTCAATGCCTTTTCTTCAGCATTGGTGGCTTTAGTGCTACTGTTCAAATTGCTTTTAGGATTAGCATAGTCTTTTTCCATATCGACAGTGCACGTTTGCCTTTTTTCCTTCGAAGCTTCGAACAATAACTTAGTTAATTTCTACAATTTGAGCTTGGAGTTCTTTATTCTCATGAAGGCTCTTAAAACTCTATGTATATAAGTTTAAGTTGCTCAATACGAGCTTGATGATCATCTCTATGGCTTTCTAATGATTGTGAGTCTTATACTAATGATGAACTATAGATTTTGTGTTTTGGACCACCTTCACTTTAGATTATTACCAGATTAGACTCTTATGATATGTCATAGTTATGTTTGATGAGATAAATATGGGTACGTAATTAAATGACAATTAACATGAATGCATAAAGTAGTAAAAAAAATTAGATTAGTCATGCAAATACATGTAGGACAATCAGACTTAGGGGTAGCTTCATCAATAGAATCATTCATTAAAGCAACAAAATATTCCAATTACACTCGATTATATTCGAAAATGCCTAACGCTGTTGCATTGCAGGATTAGGTGTTCCATAAATTACAATAATTCTTCTTCATGGGCTCTAATGGGGAAGATGTTACATGTTTAGGATCGAGCTATGTCAATTATGTTTTCGACCTCTAATTGGGCTATCTAAATCTACTCAGTGAGATGGCAGTGGTGGTCTTGATAATTTTGGTGTACGTGATCAACCACTTAAAGCATTCTTGCTCTCGTTGTTTAGAAGCTCTTACAAGTTCATCGACTTTGTCCTTGTGAGCTTGAAGTGAATGCTCTAAATCTTGAATTCTGAGTGTTAGAGTCTTATTCCCAACATGTCTTGCTCTAAAATCCCTAACTCGAGTTTTTACTTATCTATTCCTTTTTTGCTAAGTTAATGCTAAGGCATGGGCTCTTATAAGTTTCTCCCTATTAACCCTAGCCGTTTTTCTCCATCGATATAGTTCCTATTCAAGTGTAGCAATTTTTACCTTCCACCTAGTTGACGACTTACCAAGATGTCGAGACTTGTGTCCTTTGCTAAGAGCCATACAGTTTTTTCTTAGGCTCTCAACATCTTCTTTGAGGGAGTTTTCCTCTCTGATAGCCCTATTTACCTTACCATCCTAGAGGTAGAAGTTTATCTCTAATTGACTCTAAGTGAGTGATTTCACTGTCGAAGGTTACTTTTTCTTGTTTAAACTCTTGCTTAAATAATTCAATCTTAAAGCAAAATTCATCAACTAGTATTAGAGAGGAAGTAGTATGACCTTGGGTTATGACGAGTGGAGGATTCAAGTCGCTCTTATGGAGGCTCTTAAAACTCCATGTATATAAGTTCAACTTGCTCAATGTGAGCGTGATGATCATCTTCATGGCTTTCTAATGATTATGAGTCTTATACTGATGACGAACTATAGATTTTATGTTTTGGATCACCTTTACTTTAGATTATTACTGGATTAGACTCTTATGATATGTCATGGTCATGTTTGATAAGATAAAGATGGGTATGCAATTAAATGGCAATTAACGTGAATGCATAAAGTAGTAAAAAAATAAGATTAGTCATGTAAATACATGTAGGACAATCGAACTCAGGAAGTAGCCTCATCAATAGAATCATTCATTAATGCAACAAAATATTCCAATTACACTCGATTATATTCAAAAATACCTAACATGGTTACATAGCTTGATCAGATGTTCCATAAAATACAACAATTCTTGTTCATGGGCTTTAATGGTGAAGATGCAACATGTTTAGGATCTAGCTATGTCAATTATGTTTTCGGCCTCTAACTGGTCTATCTGAATATGCTCAGTGAGATGGCAGTGGTGGCCTTAACAATTTTGGTGTACGTGATTGACCACTTGAAGCCATTCTTGCTCCCATTGCTTAGAAGCTCTTACTAGTTCCACGACTTTGTCTTGGTGAGCTTGAAATGAAAGCTCTAAATCTACAATTCTGAGTGTCAGAGTCTTATTCCTAACATGATTTGCTCTTAAACCCCTAACTCAAGCTTCTAATTGTCCATTCTTTTTCTGCTAAGTTGATGCTATGACATGGGTTCTTATAAGTTTCTCCCTATTAACCCTAGCCACTTTTCTCCATCGATGTAGTTCCTACTCAAGTGTAGCAATTTCTATCTTCCACTTAATTAATGACTTACCAAGATGTTGAGACTTGTGTCCTTTATTAAGAGGCACGCAGTCTTTCCTTAGACTCTCAACATCTTCCTTGAGGGAGTTTTCCTTTCTGATAGCCCTATTTACCTCACCATCTTGAAGGTAGAAGTCTATCTCTAATTGACTTTAAGTGAATGATTTCATTCTTGAAGGTTACTTTTTCTTGTTTAAACTCTTGCTTGAGCAATTCAATCTTAGAGCAAAATTCATCAACTGGTATTAGAGAGGAGGTAGTATGACCTTGGGTTATGACGAGTGGAGGATTCAAGTCGTTCTTATGAAGGCTCTTAAAACTCCATGTATATATGTTCAAGTGACTCAATATGAGCTTGATGATCATTTTCATGGCATTCTAATGATTGTGAGTGTTAAACTGATGACAAACTATAGAGTTTGTGTTTTGGATCACCTTCACTTTAGATTATTACCAGATTAGACCCTTATGATATGTCATAGTCATGTTTGATGAGATAAAGGTGGGTATGCAATTAAATGACAATTAACATGAATGCATAAAGTAGTAAAAAAATTAGATTAGTCATGCAAATACATGTAGGACAATCAGACTCAGGGAGTAGTTTCATCAATAGAATCATTCATTAATGCAACAAAATATTCCAATTACACTCGATTATATTCCAAAAATACCTAACACAGTTACATTGCTTGATTAGATGTTCCATAAAAAACAACAATTCTTGTTCATGGGCTATAATGGGGAAGATGTTACATGTTTAGGATCTAGCTATGTCAATTATGTTTTCGGCCTCTAACTGGGCTACCTAAATCTACTCAGTGAGATGGCAGTGGTGGTGTTGATAATTTTGGTGTATGTGATCGACCACTTAAAGCCATTCTTGCTCTCGTTGCTTGAAAGCTCTTACCAGTTCATCGACTTTGTCTTGGTGAGCTTGAAGTGAATGCTCTAAATCTACAATTCTAAGTGTCAGAGTCTTATTCCTAACATGATTTGCTCTTAAATCCTTAACTCGAGCTTCTAGTTGTCCATTCTTTTTTTGCTAAGTTGATGCTAGGACATAAGTTCTTATAAGTTTCTCTCTATTAACCCTAGCCGTTTTTCTCCATCGATGTAGTTCTGACTCAAGTGTAGCAATTTCTACCTTCCACTTAATTGACAACTTGCCAAGATGTCCGGACTTGTGTCCTTTACTAAAAGCCCTGCAGTCTTTCCTTAGACCCTCAACATCTTCCTTGAGGGAGTTTTCCTCTCTGATAGCCCTATTTACCTCACCATCCTGAAGGTAGAGGTCTATCTCTATTTGTCCCGAAGTGAGTGATTTCCTTGTCGAAGGTTACTTTTTCTTGTTTAAACTCTTACTTGAGCAATTCAATCTTAGAATGAAATTCATCAACTAGTATTAGAGAGGAAGTAGTATGACCTTAGGATATGATGAGTGGAGGATTTAATTCACACTTATGGAGGCTCTTAAAACTCCATGTATATAAGTTCAAGTTGCTCAATACGAGGTTGATGATCATCTCCATGGCATTCTAATGATTATGAGTCTTATACTGATGAACTATAGATTTTGTGTTTTGGATCACCTTGACTTTAGATTATTATCGGATTAGACTCTTATGATATGTCATGGTCATGTTTGATGAGATCAAGATGGGTAGCAATTAAATGACAATTACCATGAATGCAAAAAGTAGTAAGAAAATTAGATTAGTCATGCAAATACATCCATGACAATCGAACTCAGGGAGTAGCTTCATCAATAGAATCATTCATTAAAGCAACAAAATATTCTAATTACACTCGATTATATTCAAAAATACCTAACACGGTTACATTGCTTGATCAAATGTTCCATAAAAAATAACAATTCTTGTTCATGGGCTCTAATAGGGAAGATGTTACATGTTTCAGATCTAGCTATGTCAATTATGTTTTTGGCCTCTAACTGGGCTACCTAAATCTGCTCAGTGAGATGGTAGTGGTGATGTTGATAATTTTGGTGTATGTGATCGACCGCTTGAAGCCATTCTTACTTTCGTTGCTCGAAGCTCTTACTAGTTCATCGACTTTATCTATGTGAGCTTGAAGTGAATGCTCTAAATCTACAGTTTTGAGTGTCAGAGTCTTATTCCTAACATGATTTGCTTTTAAATCCCTAACTCGAGCTTCTAATTGTCCATTCCTTTTCTGCTGAGTTAATGCTAGGACACGGGTTCTTGTAAGTTTCTTCCTACTAACCCTAGCCATTTTTCTCCATCGGGGTAGTTCCTACTCAAGCGTAGCAATTTCTACCTTCCACTTAATTGATGACTTACCAAGATGTCAAGACTTGTGTCCTTTGCTAAGAGCCATGCAGTCTTTCCTTAGACTCTCAACATCTTCGTTGAGGGAGTTTTCCTCTTTGATAGCCCTATTTACCTCACCATTCTGAAGGTAGAGGTCTATCTCTAATTGACTCTAAGTGAGTGATTTCCTTGCCGAAGCTTACTTTTTTTATTTAAACTCTTGCTAGAGCAATTCAATCTTAGAGCGAAATTCATTAATTAGAATTAGAGAGGAAGTGGCATGACCTTAGGTTATGACAAGTGGAGGATTCAAGTCGCTCTTATGGAGGCTCTTAAAACTCCATGTATATAAGTTCGAGTCGCTCAATATGAGCTTGATGATCATCTTCATGGCTTTCTAATTATTGTGAGTCTTATATTGATGACGAACGGTAGATTTTATGTTTTGGATTAACTTCACTTTAGATTATTATCGGATTAGACTCTTATGATATGTCATGGTCATGTTTGATGAAATAAAGATGGATATGCAATTAAATGACAATTAACATGAATGAATAAAGTATTAAAAAAATTAGATTAGTCATGCAAATACATGTAGGACAATTGAACTCAAGGAGTAGCTTCATCAACAAATCATTCATTAAAGCAACAAAATATTCCAATTACACTCGATTATATTTGAAAATACCTAACACATCTACATTGTTTGATCAAATGTTCCATAAAATACAACAATTCTTGTTCATAGGCTCTAACAGGGAAGATGTTACATGTTTAGGATTTAGCTATGTCAATTATGTTTTTGGCCTCTAACTAGGCTACCTAAATTTGCTCAGTGAGATGGCAGTGGTGGTCTTGATAATTTTGGTGTACGTTATTGACCACTTAAAGCCATTCTTGCTCACGTTGCTTGGAAGCTTTTACTAGTTCATCAACTTTGTCTTGGTAAGCTTGAAGTGAATGCTCTAAATCTACAATTTTGAGTGTCAGCGTCTTATTCCTAACATGATTTGCTCTTATATCCCTAACTCAAGCTTCTAGTTGTCCATTCCTTTTCTACTATGTTGATGTTAGGACATGGGTTCTTACAAGTTTCTCCCTATTAACCCCTACTGCTTGTCTCCATCGATGTAGTTCCTGCTTAAGTCTAGCAATTTCTACCTTCCACTTAATTGATGACTTACCAAGATATCGAGAGTTGTGTCCTTTGCTAAGAGGCACACAGTCTTTCCTTAGACTCTCAATATCTTCCTTGAGGGAGTTTTCATCTCTGACAGCCCTATTTACCTTTCCATACTGAAGGTAAAGGTCTATCTCTAGTTGACTCTAAGTGAGTGATTTCCTTGCCGAAGGCTTCTTTTTCTTGTTTAAACTCTTGCTTGAGTATTCAATCTTAGAGCAAAATTCATCAACTGGCATTAGAGAGGAAGTCGTATAACCTTGGGTTATGACGAGTAGAGGATTCAAGTCATTCTTGTGGAGGCTTTTAAAACTCCATGTATATAAGTTTAAGTCGCTCAACACGAGCTTGATGATCATCTCCATGGCTTTCTAATGATTGTGAGTCTTATACTGATGACGAACAATAGATTTTGTGTTTTGGATCACCTTCACTTTAGATTACTACCGGATTAGACTCTTTGATATGTCATGGTCATGTTTGATGAGATAAAGATGGTTATGCAATTAAATGACAATTAACATGAATGCATAAAGTAGTAAAAAAATTAGATTAGTCATGCAAATACATGTAGGACAATCAGACTCAGGGAGTAGCTTCATCAATAGAATCATTTATTAAAGTAACCAAATATTCCAATTACACTCGATTATATTCAAAAATACCGAACACAGTTACATTGCTTGATCAGGTGTTCCATAAAATACAACAATTCTTGTTCATGGGCTCTAATGGGGAAGATGTTACATGTTTAGTATCTAGCTATGTCAATTATGTTTTCGGCCTCTAACTGGGCTACCTAAATCTGCTCAGTGAGATGAAAGTGGTGGTCTTGATAATTTTGGTGTACGTGATCGACCACTTGAAGCCATTCTTGCTCTCGTTGCTTGAAAGCTGTTACTAGTTCATCGACTTTGTCTTGCTGAGCTTGAAGCGAATGCTCTAAATCTACAATTATAAGTGTCCTAACGTGATTTGCTCTTAAATCCCTAACTCGAGCTTATAGTTGTCCATTCCTTTTCTGCTAAGTTAATGCTAGGACACGGGTTTTTATAAGTTTCTCCCTATTAACCCTAGTCGCATGTCTCCATCGATGTAGTTCCTACTCAAGTGTAGCAATTTCTACCTTCTACTCAATTGATGACTTACCAAGATGTCAAGACTTGTGTCCTTTGCTAAAAGCCATGCAGTCTTTCCTTAGACTTTTAATATCTTCCTTGAGGGAGTTTTCCTCTCTAATATCCCTATTTACCTCACCATCTTGAAGGTAAAGGTCTATCTCTAATTGACTCTAAATGAATGATTTCCTTGTCGAAGGTTACTTTTTCTTGTTTAAACTCTTGCTTGAGCAATTCAATCTTAGAGCGAAATTCATCAACTAGTATTAGAGAGGAAGTAGTATGACCTTGGGTTATGATGAGTGGAGGATTCAAGTTGCTCTTATGAAGACTCTTAAAACTCCATGTATATAAGTTTAAGTCGCTCATGATGAGCTTGATGATTGTCTCCATGGCTTTCTAATGATTGTGAGTCTTATACTGATGACGAACTGTAGATTTTGTGTTTTAGATCACCTTCACTTTAGATTATTACCGGATTAGACTCTTATGATATGTCATGGTCATGTTTGATGAGATAAAGATGCAATTAAATGACAATTAACATGAATGCATAAAGTAGTAAAAAAATTGTATTAGTCATGCAAATACATGTAGGACAATTGGACTCAGGGAGTAGCTTTATTATTAGAATCATTCATTAAAGCAACAAAATATTCCAATTACACTTGATTATATTCCAAAAATACCTAACACGATTACATTGCTTGATCAGATGTTCCATAAAATACCGTAATTCTTATTCATGGGCTCTAACGGGGAAGATGTTACATGTTTGGGATCTAGCTATGTCAATTATATTTTCGGCCTCTAACTGGGCTACCTGAATCTGCTCAGTGAGATGGCAGTTGTGGTCTTGATAATTTTGGTGTACGTGATCGACCATTTGAAGCCATTCTTGCTCTCGTTGCTTGGAAGCTCTTACTAGTTCATCAACTTTGTCTTGGTAAGCTTGATGTGAATGCTCTAAATCTACAATTCTGAGTGTCAAAGTCTCATTCCTAACATGATTTGCTCTTAAATCCCTAACTCAAGCTTCTAGTTATCCATTTTTTTTAGTAAGTTGATGCTAGGACACGGGTTCTTATAAGTTTGTCCCTACTAACCTTAGCCGCTTTTCTCCATTGATGTAGTTCTTACTCAAGGGTAGCAATTTCTACCTTTCATTTAATTGATGACTTACCAAGATGTCGAGACTTGTGTCCTTTGCTAAGAGCCGGGCAGTCTTTCCTTAGACTCTCAACATCTTCCTTAAGGGAGTTTTCCTCTCTGATAGCCCTATTTACCTTACCATCCTAAAGGTAGAGGTCTATCTCTAATTGACTTTAAGTGAGTGATTTCCTTGCCGAAGGTTACTTTTTCTTGTTTAAACTCTTACTTGAGCGATTCAATCTTTGAGCGAAATTCATCAACTGGTATTAGAGAGGAAGTAGTATGACCTTGGGTTATGATGAATGCAGGATTCAAGTCACTCTTATGGAGGCTCTTAAAACTCCATGTATATAAGTTCAAGTTGTTCAAGCTCGTGGATATCTCTAAGCTTTCTTCTATGGTCTTTAATGTTTTGTTCTTGCTGTTATTCAATTGATTCTTCATTCTACTCTTCAACAGTTATAGCATTGATTTATTTTGTAGGTCTACAAACATGGCTCGGAAAGAACTTTTCTTCGTATCAAAAATAAGGATTTAAGGTTGCATTCAGTTCAATTAGTATGGGCTTGTTCATATTGGATATAGTGTTTGAGGTTGGTTTCATAGTTTGGCTACCTTTTGTTAGGAAGGGTTTATAGTATGGGTTGGTGCTAGGATTTATATTTGGTTTGTAGGATTGTCTATTTCTTCTGGTTTCTAACTCTGCAGATAATACATGTAGTTTGGCCTATTTGAAAGCAACCGTTAAAAAAGTGGTTTCATTTACTTTAACCATAAGCTAGGTCTTTCCTTAACCCACTGATGAAGCTGGAAACAAAGTATCCTTCCATAAGATGAGGATTATACTATAGCATGTAGGGCTTAAGTTCCTCAAACTTCTCCTGATAATCCTTTACTATCAACTTTTGGTTAAGCTTATTAAACTCTTCCACCACGTTAGAATAATCCTATCATAGAACCTAGCACAGATCTCTACTAAATTCTTGCCAAAACACTCTAGGTTTTTGCATAATTAAGCCATCGAACCAGATCTAAACCTTCCCAACCAAAGACATAGCTACTAACTCAAGTTTTTGGTATTAGCTATAGAGAAAATAGTGAAGTACTTTCGACATTTCTTCAACCATCCTCTTGGATTGGCTCTATAAAAAATAGGCAACAACTTTTATCATCTTAGAGCAAAAAATTCATATTAGAGGTTGACTTAGTCCCATTTTCAGTTTTACTATTCTTAAAGTGTAAAGCATTATCAAGGCTTAGGTTATTGACATTAGTTTCCTATGGTTTGTTGTGTAAAATTCTAGGTTTTTTAGGCTTGTACATATACTTTTCATGATCCCCTATGATAATTATCTCCACCGGAGCCTTACTATCTTTGTTTGAATGGACAATAGGGGTAGAAGTTTTGATACTTCAAGCAAAGGCTATTCTTGATTCTGATTGATTTTGTACATCATGCTTTTGCATCACTCGAGAATCTTGTTAATATACCCTTGTCTCTCCAACAATTTTTCATTTATACCTCTCCTTTGCTCCTCCCACCACTTAGGGACTATGGTTTCAGAAGCTTTAAGAGACTCCAATTGTTCCTATAACAACTACACTTGTTCATGCAGAGTGCTAAACATTGTGCCTTGCACGATGGTCTTCTGTTTACTATGCTTTCGCAGTTTAAAACAATCAAAACCTGCTTGGATACCAAAATTGTCACAGAGTGTAACCAACTAAAATTAAAGAAGACAAAAAATGAAAGAGAGTAGAAGAGAATGGGTATACACAGAGAATGAAAAAAGCTAAAAAATTTAACTTCTTGCCATCTTCAATTACATTGTAGCTTTAAATACAATTGACAAGACCTCATTGTTTTAACCAACTCTAAGATTTAAACTGTCCGTTACTCAAAGCCAACAGTTATAACTTAAACTAAATACAAACAACTTATAACTTTAACTAAATATAAATAACACATTAATTTGAAACTAAATACAGACAACACATAACTTTAACTAAGTACAAACAACACATGGTTCTGAAACTAAACACTGATTGACACTTCAACTAGTAGATATATCTTCTTGTTGCAACTTTATGTCCTCAGCAACTCCCACTTCCTTACCATGGGCCTATAACTACATGATAGGTTTCTTGTGTCATCTCAAGTCCTTGTTTACTCAAAAATTTCAAAATGTCACTGATTCAGTAATTGATGCATGAAATTTTAATAAAAATGAGTTTTGAGTCTCTTCTGAATTTTTAGGAAAAAAAAAACTTATCGAACTTTATTTCAAGGGTTTGAAGTAGCAAATGTGCAGCTTTAATCAGAACAAAAATGTATAGTAAATTGATTATCTCAAAAAATAAAATAAAATGAAATAGAGAATAACGTGAAAAGACTAGAGAATATTAATCTACTTGTTTTTATATTGCATAGTTATTTGAACATGTTTGAACTCTTCAATACCGTTGACGTTGGAGACTCTCACGGAAATTTGTCTTCGAAATTGAATTGTAAGAAAAGAACGATCAAACCAACCTGAAATATATACATTTTAACTTTTCTCCGCCTCCCATTTCTATCATTTCCTTGTATGTACAACAAAATTATAACACATTAGTCCTCAACTTTTATGTAACTTAAATCAATCATTCAACTTATTTGGATACTAATAAATACATAAGGACTTATTTTAGTACAATAAACAAAATAATAGCTTAAGAAAAATAAAACAAGTCAAGAACTATTTTAGTATTTTAGCCTACATATTTTCTACGAGTAATGCAATTTAATTCACAAAGCATGTTACTTGCTCTTTTTTTTTTTTTTTTTGTCTTAAATAACTGTACTTATTGACATGTCATATGGGAAAATTTTGAAGGTGAGACCTATTTTTGGTACATAGAGCGTACTAGGTCTACTAAGTCATACAAGGCCTAGGCCTTGAAATTACCCAACAATCTTCCAACATACAATTCAATACCTGCATGGGAGGTTGCTCTAAATATGTAAGCCCTCAACTACTTTGCTTAGCCAAAGAAGCAAGTAAATCTGCCTACGTACTAGTTTGCAAACACCTTACACTGCCAATCCTTGGAACGAATTGTTTACATTCCGATATTATCTTATTAGATCCTTATCTTGTAATGGTTGACTGACCTTATTGATAGCCAACATAGAATCAACCTCCACAACCACCTTGTAATCCCTGCTCCAACTAATTTCAAACCTAATGGAATTGCATATAAATCTGTTTTCAAAATATAGCCTCTAGTAAGCTGTAATATACTTAGTAATATGAAACCAAACATCGGCATTCCTTGACTATCCCGACAAATCCCCCCCGCTGTATTGCGGCCCTACCAAAGGAGACCTATCAATTCATGAACAAACAAACTCTTCGTGTGATTCATGACCTATCAAATCAGTTCTTCACTCTTCCAAACAACTGGAGCACACTGCATAACCTTGGGAAGTTTTTACTCTCAATCTATCTTGTAAAGCAGACACACAAACAAACTTGAGAATGATAACAAATAAAGAGGACGTTTGAATTGGCAATAAGTAAGATTAACATGTTTAATTTTGATCTCGAGTCACCAAATCTATTGATGGAAAAGATTTTACAAAAAAAAAGAATCATTTCCGTGCGTACATACACATTCTGGTTCAGTACAAGTCAAGCACGACATATTCGAGAGACAAAACAAACAAAATTTAGAATCAATAAATAGAAATTCTACAATAAAGGGTGAAAAAAAAACTTTGCTCTGGAAGTGAATCTAACGAACAATGTAATCTAAAATGTTGGTGGAATTTGCAAGCCACTATGAACAATCACTAAAACTTGTTACTTGATCGCAAGAGAGAAGCACCAGCATTTATCATCACTAAAACTTGTTACTTGATCGCAAGAGAGAAGCACCAGCATTTACCTAGACTCCGAAATTGCACATCTGCACAAACTCCATCTCATTATCCACATATTTAGTCCAGAGATTCTTGTATTGATTCATAGCAATGTCTAGCCAAGGTTTCATGTTTCCATTATAATGGATAACTGCAGCACTAGCGATCTCATCCAAGCTAAGGCCTGGATTGTATCCAAGCCCAAGCAGATGCCAGGATTTGTCCAATGATTTGGTCAATGAGTAGAAGGTGATCAGGCTAGGCGGAAGAGTACCCGATTTCCACAGACTACCATCCATATTCTGATCAAAAGATCAATTGAAAGTCAATTACACATAGAATTTCAGAATTCAACCATAATTCGCACCATTAGTATGACTGAGGAGTTATATTTGAAATTTGAAGTTGGTTAATTGATTTCACTACTAAAAGTTGTAATCATTTGACCATCATTTCTAAAGTTTCTAATTTTCAATCCAGAAACCACCCTCATACTAATAGCACTAAGCATTCATTTTGATTTCCAGCTTGTTGTTAAGTTCTATAATACTCCAACTCTTTATTTTCACTAAAGTACCAAGTCCAGCACCCACGCTTGACACATATTTGGATATGGGTATAAGAATGTGATCCTCCAAATATATAAAAAAATAGATAAAAAAATTAAGCACACCAGTGTCGAACATATACCTGTATCCGACACTTACCTCTAAAGTAACGTATGTCAGGTTTTGTAGGTAAAAAAATTATGCCTTACATCTCCATCAAAATCAAGAAAATGATCCCTAGGAAACCAAGCATCAGGGCTATCAAACATCACTAAATTAACTTGAAAGAAAATAATAAACTTACCAAGTTCTGCCAGTTGTGATACGTTTCTGTGCATTTCTCACGCCTCCAAGCATCAAGATAAAAAATATTCATCCCAAAAGCCCAAGCACAAGCCGTAGGATTAAACCTCTCCTTAATGAGAGGGTGTGAAAAGTTCAAATACTGAGAGAAACGGTGAAATGATCCAAAGCAGGTCTCAACAGCCCCATTCACCTTCCCAGCCAAATCTATCTTCCACAACCCTGTCAAGTCCTTCTGAACCACAACATCATCATCCAGGAACAAAATCTTATGCAATTTCGGGTACATTTCTGGCAAATAAAACCTAAGGTGATTCAACATTGACACAGACTGGGGGTTCCTAAACTTCAAACTCCCATCTTTGGTAGCATTCTCCATCTTATTCTCAAAGTGAAACCTCTGCAACTTTGCAGACTCAATCTGCTTCAACACTGGCACATAGGAGGAATTCAAGAAATTAAAATCTTCCACTGCCTTCACTTCCACGTGAGCACCCCTTTCCACAGGTCTCATTCTAAACCAAAGTTTCATGGAAGCCACACTCATTCTATCAGTCACCACATGGAACACATGTTTCCAAGGGTCGTTCGCATTTTTCACCACGGACCTCACCACCACCGAAACCGCAATCACATTATCTGAAAATATAGCATAATGATACAAACTAGGATCCTCAAACTCAATCTTCGGCAACTCTTCCTTATAGTTTTCCGGATGTGAAATTCTCTCCTCCACAAGCCTCATTGCCAAGCAATGCAAACTTTTAGGAATTGATTTAGCAGCAATTGAGCTCGCAAAAGCTCCATTCTTTTTTGCCTTACCCAACAATTCACCAACTGCAAAAATAGTGTCTTTCAACTTCTGAATTTTCAACTGATTATCATAATTCTCTTTAGATTCAGCTATCAATAACCTAGCAAATTTCACCCTGTCTTTCACTTCTTTCTCCAACTGCCTTAAAACATCCTCATCTAAATTTCCATCAGTTTCAACCAAAGAGGATTTATAACTTGGTTTTGAAGTGAGATCTGAGAAATCCTTGGCCAAATCATCAAACATTTTCAACTGCTTTGACATTTTCAAGCTTTAGCTTCCTTGCATAAGCTGCATATGTTTTCACTAATGTGATGTGATCATTGGCTTGCTTGTATATCAAATCTAACCTTGTTTTGAGAGGGTCTGAATTCAATGCCAGAAATGTTGTATGCATGTAAGCATTTCCTCCACTTGGAAGCCTCTGCTCCCAAAACAAAAAAACAGTTATAATATGTAAAATAAAAGGGTATCTAAAACCCAAAAAGATAGAATTTTTAAGCATTGA
The DNA here is from genome assembly GCA_038381775.1 of Adansonia rubrostipa. Classification (NCBI taxonomy): domain Eukaryota; kingdom Viridiplantae; phylum Streptophyta; class Magnoliopsida; order Malvales; family Malvaceae; genus Adansonia; species Adansonia rubrostipa. The sequence goes on from JBBYHM010000025.1 coordinate 13,450,006, forward strand.
AAGCTCGGCTCCAAATTCTTATCAGAAAAAATAAATAATAAATAAAAATATTGGATTTTGAAGTATTAAAAGCTCACCTCAATAAAGACAAACCCATTTGAAAAAGACCACATATCTAAAAAGCCAGAAAGCCTTGGATTTTGAAGCGTTGAAAATGAATTAATGAATTAGATAAATAAAGGTTATATTAGTAAGTGGAAAAACAAACCCACGTTAGAAATTGAAAAGGGTATATGAAAAGGCCAAAAAGAAAAGGATTTTGAAGAAATGAAAGGCGAATAAATTGGATCAAAAGAACTGAAAAAAGGAAAACATACATTGTTATAATGAGTTGCAGAAACAAAGAAAAGGATTTTGAAGAAATGAAAGGTGAATAAATTGGATCACGAGAACTGAAAAAAGGAAAACATACATTGTTGTAATGAGTTGCAGAAAAAAAGAAAAGGATTTTGAAGAAATGAAAGGTGAATCAATTGGATCAAGAGGATTGAAAAAAGGAAAACATACATTGTTACAATGAGTTGCAGAAGGATGAGCAGTGAGGAGAACGGTGGCAGTGGCAATGAAGAGAAGCGTAAACATGGCTGAGAAAAAGATCCTGTAAGAAAACAAGCTACGTAAACCAGCTCCAACCCCGCCTGATCCGCCACCTCGTGTTCCCCTAACAGCCACAGCCATTGAATCCAATAATCTCCTCTGCTCTGTTCCTTCTTTCTGTTCCTCGGAACTGATTGATGAAACTAAAATGCGTGTAAAATGCAAGCAAAAAAAAAAAAAAGGAAAGAAAAGTAATGAGATCTGAGATTTGACAATGAAAGGAATTGGAGATCTGATTTTCGTGTCGGTGTTGTTAACTTGTTGAGTTTATCATTATTCTTTTTATCGACTATCGATTGAGTGAAAGGTTGGAATAAAGAATTTGAGGAAATTTTAGAACGTTGTGATGCGGGGAAGCTTCGTTGAGATGGTTAGATATCGTCGGGTTGGCAGATGGGGGGGGGGGGGGGGTGGTGGGGACAACTCATGACAATCCTGGACCGTGGTAGGATTGAGCAGGACCAATACTATGCCCAATTTACCATTCTTTAAAATGAATTAAATTTGTGTAAGCGTCAAATTGTCCCTTCTAGCTTAAAAATTAATTTGATATTTTAAAATATTTAAAAAAATAAATTTAAAAAATAAGATTTGATAAAAATTAATGTTCGTATTTTAAATGGGTTGGGCCTTTGATAGAATTTAAATTCAAACTCGACCCAATTTGTACAATTGCAAATATGTATAATATATTCATATATTAAAAAATTTAATAAATATAATAAAATACATATGCATTTTCCTTTTATTATTATTATTATTATTATTATTGTTATTATTATTATGCGTTTATGATTCATGTTTTACGTATGTCTTGTTTGAAATAAAGAATTACACCAATTCCTACACAAGCTAATGGGATTGTAGATCAAGCAGAAAGGCTTCTCAATGGTCGTCTTTCCTAGACTATACCATTTGAAGGCATGCTGATATGCAATTTTTATCAGCATATGCATGCCTTGTTTCACAAAAAAGCTTTAGGCTAGTCAAGCACGCTTAGAACTAAATTCCTAAGGCATTACAACAATTTTCATGTCATTAATTCTATTTTTTGCTAGGAAAAAATGGGTGGGCCGGATAGGGTTTGGGATTGTATTTTGTAATATGGACCGAGCTTAGTTAGAAAAGGTTGTCCATATCTTGGGTCGAGCTGGGCTTGAGTAAAGACCAAAAGTATGAATATTATATATGGGCCCAGCTCGGTCCAACCCATGGAAACTTTTAAAATGAACTTAATACTTTAAATTTTAATAAAAGAAAATTTTGAATTCATTTAAGTTTGATTTGATTAAAAAAGTTAAAGATTTAAATTTTTTTTAAAAAAAATTGAACTCAAAATGCCTTAAAGTCAAAACAATCTTAGGTTGAAATTACTCAAACTTGAAATAACTTGATCAAAAATATCTAAACCTAAAAATGACTCACTCAAAAATCCCATAACAACGAGATTGTAACGAAGGAATAAATTGTAATTAAATGTCTTTTGTAAAATAAAAAAAATTAATAATCAATTTTTTTCTAATTATTTTCTTTCTTAATCAAAAGTTAAAATTTAATATATATATATATATATAAGAGAAATTATAATTTTATCAAAAATCTTTTGTTCTTGTAACTTGTAAGGATATTGAAACCATATGAGTACGAAATAGTTTGAATTGTATAAATAAATCACTAAAATCACTTCGAATATTTTTAAAAGCTTAAACTTATATCAAGATAAATATTAAATAAGATTAAAAGTGAAGTAAATAATAAAATGAATGGTTGTCATTAGTCATAATTGTAGATAGACCATAAAAAATCAACTTTATACTCACAAATCATATGTCCTGAAAATATCAACTAATTTATTTAGCATGTTAAAAGGTCTAACAAGAGAATATGTGAACATTAGTAATTTTGCCGCGATTTTACATTAAGCCTTGGTCAGTACATCTAATCTCAATTCATCGTAGACCTTTTTGCTTAAAACAAAGTTAATTAGACATGGTTTAGCATTACTCATGCAATTGAAAAAAGTTTGATTTGAAAAAAGTACGCTTGAAAAAGTTACAGTTTTAGAGTTTTAAATGTTTAACATTACTATGAAAACGATGAATTGCATGAATAAGATTGATTTGAACTGAAAAAAAATCTTTTGAGAGTTTCTTTACTTTGTGAGAACTATTTTGTTCTTTAAGCAAGAACTCAAATTGATCTTATCAAGGTAACTTATGGCGATCAAGATTGTTATAACTTTAGCTCTAATCAACAGGTTTGATTGGGGTCAAGTTTTATTTGCTTGACTTTGAAGATGATCCTAGGGTTCCAATTCCATCCAATTAGGTTTTAGGTTCTATTTTCATTCTAAGGTTTGCATTATTTGGCATCAGAGCTTTGATTCTTGAAAGTTAGGTATAATCTATCTTTTAATCTCATAATTTCATTATTTTCTATAATATTTAGTGCTTCCATCATCCAAAAAAAAATGTTCTAGTGGTCTAGCCCCTCGCTGCTCATCATCTATAAAAAAAGCAAAAAAAAAATGTGTTTTAGTGTTATAACCCTTTTCCATCTTAAAAAAAATATTGTTATTAGATCTTTATATTTAGATCTTACAAAGAATCCTTTGTTCCTCTTCATTGATTTCTCTGCCTTTGATATTTCTTGCTGATTTTGTTTCTTTTTATATTTCTTGTTGATTTCTCTTCCTTGATCTTTCTTGTTGATCTTATTAATCAAAGTTATAATAACTTCATTATTGCTTGCTGTTTTAGTAAGATCATTTATAAAGTTTTTTTTAAAGAGCTTGCAAGGGGAACTTGAGTGATAAAAGGCAAGAGAGGTGAGAATATCATCGAGAAAAGCCAAAATTGAGTGGAATACAAGTGATTAAGTAACTAATCTTGAGTGTAAACGCGTAAGGGAGTGTGTGAATAAAACTAATCTATATTTATTCTTAACTAATTTTGCAAGTTTAAGACATGAGTGGTGGAGGATATAATGCTAAAACCGATATTAAGTTGTTTGTGAAGATTATCTAAGACCAATTTAAGCTTCTAAACATTAGGTTAGATAATTTAGAGTCCCTATCCAACCCTAGATCCTCTAGAAAATATATGGTTGATGAGGAGGAAGAGGAGGGATCTTATTATGACAAGAGTAATTCTCGAAAGGGTACAAAGGCTATTTCAAAACAAAATAGCAATTTGGGTAGTATTAAGATGAAAACCCCTACCTTATAAGGGAAAAATGACCTTAAATTATACTTGGAGTGGGAGAGGAAGGTAGAACATGTTTTTGATTATCATAATTACTCCAAGGAGAAGAAAGTTAAACTAGTAGCAGTTGAGTTCACGAATTATGCTAGTATTTGGTGGGATTAATTTGTGATTAATAAGCATAGGAATGGTAAGAGACCTATTCAATCATGGAAAAAATGAAGGTAGTGATGAGAAAGAGGTTCATACCTAGCCATTATTATAGGGACTTGTATAGAAAGTTGCAAGGGCTGACTTAACGATCCATGAATGTAAAGGATTACCACAAAGAGATGAAGATAGCCATGATTCAGGCCAATATAGAGGAAGACCATGAGGCAATTATGGCTAGATTCATTAATGGTTTAAATAAAGAGATAGCTAATATGATGAAATTACATCATTATGTGGAAATAGAGGAATTGTTGTATAAAGCTATCAAGGTGGAAAAGCAATTAAAGTCTAAAGGCACTTCGAAATTTGATTCAGCTTCTAGCTTTTGTAAAGTCAAATCGAAAGAATAATAAAGCTAACTCAAAACCTAAAGAAGATGCAAAGGCAAAGGATTCAGTTACATTCTCCATAGGTAAAACTGAAACTAAATCATCTTCTAAATCACATGATGTTAAGTGTTTCAGGTGTCAAGGATTTTGGCATATTGCTTCTCAATGTCCGAATAAAAGGGCTATGATTGTTATGGATAATGGTGATATAGAAAGCATAAGTTCGAGTGATGATGAAATGCACCCATTGGAGAATTATAGTGATGTTGACATTCAAGAACCCATTGTAGACACCTTATTTTTTTTGGGCTAATTTTTAGCAATCTGAGGCACGGACGTTAGGAGGGGCGATGATCATATTGCTTGGCCAAAAAGTATTTTGAGGAGGTAAAAAAGGCTTATGAATCATATCAAAGGTAAATTCAAAGATGTAGCATCAAAGGACATAGTACAAGGTGTCCAAGGACAAAAGATATGAGAAAATTCACAATTTTGCTTGAATATATTGATACATTGTTCTCATGTCTCATGCATTGATACAATGCTCTAACATGCCAAAATTTTGAAATGTCTCTATTTGTATCTATACAACATGTAAATGTATCAAGACATGAGCTTTTGTATCGATACAAGACCTCATGCATCGATACTAGGCCATGCCAAGACCAAAACGTGCATTCTGTAAAGAAATGTGTTGATACATACAACATGTATCGATACAATGGTTCATTGTATCGATACAATGATCATTGTATCGATACAATGTTCATTATATTGATACACTCAAGGTTTTTAGACTAAATGTATCGATACATTTTGCAATGTATCAATACAAACAGGCCATTTTCCATGGTCTGGGCATTTTTAACTCATCCACCATTGATCAAAAACTCGATTTTAACTTGTTTCTTTACGTCAGAAAAGATCAAAACCCATATCAGATTATGAATTTAGACTTTTAAACTAATCAAAACATTTTTTTGAAGTCTAAATTAGATCAAAAAGGTCAATATCACATGATCACCCTACTCCCTAGTTTATTGACCAAGATCACCATCAGCCACCCTATTTGCTGGAAATTGTTTCAGCATTTAAACTAGTGACCCTATGTCCATCACATTGGCAGCAAATTGCTCCTTACAGCCACTGTATTGCCTCCAAGCTGATATCACTTTTTCCCCTTTGAGAAATGACAAAAAAACCTCTAAATTGGCTCCAAAATGCTAGTATAAATAGACCACTTGTATCTCAGCTGAAGGAGGTTAGATTCCAGCTTATTTTCATCTTCCAAAAACACATTCCTACACTAGGAAAACCAAATCCCGTAGCTCTTCACTCACCACCCAAAAACAACCCTAAAACACTTATTCCTAACCATTACACATTCTAAAAATCACCCTCATCCATACCAAAACCAAAACCTCATTATTTCTATCTTTTTCTTGCTTATTAACAACAAGGAAAAGAATGAAATTCAAGCCATCTCTGCTGCTCCAACTATTTGGCCAAAAGTTAAAGTTTTGTTGGTATAACTTCTTACTTTGTCACTTTCATTTTCTATTTTTTGGTATCTTCATCATTTTAGTGAGCTCTCTATGTTTCCATTACCCTCTTAAGATTCTCATGCATTATGGTAGTTTAGGATTTGGATTCCTTAATGCCCTTTTGATGTGCTAAATGCCTCTTTTCATCCTCATTATTTTGATAGCACTTGCTTATGCAATTTATACCATATCCATGCATCTTGCTATGATTAATCCATGTATGAATCATTAGCTTAACATATTTCAAGCACATTTATACATTAGCTTGCATCTTGTCATGAATCATTGTCATTTTCAGCTTCCATAACATTTTCTTGTCAAAGTGCATAACACTTTCTTTGCCTAGGCCATTGGTAAAGTTAGCATCCCTATTCATGTTAGGTGCCATCCCTTGTCTATTTGTTGTCTTCCCCTTGTCAAAATGCATGTTTGATGGCTGTCAAAAATTGATTTTAATAACCTCCCCAAGCCAAGCATGTTAACCTCAACCAATAAGGATTAGCATAAACTTAACATTTTCCTTAAAGTAAGCAAAATATTTTGGGGAAAATTAAGTTTTTCAGATTTGGAATCTTGGTTAAAAAAGCTCAAGTCTTTTGACTTTGCAACTAAAATGGCCTTACATTTGTTCCCAAAATGTTCGTGCCTTGTTTTTGAGTCAAAATTGGAAGTGGTATGATAATGGGCTATTTCAACATCCCAAACTACTCCGGGGCTGTGCAAATAAGTTCTTAACACTCATGCCACACTTTCCCTTCAGTCATGGACATTCAAATGTCAATGACTTAAGTTTGGACCCGTAGACATAAGGAAAATAAGAAATATCCTCTGCTTTGCTTTATCCCTTGCTGGCAGCATCACTTTTACTAATTGAAAAAACATTTTAAAATCCTAAACGATTTTTCATGAATTTTATAATATTTTTATCTAAAAGTGTGTCAAAATATCTTTAAAATGAGGTCTTGTTCATCCTCGGATCGATCCGGATGAAAGAGTAATGATTTTTTAAACCTAGAGTATCTAGAATCCCTAGAATAAATAAAATGCATTTATTTGGGCCCTTTAAGCCCACTAAACGATTCTTCCAAATTCGTCCAACATTTTTCCTAAAAAATTCATGAAATTCCCTTTCTGTAAAGGTATTATTTGCAATTTTTTGATACCAAACGAGTCTGGGGTAATTTTTTAAAGTTTGACACACCTTGTCCCTCATATGCTTTGCCAGCAACATAATCAAACCCAAACTTGAAAATTTATTTCCCTGAAAAGTGACTTTTTGGGATATTGGGAACACTTTTAAATTGACCCTTGTCAAGTTACCTTTCTGATGGTATTTAGTCCATCCTCTAAAGCCTTCAAACTAATTTATAATAAATTTGGAAAGCGGGGTAGCGTGATGCTACCCCTATTTTCGATTATGATCAAAATTAAGTTTTTTTCCCAAATTTCATCTCGAGACATTCGAATGTCACCATAGCACCTCGATCAGGCTCAAGAACATTCTTTAACCTCCCATAGGCTAGTGTCAAGGCACGGATGTATTTTACATCTTTATCATCCTCATTCACAATAATTTCTTTCAACCAAAATCGTCAAAATGCTCACCCATCTTCTAAATCACAAGCTTTTATCAACTTAATTTTTTTCCAACTCGACTTCTTTAAAGAAGCATTAGATATGCCACTTTCAGGGATACTCTAACCTTGACCTTCCAGGGGGATACTCCAACCTCGCTTTTTAAAATTATCGAGATTAAAAAATCTTCCTTTGTCAAAATGATTTGTCATCCACAGGGATACTCTAACCTTACCTTTCTGAAGGGATACTCTAACCTTGTCTTTCAACTACAATTAATTTTTTCCTCTTTCTCAGACTTCCATGAATTTGTCAAACAAATCTCGTTCAATCAAGAAACATAGATGGGTATTGAAAATTATCAATTCAATTATTCCCAAATAATTGATGCAAATTGCGAGATAAATTCCAATAGTCCATTCCTTTTTTTTATCATTGCATTGAATGATTTATGTTATGTTACTTCATTTGTTACCTTACTAACATGATTTCTTTGTAATGATTATTTGCATTCATGTTTTCCAATCATTTCAAATAAAACTAAAGGTAATATTCTACGTAGGTATCTCTCCAGTGCCTAAAGTGAAATATTCCATTTTTAAAAGTAAAATCCAAAGGTAATATTTATTAAAAATCTCTATATTCCCCATCTCTCAGGGGCGTAAATGAGATGAAATCTTTTCATCAAAACCTGGATTTATATTTCTATAAAATTCATGCATTAAAAGGGGGTTATATCAAAATAGTGATGAATTAAGATCAAAAGAATCGAAACTGAGATAAGACATAGTTAGTAAGGTACAATTTTAGACGTCGCGAAGAGGTTTATACCTCATTGTGTGTAACTAACTCTCGAACCCAAACGGTGAATCTTTAGTACTACATAGACCATAGGATTGATGTTTCGAGTTTTGTAGCTCAAAACATAGGTTTCAATAGGCATCCGATCATGCCTAGCCCAAAATGATCGGTGGCGACTCCAAGCATTGGCCATTTCGTGATGGTCATCTGAGATCAATAATATGAGAAATTCGTCTTATGGTCTTCTTCACTATATCACAAGTTAAGAATCCGTACTTCTCATTTTCATCACGTTGTGAAGGAAAAGTTTCGGTCAAGAAGACATTTCCAAGTGAGAAAAATATTTTAAGTCATATGCATCCATAGATCCTTGAAGATCCACCCTGGGGTACATTGCGACATCCGTGCATGGAGATATACTTGTTACTAGGCATGCTCTTAGCATACAGCCCAAGGAAGATGGTGATGAAATACAATGTGAGCACATCTTTCATACTAGGTGCCATATGAATAACAAGGTATGTAGCATGATTATTGATAGTGGTAGTTACAGTAATGTTGCTAGTACTTTAATGATTGAAAAGCTAAAGCTACCTAAATTAAAGTGTCCTAGACTGTATAAGCCGTAAAGGTTGAATAATTATGGAGAAGTTAAGGTGACAAAGCAAGTGTTAGTTGCATTCTCTATTGGCAAATACAAGGATGAGGTTTGTTGTGATGTTGCACCAATGCATGTTGGTCATCTACTCTTGGGGCGTCCATGGCAGTTTGATAGGAAGGTTACTCATGATGGGTACAAGAATAGATATAGTTTTGTAATGAATAACTAAGTTATTGTATTAACTCCCCTCAAACCATTGGAGCCAGATGAGGACCAGATTAGGATAGCTAAAGAGTGCAAGATGAAGGAAAACAAAATGAGTGCACGAGAAAAAGGAAAGAGTGATATAAAAAGTAAGTGCATGCAAGAGAGTAAAAAAAAGTATAGTAGTGTGCAATGGGGGGAAAATTCAAAACGTGGAGAGCAAAATAGAGACAAAAATAAGACACTTAGTGCTTTTGCAAAAAAAAAAGTGAGATTAAGAGTGTTATGTTGGCAATACAGCAACTACTCGTACTTTTGCATAAGGATGTTTATTTCTTAACTAACAATCTAAACCCTTTTTTGCCTAGTATGGTTGTTTTTTTGTTACAAGAATTTGCAGGTTTATTTCCTAAGGAAATATCACATGGATTACCTCCCTTGAAAGGTATTGAGCATCAAATAGACTTCATTCCCAGTTTATCAATCCCTAATAGACCAATGTATAGAGCAAATCCTAAGGAAATAAATGAGATTCAAAGGCAAGTGGATGAGTTAATGCAAAAGGGATTCACAAGAGAGAGTTTTAGCCCATGTTTAGTCCTTATGATTTTTATGCCAAAGAAAGATGGAACATGGTGCATGTGTATTGATTGCCGAGCCATCAATAAAATCACTATAAAGTATAGACATCTTATTCCTAGGTTAGATGATATGCTTAATGAATTGCATGGTTCATTTGTGTTTTCTAAAATTGATTTGAAGAATGGCTATTATCAAATTTGCATGAAAGAAGGTGATGAATGGAAAACTACTTTTAAGATAAAATACGGTTTATATGAGTGAATAGTGATGCCGTTTGGTTTAACTAATGCACCGAGCACCTTTATGATGTTAATGAATCATGTTTTGCATTCTTTCATTGGGAAATTCGCTATGGATTACTTTGATGATATTTTAGTATATAGCAAAATTTGGATAATCATGTTAAACATTTGCATGTTTTTTTTAGAGCTTTAAAGGAGAATAAATTGTATGCTAATCTTAAGAAATATGCGTTTTGCATGGAATCCATTGTTTTTCTTGGTTTTGTTATGAGTTCACATGGAATAAGTGTAGATGAAGATAAGGTTAAGGTAATTAAGGGTTGGCCAACACCTAGGAATGCGAATAAGGTAAAAAGTTTTCATGGTTTAGCAAGTTTTTATTGAATGAAAGACTTTAGTTCTATTGCAGCATCTTTAAATGAACTTGTTAAAAAGAATATAGTGTTTAAATGGGATGAAGTGCATAAGAAAGCTTTTAATATGTTAAAAGATAAGTTGATTAATGCACCTTTGCTGTGTTTGCCTATTTTGATAAAGTTTTTGAGGTTGAATGTGATGCACATGGAATTGGAATATGAGCTGTTTTGATGTAGGATTCCAAATTGATTGCTTATTTTAGTGAAAAGTTTAGTGGGGCAGCATTAAACTATCCTACTTATGACAAAGAGCTGTATGCATTAGTGAGAACTTTATAAACATGGTAGCACTATTTATGGCCAAAGGAATTCATAATCCATTCTGATCATGAGAGCTTGAAGTAGTTAAAATCATAAGGTAAGTTTAATAAAAGGCATGCCAAATGGTTAGAGTTTATTGAGACATTTCTTTATGTGATTAAGTACAAGAGTTGAAAAAAAAAACATTGTAACTGATGCATTGTTTAAAAGGTATGCATTGCTTACTTCATTGCAAACTAAATTACTTGGTTTTGAGTTTATTAAAGATTTGTATATCAATGATGTTGATTTCAGCCAAGTATGGAATGCATGTTCTAAGTGTGCGCATGGTAAGTATATAGGCATGATGGATTTTTGTTTAAGAAAGATAAATTGTTGTGCTTATATGTTCTTTGTATGAAATGCTGGTTAGAGAGACTCATGGAGGTGGTTTGATAGGGCATTTTGGTGTGCAAGGACTTTAGATATATTGCATGAACATTTTTATTGGCCTAACATGAATCATGATGTGCAATCTATTTATGATAAGTGTATAACATGTAAACAAGCAAAATCTAAAGTAATGCCACATAGTTTATATACACCTTTACCTATGCCTAATCAACCTTGGATGGATATATCTATGGATTTTGTATTAGGGCTGCTTAGGTCTCAAAGTGGTAAGGATGGCATATTTGTTGTTGTTGATAGGTTTAACAAGATGGCTCATTTTATTGCATGTTTAAAAACTAATGATGCAACAAATATTGCTGAATTGTTCTTTAAAGAGATAGTACGTATGCATGGATTACCTAGAACGATAGTAAGTGATACGGATGTTAAGTTCTTAAGCCATTTTTGGCAAACTTTATGGAATAAGTTAAGAACTAAACTCTTATTCTCTACAGTTGCATATCCTCAAACAGATGGACAAACTAAAGTAGTTAATAGGAAACTTACTACTTTGTTACGTACTATCATTCAAAAGAACTTAAAACAATGGGAGAGATGTTTGCCACATATTGGGTTTGCATATAGTAGGACTGTTCATTCTACTACTTCTTATTCTTCTTTTGAAGTTGTATATGGCTTTAATCCTTTAACTTCTTTGGATATCTTACCTTTTCCTACTAATGAACATGATAATTTGGATGGTTAAAAAAAGGCAAATTTTGTTAAGGATTTGCACGCCAAGGTTCGAGCTAACATAGACAAGAAGAATGAGCAATATGTAAGGCAAGCTAATAAGGGGCATATTAAGGTTGTTTTCAAACTTGGATATCGAGTCTGGATTTATTTGCGTAAGGAGAGGTTTCCTGCTCAAAGGAGATCAAAGTAGCAGCCTAAAGGAGGTAGACCTTTTCAAGTGTTAGAAAGGATCAACGATAATGCCTATAAGCTAGATTTGCCAAGTAGCTATGGTAATGTGAATGCTACCTTTAATGTGGCTAATTTATCTTTGTATGATGTAGCTGATTTGAGGACGAATCCTTTCGAGGTGGGAGGAAATAATGGAGATCAACTTGCACAAACACATATTTCTAACCATTCTTATGATCCTTTGCAAGGAATTGGAGGTCCAATGACTAGGGCAAAGACTATACGCATGGAGCAAGGTTTGCAAGGACTAATCATGAAAATGCAAGCAAAGAAGGCTGTTCAAGATGAATCAGATGTATTGCTAAGATTGATCACTTTTTCTACATTGTGTTGAGCCTAAAAAAGATAAAGAATAACACTTAGAGCCCAATTCACATGTCCAAGATGAATTGAGCCCAATTTGCATGTATTCATAGGCCTATAGTTTAAGATTTTAGATTTTCTGATAAGAATTGACTTTTCATTTTTTATTTATTTAGATAATTCCTAATCAGATTATGATAAGGAGTAGACTTTATCTTTATTGATTAGGATTGTGTTTTGAATTTTAAGTTGTTTAGATAAATCCTAATTAGATTAAGATTAGGAATAGACTTTTCTTTATTGATTAGGATTTCCTTGTCCAATTAGAACTCTACAGATTTTAGGCCTATATAAGGTAGTCTTATGCATGTAGTTCATCAAATTTGAATAGAAAAAAATATCTTGAGAGCTTCTTCACTTTGTGAGAACTTCTTCTTTTATTCTTTAAACAAGAACTCAAATTGATCTTATCAGGGTAACTTGTGGCGATCAAGATTGTTATAACTTTGGTTCTAATCAACAAGTTTGATTAGGGTCAAGTTCTCTTTGCTTGACTTTGAAGACGATCCTAGGGTTCCAATTCCATCCAATCGAGTTTTAGTTGTGTTTTCATCCTAAGGTTTGCATTAGAAAAATTATAGTACTCAAATAAAATGTCTAACTAGGACATAACATTTAAAGGTATAAAAAAGTCTTTTGTAGTATTAATTTAAGTAAATTATATAAAGATAATTAAAAATAGTTGTGTAGCTTAATAATACAAATTTACACAAAAATACAAGCTTTAGATTTTGATATAAAATTAAATTAATTCAAGTTAGAAAATAAATAGCCATATTCCCTCATATTTTTATTTTAAATTAAAAATATTAATATATCAGCAGATGGAGATACTTTTTATTTAACAATAAAAGTAATTTTATTAAAAAACAAAAAAAAATTAACTAAGGGATCATTTTTTTAAATAACTAGTATTGAATTCTCACGATGCTTCAATTTTATTATTGTTGATAATAAATTAAATATAATTATGACATTGAAAAATACATGAATTTAAAGTTTAAATACTTGAAGACAATTTTTAAAGTACAATATAGATACCTAAAATTACCAAATTTAATCTAGAAAAATAATAAATTTCAGTTATTATATGATACGAAATACAAAATTTATAGTTATTTGAATTGTGTTAATCAAACTTAATAATTTTGGTTGAAATATGATTATACAACAAGAATACAATATTAAAAAAAATTAAACCATGACACAACAAAAGTGTTAGAATCTATAAACGCAAAAAAGATAAAAAAATAAAATTAATTAAAACATCATGTAGTATGAAAAATAACACTAACGTAATACGGATGCATGAATGTGTTAAAATCTAAATAAAATGAAACTATTACCATATCAAAATTTATATATAATTGTAAAACAAGAAAAAAAAAAACACAAATACAATAAGATGATATTAAAAAAGCTTAACAATTGATTGCCACGAATGGGAAGCAGGTAGCTTCGGAGATAAATTTCATATTATGTTATAAATTTTATAATTTTTTTGATTATATTGTATTTTCACTAATTAAATTAGCGTCATTTTACTTGTACATTGGTGGCTATAGATGAATTATTTAAATATGTTGGGCTGCTATTTCGGCTTTCATTGTAAGAGAAAATAGAAAACATAGGGGAACCAATACATTTAGATGTGTTGTCCACAGAAGAATGGTTAAAAAGCTTATTAGTTTCTTGTTTTCGTATTGAAAGAGGGGAAGGGTAACAACAACGTTCATAAATTTGTGTTCTTTTGGTCAGCAATGTAAAAACATAATTCGTAAGGGATTAAATTAATGTGTTAATTTTCAAAATTACTCCTCAAATCAAATGAGGGGTTTACTTTAAACATATTGTATACGATTTTTGAATAGAAAGGGCATTTGATGATTTTCTCTTTAGACCATGGTAACAAATTGCAAAAACACCATTCAATTAGGGTTTCTAATTGGCTCACACTTTTAGTTGTCGAAAATTGTTGCTATGGATCAAAATAGGAGAACTCGGAATCAGCAAATAGCCTCCTCCTTCCTTGATCAAGCTTAACATCTGATATTTTGAAAAAAATCTTTCTCTTGCTTTGGTGTTAGTGACAGAATTGTGTGGAAATACTACTTCAATGAGGAATTCACGGTTTAAGTTAGCCTATCATCTTACTCAAGCAGATCGTAAAGAGGAATATGGGGATTTTAACTCTCAATACTGGCAGAAGTAATTCTGGAACAACCTATGGGCCCTAAACATCCATTCAAAAGAATCGTATTTTTTGTGGAAGATTTGCAATAATTGTCCTTCCTATTAAAACAGAGATTGCACGAAGAATCAGTAGCGCGGAGGATTTTTGTGTTCTTTGCTCAGGAAATGCTGAAACAATGTACCATCTCTTCCTGCAGTGTCAATTTGCACGAGCTCTATGATTAGGATCGGAGATGGAATTCACATTGAGAGCTTTGAGACACCGATTTTACTGAGTTGGATTAATTCTTGGATTCTTTCTATCGATTGCAAAGCTTACAGCAGTTTCTGGTTTTCATGTACACTTGCAAAAGAGCAAGCACCAAATAATAACTCATAAAAATTTATATAAATTAATACTTTAATGTAACATTCATAAAAAATAATATTTTTTAAACAATTTTCATTTAAACATTTAATAAAAATTAAAATTTTTTAAAAATAAACCCAATTTATGAAATGTTTTAAAATGTATTAGATTTATACAATCAAACCTAAATTACTGTTAAGAACTAAATAAAAACTAAATAAATAAATACTGTATAAAGATATGAATTAGTATTTTATGTTACTTCATCCAAAAAAAATTAAATGTTTTTTCCGAACAACTTTCAATATTAACATTTAATAAAAACTTTAAAAAATAAATTTAAAAAAAAGTCTAATTATTAAATATTTAAAACAATTTCGTCATAAACATTTATAGTAACTGTGTTCTAATTACTAATTTCATTTTTGCATCTTTCCTTTCTGCTATAGTTTGTAGTATGTGATAATGCAATGAATTCATATTGCTATTAATCCAAAACAAAAAAAAAAAAAAAAGATTTGGAAACTCTAGGTTTGATGAAAGATCCAATTTTCTAGAAAATTGGGCCAACTATTTATAAATTGTTTTTGCTAGCTTTAGTGAAGTTGGAAATCAACGATTGGCAAATTGCATGCCTTAGAAAGAGAGATGAAATAAAATTGCTTTTGTCGAGATGTAGTGGGTCAATTGGATTTTCTGATCAGTAAACCTTCATTTAAAATTCCTACGTCGTGTCACTAGAATCATATTCCATGTGTGCTTGCCTGCAGCACTTTATGGAGGAAAGTTATGAACTTGAGCTACTGGCCATTTTCTTAATGCTAAGCAAGGAGCCAGAAGTTATAAAATCCAAAATTGTCAATAGCTCTAAAATTGCAGATTCGTTGAAGGTCTCATTGGAGGAAGAATTTATTTGTAAAGTACACCACAACCTATAATTTCTCTAAATGTTAAATTCAGTCCTAACAAATCAATTCAATTTGCAATTTCCATTTTTTTTTCTTACACACACTTTTTTGGTAGAATCTCTCAAGCACTCAGACAAAAGTAATTATGTACCACAAATACAACGTAAATGCACAAACGTGCACCAAATTATCTTAACCCAACAGTTTAAGTTTATATACAAGTTGTACTTTGTGATTTTGACTGTTGAAAATTGCGAGTATAACTTTAATTGAAGTTATTAAATAAGCATATGAAAATCCATGTAAACTGATATGGAATATAAACATCACAAATATATTACTCTTTTGAATGACGAAGTGTACCTTAAGCAACTGTGTTCAAAATCAACAACCCAAAAAATGAACATTATATGAAATTTATGAAATTGAAACAAATCAAACTATGTTACCCCCAAATTAAGCCCATTTGAACAATTAACAATCCTCCATGCCATTCTTGTGCCTATTGCATAAGAGCAAATACACAGTTTGAGAGTATAAAATTTTATAACCTAAATGCACCCATGTTCTATGCAAGTATGCAAGGCTGCAAGTAAACACGAAGGGCTTTCTTCATGAACAAAGTGTGAGACATCTTCTACTCCACCTTGTGTCCAGGAACAAGTGAAAACCGGTAACGCAGCAAAACCATTGAGGCCATAGACATCATTTGCAAGTTAGCTAAGTCTTTCCCTAAACAAGTCCTTGACCCTACATTGACTAAACTTGTAACCAACCTTTGGTGGATTGGACTTGTCACCTTCTAGTGATAGCCACCTTTTCAAACCTAAACTCCATGCAATCTTCTCCCCATATTCAGCACATTTTAGAGTAAATCTAAGGAACACACCTGCTTTGACATAGGAGTGTCTAAATTCATGGAAGAAAGCCATGCAACACATACAACTCATAGTTCAAAGGAATTACAACTTTTGAGCATGGGTCAAAGAGGGGTGACATTTTAAGTCTAAAGGAGTTAAAGGGCATACCATATATGGATGGAAAGATCTTTAAGTCTAGTTTCTAGAATGTATGAGATTGTGTTGATTGGTTTTTAGTGGAGGAAGTTATGGCCTGATGAATATAGATTGGTCAATTAGATAGATTTGTTGAATTTTAGGGATTAAGAATTATAATTACCTTAATTTAGTGAATCACATTAAATTTTAGTAAATTATGTTGTTTCCTTTCAGATTTCCTAAGGCTTGGAGGTTTGTTCCAGCCACTAGTATTTTAATTATCTCTTTAGATTATAATTGGTAGATTATTAAGAATGAAACGAAAGTGAATTCTCTTTTGAGACTTCTATATTCCTGTATTTTTTTTAGTGGATTTCTATAGAGTGTTGGTTTTATCCTTGAATTATATCCATGGAGTGGTGTATTTTTGTATCCCTTAAAGTAATTCTTGGTGGTTAACCTTGTTATTTTTTTTTGAATCTTCCAAACTTAAATGGTGAATTTTGTATCCTTTTTTGTTGGTTCTTGTTATTTTTGTTACCAAGTTGCCTTTTTTCTTCCAATCTGTTTGTCCTACATCAGTTTGGTATCAAATCTCAAGGTTGTTCAGGGCTACCAGGCATCATCGTGTAGAAAACATGGCAGAAGAGACAACCCTTTAAGTGGATGAACGAGATGCTATCTTTAAGGATTTAAGGCAATAGATTGAGCAACTACAATAATGTTTAAGGGTTTTTGAAAGTTATGAAGTCGCAAATGATGTAAAAAGTGATAATGAAGGGGATGACAACCTTTTCCATTATGAACAAATCCATACTTCTGATGATAGCACATCTTCACTTATGTGGGAGTTAAGGAACAATGGCTAGAGGAACCATAATGATCAAAAAGGTTACAACTTCTTTAATCATAAAGTGGAAGCTCCTAAATTTGAAGGAAAAATGGCACTGGATGATTTTCTTGATTGGTAAAACACGATAGAGCATAACTTTGGTGGAAGAATTTGAAAAGGCAAAGAGAATGAGAAGGAAGAAGCAAGATTACAACATAAGCCAAGATGAAAAAAGAACCAAAGAAGAAATACTTACCTGGTAATTAAAGTAATGGCATTTTTTTCAAGCTCCATAATTTGAAATAAAGAGATCTCTATGTGAAAGAATACATAGTAGAATTTGGTAGTTTTTTGTTAGAGGGTGAATTGGTTGAACTAACAGAACACTACCTCGGAGGTCTAAAATATAAGATAGCTAATATGGTTCAGCTACAACTTTACTGGTCCTTAAATGATTTTTGTAAGTGGGCATTTAAAGTAGGGAAGCAACAAAAGGAGCTTTGTAGTAGTGGCTCAAAGTTTGGTTCATGGGAAAGATTCACTAAGGAAAACAAACCAAATGTAACGGTGAAGTCCTATCCTAAAATGCAAGCAAAGAATAATGGAGTGGGAACTAGCAAACAATAACCTAACACTACAAATTCTAGCTTTTATAAGTGCTTAAAGTGTCAAGGGTTTAGGCATATTGCATCAAAATGTCCAAGGTATAGAATTGTTACCTTAATGGAAGAAGAAATTAATGATGTGGAAGAGGAAGAACATAAAGATATCCAAGAACAAGATGATGACAATGAGGTAACCTATGCTGATCATTGTTTATCTATTGTTGTTCAACATAGTCTAAGTGTTACTTGTAAAAGAGAACATAAGGACTGGTTAAAGAAGAATGTTTTTGACATGTGATGCATTAATCATGGAAAGATATGTGTTGTGATTATTGATAGTGGCAACTTTGAGAATGTGGTGTCTAATGAGATGGTGAAGAAGTTAAATCTCAAAGCAATCCTGTATCCTAATCCTTACCAACTTTGTTAGCTCTAAAAAGGTAATGAGATTAAGGTGTGTAAACATTGCCTAGTAGCATATTCTATTAGAAAGAAATACAAAGATAAAATTTAATGTGATGCCATTCCTATGGATGCAGGTTATTTACTTTTTAGGCATTTTTGGCATTATGATAAGAGAGTTTTGTATGATGGTTATAAACACATATACTCTTTTACTAAAGATGGTTGTAAAATCATTTTGGGTCTTACTAAACCTATGGATATTCCCAAACTGTCCAAAATAAAGCGAAATGTGTTACTAACCCAACTAAATGTAGAAAAAAGTTAGAGATACAGAGAGAAATGTATGCACTTGTCATAGAGGCAAATAAAGTTGAAAACAAACCACCCTTCATTATGAAGCCTATTCTTGAATAATTCAATGATGTGGTGTTTGAGGAGATACCAACGGGCCTTTCTCCTATGAAAGACATCCAATATTGGATTAATCTTGTTCTCAAAGCTGTTTTACCTAACAAGACAGCCTATAGAATGAGTCCAAAGAAGCATGATGAGTTATAAAGACTAGTTAAAGAATAAATGACCAAAGGCATGATCAAAGAGAGTATGAGTCCTTATGCTGTCCTGGCTTTTTGGTTGTAAAAAAAGATGGTTCATGGCATATGTGTGTAGATAGTAGGGCAATAAATAAGGTAACATGGACTATCAGTTTTCTATTCCATGGCTTGATGACCTTCTTGATCAGCTCCATGGTGCTATAATCTTTGCAAAAATTGATCTTAGGAGTGGTTACCATCAAATTAGAATAAGGCTAGTTGATGAATGAAAGACAGCTTTCAAAATAAAAGATGGCTTATATGAGTGGATGGTTATGCCATTTGGCCTTTACAATGCCATTTCGCACCTTCATGCAAAGTGAGAAGAACATTTGAATCATCTTTGATAGATTTTTGGCATATTAAGAGCATAAACTCTATGTTAACTTGAATAAGTGCAAGTTTTTCACCAATAGCCTTATCTTTTTGGGTTATGAACTAGAGATGGAATTGAGATAGATTCCACCAAGGTGGAAGCAATACTAAGCTGGCCTACTCACTCAAAGTTTTTAAGTCACTTTTGGCATACCCTTTGGAGGAAACTTGGAACTAGCCTTAATTTTAGCTTTTCTCATCATCTCAAAAATGATAGGCAAACTGAAGTTACCAATAAGAGCTTTGGAAATATTCTTAGGAGCTATGCATGAAAGAACATTAGGCAATGGGTTCTGGTTGTTGGTCAAATTGAATTTGCCTATATCCATTCCATTATTTAGACCACAAGATATAGTCCATTTGAAGTATTATATGGCAATAATCCTATCAGTCCTTTGGATTTAGCCCTTCATCTAACTAATAAGTTGGTTAGTGGAGATGCTGTAGAGAGAGCTAAGCATATTAAAAAATGACATGAGCAAGTTCAACACAAGATCTTGAGGCAAAATAAGAAGTACAAGAAAGTACCAAGCATGTTAAGCTCAAAGTTAGTGATTTAGAGTGGTTTCATCTTCACAAGGAGCATTTCCTATAAGAAAAATAAGGGAAGCTTAAATCAAAGGCTGCTAGTCCATTTAAAACTCTTTAACACATTAATGAGAATGCCTACAAGATATAGTTTTCAAAAGACTATGGTTTCCCATCATTTTCAGAGTAACAAATCTTTCTCTATACATGGTGATAAAACTAGTTTAGAGCTAAAGACAAGTCTTCTTTAACCAGAGGAGATTGACATAAAAGTGTTTACATTTATGGAATCAAGCCATGCAGCCCATGTAACTCATGGTTCAAAAGAATTACAACTTTTAACTTTTAGTGCATTGAAAGCAGTAATCCTGCATATGGGTTTGAAGGAGCTAAAATGTGTACTATATATGGATTTGAAAAGTCTTTAAGTCTAGTTTCTAGAATCTATGAGATGTTGTTGATTGGATTTTCATGAAGAAAGTTATGGCCTGATTAATACAAACTAGTTAATTAGACAGATTTGCTAAATTTTAGGGATTTAGAATTATGATTACCTTAATTTCATGAATCACATTAAATTTTAGTAATTCTCTTATTTCCTTTTATATTTCCTAAGGCTTAGAGGTTTGTTCCAGCTACTAGTATTTAAATTATCCCTTTAGAATGTAATTGACAGATTATTGAGTATAAAATGAAAGTGAATTCTCTTTTGCGACTTCTATAATCCCATATCTCTTTAACGAATTTCTATAGAGTAGTCTGTTACTTTGGATTTTTGTATCCTTGAGTTACATCATTGGGTGGTGTTTCTATATACCTTAGAGTAATCCTTGGTGGTTAGCCTTATTATTTTCTTTAAATCTTCCAAACTTTGGTGGTGAATTTTGTATCCCTTTTGGTTGGTTCTTGCTATTTTTATTACCAAGTTGTCCTTTCTTTTCCAATCCACTTGTCTGGCATCATGCATTTGAGTTGAATAGATTCTCAAATCTCTTATGAGAATAACATCTTTTGAGCATTTCATTTAAATTTCTCACCATATAATGTTTTAATTTTCAATGTTTTCCTTACTCCAATGTAGCTTGATGTATCATGAAAGTTTCATTTTTAGGAACTTACAAAATTGAAATGGCTAGATCTAAATTATCTAAAAGGAGAAAAAACTTTGGAAAATGTTACTCTAATAATAATATAAAAAAATAGACTACATCTCTTTCCCTACCACACTCGCATCTTCTCACATCATGTTTTAGCTCTTATTCAAGCACATGATGAAAATTTAAGCAACCACAAAAACAAAATTTCACATTATTGCTATAATAATGCCTTTTTTCCCTAAAACCATAACAAAAGTGAGAAACTCTATTAGAAGGGAAAAACAAATACTGTAGATAACCAATTTTGTCTAAGCCTCCAAACAAGCATCATAAAGCATCATTGAGCCAAGTGTCTAAGCATATATATCTATCATCTTGAGCTAGGGTAAGGTTATAAATTATTTAATTTAAGGCCAAGCCTTATAAAGATTATAGTAGATAAAATATGGTCCATATGCTTATTTAATTATTTATTTGGGCTTATTTTATTTAATTATGTTGAGGCAATTTTCAAGTAAAATTTTAATTAAGGCTAGGCCTTACTAAAAATATTTGAAATGAAATATGGCTTACGTGCCCATTAATTTATTTTACTTGGACCTTATTATATTTAATTGTGTTAAGCTAATTTTACAACCTAATCTTTGGTGGCCTACTTAGCCAAAGATGGTAGGCTTTTAGGACTATTTCATGTCTAAATTGGATTTCAGTAAAGTGTATTAATGTCCACCAAAATTGGTATTTTTGTAAGTAATTGGATCTAGAAATAGCTTAGCTAATGAAATTTCAATAAACAAGGGCCTCTTAGCTAATCATGTTTGGAAGCATAACCTAGTACTGGCACTCACCAAAAACTAAAATAAAATACCCTTCCCTATGTTTTCTTTGATAACTAGCTACCTCATGTAAAACCCTTATATTCATGCCATAATAGAGAAATGTAGCCACTCATACTCTTATTCACCCAAAGCCATAAGCGTCAAATAAAATTAAAAAAATTACAATGAACACTTGTCGAAAGTAGCAAAGAAAACCAAAGCAAAAGAAAGTGATGCAGGAGCATTAACAATTAGGAGTTCTATTTAATTTTAAATTCTGTTGAAATAAAGAAATCCATTTAGATCTATGTTTAGGACCCTAGTTTAATTAGATTACTATTTAGGATTAAAGTTTTAGTTTGGGATAAGTTTTATGATTAAAACTTAATTAGTATTCTACTAGGAATAGTAAACCTTATAGGAGTAGGAGTTCTAGCCTATATATATGTATCTAGGGAGTTGCTACAATGTATTCAATTATTATTTTATTATTCTATCAAAAAGGTTTCTTTTTAAACCTAAATATCTCTACAGCGTTATCTTTTTCTACTATTTTCAATTCTTTTGCATTCTAGTTATTTCCTATAATCTCCACCCTTCATCAATTTGGTATCAGAGCCATGGCAGGACATGCAAGGGGCTGTGGAAGAGGGAATCAAGAACAACAAGTAGAATTGATCGAGTTGAGGTGCATGGTAGAGGATTTTTCGCAAGCTGTACAAGCTTTGCAGTGATAAATAGATGTGGGAGCTTGAATAGAGATACCTAAAGGTAACCACAATCCGTTTAACCTGCCAAAAAGTGGTCTTAAAGATGTTTCAGATGGAAGAAAGCCTGAGAACCCTTTCCATAATGCTAGACCTGTAAACTTTACAGTACGAGGTAGATTGGAAGATCGACTATTGCATGCTCTTGAGTTAACGGGAGAAGGAGCAAAGATCCAAGTAGATGACTTCCATGGGGAGTTATATGCAGAAGATTATTTAGACTGGGAAGCCACTGCTGAGAATCACTTTGAGTGGAAACCAATGGCTGAACCTAGGAAAGTACTTTTTGTAAAGCTTAAATTAAAGAGTGCAGCACTTCAATGGTGGAAGAGAGTTGAAGAACAACGAGCACGTCAAGAGAAGAAAAAAATCAGCAGTTGGGAACATATGAAAAGCAAATTGCAGAAGCAATTTTTGTCACCAGATTATGCCATGGAACTATATAAAAAGTTTTATTTGCTTAGGCAAAATGGAAGGACAGTTGAACACTACACCTCTGATTTCAATAATTTGTCTATTAGAATGGGATTAAATAAAACTAACGAGCAATTAACGTCTCGTTATATTGCTGGTTTAGATCAAAGTATTAGAGATAAGCTAGGGTTGGTTCATATATTGAACTTGGAGTATGCACACCAATATGCCCTACAAGCTGAAAAACGTGTATTACGCTATGGTGCAAGGAAGCCTTTATTTGGGAAGACTATTAGCTCTTCTCAAGGCAGTTTTAGTAGTAAAAGGGAATTTTTGACCAATAAAGTTAGTAAAGGGGACGTAATGGGAACCAGTAAGATTAACAAAGCAAAAGAGGTTCAAAGCAATAACCAACCCAACATTAGAAGGGTGAGTAGTGGATCTCAAATCAGATGCTTTAGTTATGGAGAAAGTGGGCACGCTCTTATACTTGTCCTAAAAGAAAGGTGAATTTAATTGAACTTGATGATGAAGATCAAGAACAACCTGATCCGATCTATGATGAGTATGCTGAGGATAAAGAGGAAATAGATATACACCCAGTACAAGGAGAATCTTTAATGCTCAGAAGGGTTATGACTACAACCAGCCAAGATAATAGAGAGGATTGGAGGAGGAAAAGTATCTTTAGGACATATGTTAGGTGTGGAGATAAACTGTGCGATGCCATTATCGATAAAGGTAGCTCAAAAAACTATGTTTATAAAGAAACTGTGGAAAAACTAAAGCTACCTATAGAAAAACATCCCCATCCATATAAGATTCAATAGGTTAAGAAGGGATTTGAGATACTTGTAAAATTCTAATGTTTAGTCAAGTTTACTATAGGCAATGATGTAAGTGATGAGGTATTATGTCATGTGGTATAAATGGATGCGTGTCATATTCTTTTGGGTAGAGCTTGGCTATTTGATGATGATATGCAGCATTTGACTAAAGAAAATACTTATTCTTTTCATTGAGATGGAAGAAAATATACATCGCATCCTCAAAAGGAAGTAGTGACACACAAGATTGATAAATTGAATGGGCTTTTAAAGGCTGAAGAGTTAGTGAGTGAAAGTAGAGAATTAGGGGGTTGTATTTGCTGTGGTCAGCAAAATAATAAATACCGCTAAAGAGGAAATTTTGAAGGAATAGCCCAAGAAAATTCAAAAATTGTTAGCGATGTTTGCTGACTTGGTAAGTGACTCTTTGCCACAAGGGTTGCCACCTATGAGAAGCATTCAACACGCTATAGATTTGGTGCTTGGAGCATCTTTACCAAACTTGTCAGCATATCGAATGCCACCAATTCAGTGGCTAAAAATTTAAAAACAGGTTAAGGATTTGATAAGGAAAGGATTGGTGCACGAAAGCAAAAGTCCATGTGCTTGCCTAGCTCTACTAGCTCCTAAGAAGGATGGATCTTGGCGGATGTGTGTTGATAGCTGAGCTATAAACAAGATTACGATCAAGTATCAATTTCCCATTCCTCGATTAGAGGACATGCTCGATCAATTGGTAGGGTTCAAGGTATTTTTTAAAATTGATTTAAGGAGTAGATATCATCAAATCAAATTGAGAAAAAGAGATGAATGAAAAACTGCTTTTAAGACTCCTGAAGGCTTGTATGAATGGTTAGTAATGCCTTTTAGCCTATCTAATGCTCCTAGTACATTCATGCGAGCAATGACAGAGGTGGTGAAAGATTTACAAGGATTAGAAGCTGTAGATAAGCTACCATACAGATTGCATGAAAGATATCTATTCAAGGGTAACAACTATGTGTTCCCGAGGGATCATTCCGAGAACAAATCATAAGAGAGCTTTATGGGAATGGATTGGGTGGACATTTTGGCTGAGACAAAACAATGGCCTTGGTCACGGATCGCTATTTTTGGCCTCATATGTTCAAAGATGTAAGTAGGTTTGTAAGGCGATATGCTATTTGTCAATTTGGTAAGGGAAGTTCTTAAAATACAGGGTTGTATACTCAATTACCAGAACCAACTTTACCTTGGATTCTTTTGAGTATGGATTTTATGTTGGGTTTATTGAAGACTTCAAAGGGGCATGACTCTATCTTTGTGGTTATAGATAGATTCTCTAAGATGGCTTATTTTATTCCCTGCTCTAAAATAGCAGATGCCTCTCACATTGCTGATTTATTTTTCAAGGAAGTAGTACGTTTGCATGGAGTTCCAACATCTATTGTTTCTGATAGAGACGTTAAGTTTTTGGGGCATTTTTGAAGGATTTTGTGGCATAAAATGGGGATAGATTTAAAGTATTCTAGCACATGTCATCCTCAAACAGATGGCTAGACTGAAGCTGTTAATTGTAGTTTAGGAAACTTGCTAAGGTGTTTAGTTAGAAATCATATGAAAGGTTGGGATTTAATTATTCTGCAAGCTGAGTTTGCTTACAACAACTCAGTTAATTAAACTATTAAGAATACACATTTTGAGGTGCTTATGTCATTAAACCCTAACATTTACTTGATTTGGTGCCTTTACCCTAAAAAGCTAGGGTTAGTGATGATAGGGAAGCTTTTGCTGAGCACATTCGTAGCATTCATAAGAAAGTTCAAGATATATTGAAAGCTAGCAATGTAGCATATGCTAATGTAGCTAATCAACATAGACGTTTTAAGGAATTCAAAGAAGGAGATTTGGTGTTGGTCTATTTGAGGAAAGAAAGGTTTCCTAAAGGTGCCTATCGTAAGTTGAAGTCCAAGAAATTTAGGCCATATAAAGTGCTTAAAAAGTTAGGTTCGAATGCCTATTTATTGGAGTTGCCTACTGACTTGCAGATCAGTCATATTTTTAATGTCTCAGATTTGTACGAATTTGAGGGATTTAATGAGGAAGAACCAAGTACAATTACTGAACAAGTTAGCCAGCTTCCTACGAAGAAAGATGACATCATCCAGGAAGTTCTCGATGTTAAGGAAGTGACATCTAGGAGGGGAAATATTTATCTAAGATTTTTAATTAAATGGCTAGGAAAACCAGCTTGTGAAAGTACCTGGATTTTGGAGGAAGAATTGAGGAAAGTCGATCCAGAAATGTACAAAGAAGCTACTAAAATCTTTTCTAAAGATATTACCAATCTTTCAACCAGGGGAGAATGATGCAGAAGCATTAACAATTAGGTGTTCTATTTAATTAAATTCTGTTGAAATAAAGAAATCCATTTAGATCTATGTTTAGGATCCTAGTTTAATTAGATTATTGTTTAGGAT
>JBBYHM010000025.1:13497567-13515278 GCA_038381775.1 Adansonia rubrostipa
TTAAAATATCAAAACAATAATTTTATATTAATATTTTTATAATTAAATTTAAATAAAATATTTTTATTAATTAAATTTGATTGAACCAACTAAATTAAAAAACTTTTTATGTCAAATTCAATTCAATTCCAACAAGATAGTGCAAGACTAAGTAAATAATTTGACCTTATAGGTCTAGCTTTAATACGTGCCCATATTGTTGAAAAAGAAAAGTATCAATACATGTATAAGAGTCCATTTTATAAAATAAAAACACGTTATTAAATCAAGTGATATGTTTTATTAACAATAAAAATTTGACCGTCACCCACACGTATTACATACATCGATTAGATTAGATTAAACATTTTTAGTCTCATTAATTAATTTTATTGATTCAAGTTGAGGCATGTCCTTGACTACAAACTTTGAATATGCCTAAGCACATAATCAAACAAGAAGAACTAATACTATTAAAGGATTTTATTAGAGAATAGGGGTTATGACATACCTTAATCTTTGGTTTATGAGATTTTATTAAAGGAGAAAAAAAAGAGTTAAAGAGAATTCTCTTTATTAAATAAAAACTAAATTTCTATGCACATGAATATTTTGATTTAATGATAAATATATATATATTTAAAAAAGAATAAGTTCAAATCTCCTTTCTCAAATAACAGAAAAAACAAAAACCCTAATTTTTTGTCCATATATGTAATTTCAATCTTTTCTTTAATAAATTCAATTTATAATACTAAATATGGATTTATTATATAATCTATGCTGATTCTATGTCAATTTTCCTATACAAGAGAGAGGCCAATGCTTCTGCCTGTGATTTAGCAAAGTTGGATCTTGAGATGGGAGACCGAAAGTTTAGCTAAAGAATTGTATTCGAATACTTTTGTAATCTTTGATTCTATCTAAATATTTTTAATAAAATGTATATCTTACAAAAAATAAAATAAAATCAAATCAAATACAAAATTGATATGTATTAATGATTTCAGGTCAAGCGTCAAACATTGCAAGTAAGCAACACAAGCCAAATAAATGCATTTGTATAATTTGTCTTTGCCTTAATAAATTCAACTAACAATAATAAATACTAATTGTAAAAGCATAATATTAAAGGTGTCAGTCCAATTTTCAACGGCTCAGATTTATTTTTTGGTGAGATTTTATGATCATAATTTTATATTTTAAATTGATTTAAGAGAGTTTTTATTGGAACTAAAGATTCTTATTTGTTCCCAAAATAAAAATTTTGAATTAAATAAATTCTCTTTTTTTAAAAAAAAAAATTTCTGCTCTATGTTCTTTTTTCTATATCTATTTATTCATAATATTTTGATTTGTTAATTTGCTGCATTTATTCATTTTCCGTCATAAAATTAATTTTAAATCTAATTAAATTTGATAAATTCAAATATTAAATCTAATTAATTTAAAATTAATAAATTAAAATTAAAATAATTTAAATTTATAATAAATTAAATTTAATTAATCTAAACACAATATAACTAAAAAACTGATATAATTTAACTTTAAATGAATCAAAAAGCATAATGAGTCGGTGGCCTGCGGACCTGATTGTAGGCGCCTTGTCTGCACTCGAGTTGTTTAGGCTTGTTTTGGATTTTATTTAGCAAGTTGATGATGGTCGTCGGTGTCTGTTCTCCTTTGTTTAATTGTTGGACGGTTGGTAACCATTCTTGTCCTTTCATAATAAAGTCATTATGACTTTCAACAACAACAACAACAACAACAATAATAATAATAATAATAATAATAATAATAATAAAATAATTTAATAATTTTCGTAATCAAATATCTCTCAATATATATATTTTTAATTTTTATAAAGAAACCCAGAATCTGAGAATAGTCAAACCCACAGCTTAAATGTTAACCAAAGGTAGATTTCAAAATGAGTATTCTCAAAAAAATAAGTGAATCACCCATTTTTAAAAAATTATGTATTGATAAGTACACTAATCTTTATAATATAAATTATTTAAAGAAAACATTTGAATTAAAAAGATTACACTTATATCTATAAAATTATAATTAATGAAAATAAAAAGATTTGTTACATATATAACATTTAAAAAAATTAAAATAAATTAGCATTAAATTTTTTTTTAAAATTTAGTAACATAAATATTAGTTTAAAAATATAAAATTAATAATATCAAATAAACACAATTTTGAGAGAATTGAATGGTCAATATTAATTATTATTTATTTTATGTATAGCTTCACGAGTTGATAAAAAAATATATTACTATCGTATTTTAAAATATGATCTGATATTTTTTATGCTCCAAGATCAATCGAACATATTATTGAATTCTTGACTTAATGGTTAAAATTATTTCAAAATTAATATATAAATTTAAATTTGATTTCAATTTTTTTTTCATTCTTAATTTATTATAAGAAAGATAAGTCAAACATGAAAATCTTTTCACATTATTGACATAGATCATTATAATTTTTGAAATAATCATCCCATGGCAAACATTACTTCAGATATATTTTAAAATAAAAATATTTATAAAAATAAAATATTAATAATTTTTAATTATGTTTATAATTTGGAAAAATTTTACTGTCGTATATAAAAACAAATCCTATGACACCTCAATAATGCAAAGAAGTAAATTTTCTAATTTTTTATTTTCTTTTTTAATTTATTTGTCATCATGGCCGTGCAGACAACTTTTTGCCGTGTTGTTTTTCGCTTCTTTGGTTTCTTTATAAATCAATGCAACATACCAAGAATTGAGATTACTCATAGACACTCTTTCCTTAGATTCTGGTTGTTTGGTCTCCCCCAATTCTTCATTTCAAAGCTCATATATTTTGATTTTTTTTTCTCTCTCTGGTTTGGTTAAAAGTTGGTTTTCTTTTCTGGTTTCGGCTTCAATTTTTCCCTTTGCTGCTTACAGTAGATTCAGTTTAAGGACAGATAAAGTGGGTTTTTAAGGTTTTCTTGAATTTGGAAATTTGGGTTGGTTCCGTTTCTTGGATTTTGATATCAAGGACACAACCTTTTTCTTGGATTTGATATATCAAACACTCACCATTTTTAATTGTAGATTATATAAGTAGTCTATTAATTGTAAAAATCTCTGTGCATTAAACTATTCAATTTGGAAAATTCTACCTTTTGTTGGAGAAGATTTGTAAATTTTCTATTGGAAATTGCAAGCTTTGGATTTTGTTACAGGTTAGGACTATCAAGATGGAGTGTTATTATTATTATTTTTTTTTTTGGTTTTGATATAAAGGAATTAATGTTTTAGCAACTAATTTTTTTTTTTTTTTACTTTTTATTGTGTACAGAATTGGAGTGTGCTCATGGTGTTTTAACCTGTGAGGTGGTTTAGAATTTCTTACAAAGTTAAATCTTTGAGATTGTTAAGGTGATTTAAAAAATGACAATTGGGGATATATCACCAAAGAAGGAGAGGAAGTCAAGGAGGAACAAACATGTTGCTGATGAGAAAGCTCCCTTGTTGCCTAAACGACAAGATGAAGATGCTGGTTTTGATGAATTTAATGGAGCTTCTTTCACTGGGGCAGTGTTTAACTTGTCAACAACAATTGTTGGTGCTGGGATCATGGCCTTGCCTGCTACAATGAAAGTTCTGGGACTGATTCTTGGGATTGCTATGATCATCTTCATGGCATTCTTAGCTGATGCCTCAATTGAGTTCTTGCTTAGGTTTAGCAGGGCTGGAAAAACAACTTCTTATGGAGGTCTTATGGGAGATGCTTTTGGAAAGTATGGAAGAATCTTTTTGCAAATCTGTGTTCTGGTCAACAACATTGGAGTACTCGTTGTATACATGATCATCGTTGGTATAACTTCATTTCCTCCAACTGAATCGCATATATGGTTGTTCTAATTGAGTGTTTGAACATGTGCTCTGATTGCCTTTCTTGCTGACTTATTTATTTCCCTTGCTTGAACTTATGGAAATGTGCAAATTTGCTAATGAACTTATGATGGTTTGTTGTTTCTTGAAGGTGATGTGCTTTCTGGAACATCATCAGGTGGAGTTCACCATGCTGGTCTCCTCGAAGGGTGGTTTGGCGAACACTGGTGGAATGGGCGTACCTTTGTTCTTATTGTCACAACACTGGGCGTCTTCTCTCCATTGGCATGTTTTAAGCGGATCGGTTAGTGTTTTGCTTGTGCTAGCTTTACTGAATTTTATTTAATTATCTTGCTTGTTCTTAGAAGATCATTAGATAGATCTTATTATGTTTACTGCATTAAAACATGACTGAAATTATTTCAGTATTTTGTGGCAGCTCTGTGAAAATCCAATTACCTTGTTGGGAATTTTACATATTATATCAATTCCTGAAAGAATGTTATCCGAGTCCAAGCATACTGTGTTTCTTTTATTTTTAGTTTCTAGGTTTCTGAATCAGATTTCATATTTTTTGTATCCTTTTAGAAAGTATCCAATATCATTCAACTGCTTAATACAAATGCTATTTAAGTGCTTAGTATATGTGTATCACAGAGAAGTTAGCCATACTTTTTTGCTCATATTTGCGTCTTACTATAGCATACGAGCTCTAAGAACCTCATGCTTCACCACAACAAATCTAAATTTGCATAGTTTGTATTGCATATTTATTGTTTAGTTGTATGTGACCAACAAGCCGTTTTGCCTTCTCATTTGCAGATTCCTTGAGATTTACATCTGCCTTATCAGTTGCTCTGGCAGTTGTGTTTCTTGTAATTACTGTGGGAATAGCAGTTGTCAAGTTGATTAGTGGGACTATAATGATGCCTAGATTGCTACCTGATGTCACTGATTTGACCTCATTCTGGAAAGTCTTCACCGTAGTCCCTGTTTTAGTCACTGCATATATCTGCCACTACAATGGTATGCGAGTTGATTCGTCGATTAGACTCTTTGTTTAAGAAATGTATTTTTCATCTTTTACATTGGTGCAGAATAATAAGAATGGTTGGTATTCTTGTGTGCTTAAATTTGCAGTTCACAGCATAGATAATGAATTGGAAGACTCTACCCAGATAAGGCCAGTTGTGCGAACATCACTTGCTTTATGCTCAACTGTTTACATAATGACAAGCTTTTTCGGGTTCCTTTTATTCGGTGATGCAACAATGGATGATGTGCTTGCTAACTTCGATACTGATCTTGGCATTCCCTATAGCTCCTTGCTTAATGATGCTGTCCGTGTTAGCTATGCTGCTCACCTCATGCTGGTGTTTCCCATTGTCTTTTTTCCACTGCGACTCAACATGGATGGCCTCCTCTTCCCTTCTGCAAGGCCTTTAGTTCTGTCTAATACGAGGTTTGCTTTTATTACTGCCGGACTCATCTCAGTTATCTTCTTGGGTGCAAATTTCATACCCAGCATCTGGGATGCTTTCCAATTCACTGGAGCAACCGCTGCAGTTTGCCTTGGATTCATTTTTCCTGCTGCCATTACTCTTAGGTGAGTTTTCAGTTTTCAATTCGATTAGATAAGCTACATTTCATTCCCTTCTTTCACATTGGTGATCAACATTCTTATATCATGCATTAGAGTGGACTGTTGATGAGCCTAGATATTTATTTGTTATAGCAATGGCTCATACACATGGGATAAAAATTAAAACTGAAACTTGGTTGGCCGTGGCTCTCGGAAATGTTAATAAATAATATTAAACTGCATATGGAACTTGATTTGCATTTAAAACTGATCTTGAAAAGTTCGGTATGTCGCCAATTATCCTGAATCATGAGATTTTACCACCTATGTTGCTTCGACTCTTCAATTTTCTTGAAATACCGATGTCTGACATTTGTGTCCGAAAAATATTCCGGCGTACATGTGTGGATATGACCTTTTAAAGACCCTTCAAATATGTGAAAAAACTTTTTTAAAAAAAGGAGTAATGTCAGAGACGTATCCCTATCGAACACTCATACCGGAGTTTGAGTAACATAGGTTACCACTTCTAGTTTTGTCAATTCTCATTAGTGGTTTTGCTGATTGTGAGTATAAAAGGCACCATCTTAGGTTCATCTTTTGATTTTATGTGGATGTTGTTGTTGAGAATCGTTGCTCCTGCCACATCTGGCCTTCTCAATTGCTTAATATTGTTTGGTTTAAAGCTAGTATATGTCTTGATTGTTTTCAGAAGACTTATGAGCTGCCTATATCATCTATTAATTTTTACTCCAGTTTCCAATCATAGATTTACATTAAAATCATTTTCCATTGATGTTTCAGTGATCCCCACTTTATAGCAACAAAGAAGGACAAGATCTTAGCTCTTTTCATGATTATCCTTGCCGTATTCTCGAACCTGGTGGCCATATATAGTGATGCCTATGCACTGTTTAAGAAGAATTCAGGAGCGGGACCCAGGGCATGATCTCTCTGGCTGTTCCTTTGATTGCAAGAAAGGTGATTTACGTCACGTTTTCCTTGAAGACACCCGATTTATAGAATTATTCGAGGTGTAATTCGAAAATCTAGGTTTTCGAAGTTAGTTTGATAAGGCTATATAATAAGATGAACTTTTGTTCCAATGTATAAAAGTTAGATTGGAGGGAAGTGTATGGAGTTTTATACATCATTCATAGCCCTCCCTGTATGATTCACGCTTTGATTTTGATCCATGTCTTTTAGACATTAAATCAAGTTGTAAAATAGCAAATATAGAAGTACATTCAGATTGTAGCAGACTGATGGTTGTTATGGCTTTGACAATTGTTCTTGCCTTTTTCGTAGATGTGTACTTCTAGCCTTCTTGGAAACCTACCCACCTCTCTTCCTCTTAAACTATAAAGAAAAGGGGTTAAAAAAACTATTCTATTCTCGGAAGTTTAGCTCGGAGTTTAGTTTAATTTAATTAATTTATGCAATCATTTTTAAATAATATTATTAAATAATTTTACAATTTGAATTTCAGTATTTTCTTTTTTTTGAGGAAATTGTCCTAAGTGGCATCATCATACATCCAATCCAACCAGTGTTTTGAGGGTCACTAATTTCATATTTTTATCAATTTTTTTCTTACTTGAAAATAACAAAGGAAGAATCTTAAATTAAAAAAGAATTGTTATTATTAAGACATTAAAATTTTAGATCAAGCAAAATGACATAAACAAGAATTGATGAAATTGGATTTGGCTAAAAATAATACCATTCACCTTTAATTGCCCAAACAAATAAATAAATAGCCCCTCCTCCCCTCTTAATAATATATTGGAGCAAATTCATGTGATTAGGGACATGAAACATAAAATTATTAAAATAAAAATTTAAAAAAAAAAAAAACCAAAAACATATATCCTCCTGCTTAATCGACATGTAAACATTTAATTTTGTTCGGATTTTGCCTCGAATTAATTAGCAATTTATATTGGGCATTGGTTTAGTTGATCTTGCACTAAATCATTATTTTGAATTTTAATTTGGGACTCAATTTACTTCTGGGTTTTGAGTCCAAGTAGAGCATTTGGAATTTTGGGTGTCATGATGGGCAACCTATATTTTTATTTTATTTATTTTATTTATCCTTGTATCATTTTTTTTTCGTTATTCATATTTTCTCTCTTATTATCTTTATTTTATTTTTCCTTTCTTTTTAAATTTTCTTTTCTTCTTTATCAGTTTTTTTTAATGATGCACATCACATATATATATATATATATATATATAATATAAATATAATATAACAAAGTACGGGATTATATCATAAGTATTGTTTATATGGATGCCTACATTGACATCTTCTTTTAATGAGACATAGGACAAGATTACTTGTAATTATATTTTATATTTAAATTGTAAAAA
This sequence comes from Adansonia rubrostipa, assembly GCA_038381775.1. Classification (NCBI taxonomy): domain Eukaryota; kingdom Viridiplantae; phylum Streptophyta; class Magnoliopsida; order Malvales; family Malvaceae; genus Adansonia; species Adansonia rubrostipa. The sequence continues at coordinate 13,505,392 of JBBYHM010000025.1, forward strand.
ATTTTAAAGATATATATTTATCTAAGATTTAATTTAAAATTTTTACACAAAAAGTATTTATTCAAATTTGAACAAGCTTAATTTCTATCATATTTTATATTTAATCTATTTAGTTAATATTCAAATAATTATCGCATTTTAAATTTAAAACAAAAAGAAATTTTCACTAAATCCAAAATTCTATCATAACTATCTAACATTTATTTTAAATTTAAAATAATATCAAATTTTATATATTTAACTTATTTTATCTATTACTTAATAATACAATTAGCAAAATATTTATCTTAAATTTAAAAAGCAATTACTTCTGTTATGGTTGGGTAAACAAATCTTATCTATCCACTTATAAAATACATATCCTATATTAAGAATGAGTTGCACCCTTTTAGTGTTTTGATCAATATTTTATCCAATTCTTTTTGCTTTTCAAATCCTAATTATTTTGATTTTTTATTTTTTGCATTTTTTATCAAGATCACATATATCAGATGTTAAAGATGATTTGCACCTTTTTATAGTTATTTTAACATAGATTTTTTTTTCTTTCATTGTTTTGATTAAAAATGCGTTTTAATCAGGGTATGTTAATTTTTTTTTTCAATTTTTTTCTTTTCAATTCCTAATTAATTTCATTTTTTTTTTTGTGTTTTGATCAAAATTACATATTTTAAGTCTAAAACTATCATTTACGAGATATATTTTCAATATTTTTTTATCAAAATTATAGTATAATTAAGATATATAAATTATTTTTGAAGTTATTAAACAATTATGCAAGCGCAGTTCATTAAGTTGAATACATCCAAATTTTTTTCTACACTTCTAACATTCTAAATAATTTTATAAATGAATAAAAATTTTTTTTTTAATTTTTCAGCATTATATCTCATATGGATTATTTGTTTATCTTTGATTTTAATTACAATTAAAAATAACTATTAATTATATATAATCAATAAAACCGCTTTGAACCTACAATTACCAAGTTCAATCATTTTCCATTTTTTACTTTTATATTAACACTTTATTAAAAAAATCACACTCAAAAAAATACAAACTATTATTTATAGATAGCTTATCGCTAAAGATGAAAACTGAAACTGAGTCAGTAAATTTTTTATTGCTGTGTATTTTATAAGTTTTCGTAGATCTACTTATACAGTAGGTCTAAACCTTCAAATGTAGTGTCATAAATAGAAAAGAAAACTAGAAAATTCTAATTTAAATTGCCTAAGTCAATTATCTTATCTTTAGAATACCTAACTCCTTGATTTAGGGAATCAAAATAGTTACAACTGTCTATAATTTAAAAGAGATAATATCCCTTTTTTTTTCTAACACTCCCCCTAAAGCTGGAGAATAAATGTTTTTCATTCCCAGCTTGGAAACACTATCCTAGAACTGAATAGTATGCAGTCCTTTTGTCAACGTATCTACCAATTGATTTTTTGTGGTCACATATGGGATGCAAATCAGACCACTCTCTAGTTTTTCTTTTATGAAGTGCTTATCTATCTCTATATGTTTAGTCCTGTCATGTTGCACAAGATTGTATGCAATATTTATTGCTGACTTATTGTCATAGTAGAGTTCCATAGGCTCATCTCCCTCTATCTTCAAGTCATTTAGAAGTATTCTTAGCCATATTAGTTCACATATACCCTGGGCCATAGCTTTAAATTCTACTTAGCAATCAACCTAACAGTACATTTTGTTATTTACTTTTCCATGTAACTAGATTACCTCCAAGAAAGGTGTAGTACCCTGCAGTTGATCTTCTGTCTATTAGAGATCCTGCATAGTCTGTATCTGTAGAGGCTTCACTTGATGTTCCTGTATTTCTTCAAAACAATATCCCATTCCTTGGATTAGCTTTTAAGTAATGTAGAATCTTATGGATAGCCTCTAAATGCACTTCTTTTGGATTGTGCATAAACTAACTTACTACACTAACAACATAAGCTATGTCCAGCCTTGTATGTGATAGATAGATTAGTTTCCCAACTAGCCTTTAATACATCTCTCTATTCATAGTTGAGTCATCTACTGCTTGCCCAAGCTAATGTAGTAGCAGGTTTACATCTCTCTTTCATGAGATTAAGGACATGTTTTTGCTGAGATATGAAAATGCCATGTTTAGAATATGCCACCTTAATTCCTAAGAAGTATTTCAATCTTCCTAACTGTATAATTTCAAACTTGTTGATCAAACACTACGTTAAGATCTTTTTTCGATTACTATTATATCATCAACATGTACTAGCAGACTTGTAACTTCCTTTACTTTTGAGTGCTTTATGAATAAAGTATGATCCCTTGGATTTTGCTTGTATCCGTTGGTTATCATCACCTTTGCAAATCTCTTGAACTAAGCCCTCAGAGATTGTTTAAGGCCATAGAGTGCCTTCTATATTCTGCATATTTTTTCCACATTATCCCCAAAACTAAGTGGTATATCCATGTATATTTCCTCCTTTAATTCCCCATGTAGGAATGCATTTTTAACATTAAATTGCTGTAGATCCCAGTTAAGATTGGCAGTTAATGACAGTAAAACTCTTACTGTATTTAATTTTACAACTAGAGCAAAGGTTTCTTGATAGTCTACCCCATAGGTTTAAGAATAATCCTTCGCCACTAGCCTAGCTTTATATCTCTCTAGTTTCTTATCTACCCTATACTTCACTGAGAACACCCATATACACTAAATTGGTTTTTTTTTTTTCCTTTTAGCAATTTCACAATTTCCCAAATTTTATTTTTTCCTAGTGCCTCCATTTTTGCTCTTATAGCTTTCCTCCACTTTTCTTTGGATAATGCTTTAGATATAGTTTTAGGAATTAAGACAGTGTTTAGGCTTACAAAAAATATCCTATAGGATGAAGAAAAATTATCAAAAGGCATAAAATTTTAGATTAGATATAAATGGTGTTTAGTACATTCTCTAGATTTTTTTTCTAACGGTAATTACTAGATAAAGATCAGCATCTATTTCAAAAATAGGTTCAAATGTAGTGTTTACCCCATTTTTAGATTTAGAAGAAGAATCTTGGACTTATTCAGGACTTGGAACTCTTCTTTTTGAATACACTTGTTCAAAATCTCCAAGTGTCAAAAACAAATTTAGACTGTGGATATATACGTTGGAATTGAGACTAGTTAGGATGGAATTGTGACTCTATAGGTTGAGACTGATGTTGTCTTTGAGTTTAGATAAACTGATATTGTATTTGAGTTTGGGTAGATTGGGTAAGTAAAACCAACGTAGGTAATGGCTGTTGTTCTAGTACGAAGTTATCTCTATCTTTATCTCCCACTAGTGATTGCTCCCCCTGAAGATAAAGTTGAGTAAAATAAGGTGTTTCTTCCTCAAAAGTGACATTAGTAGTAACAAAAAACCATGTTGTAAGTGGATAATAGCACTTGTATCCTTTTTAAGTAAATGAGTATCTTACAAATAGAGGTGGCAAAATGAACCTGAACTCGAAAACTCAACCAAAAAAACTCAAGCTCGAACTCAAACTGAACCCGATTTAACCAAAAAGTCAATGGCCTGAACCCGAAATGACCCAAACCTAAACCCGAGCCTGACTCAAACCCAAACCCGAATTTAATACTATAAATATGAAGAAATTATAATTAAATAATTTTTAATAAATCAAAAACTTTAATAATGAATTTTATTTTAATATTCTTTTAATTATTTAATTAAATATTAAAAAATTAATTTATATTTTAAATATGATTAAACTTGCTCATGGTTAGGCCCGGCTATGGCCCAAATTTTTTTAAAATCCTAAGCCCAGACCCTTATTTAACGTGCCCAGACCTGCCTATTAAAGCCAGAATTACTATTTATCATATTAAAAAATATTTTTATTAATATTATATATTTTTTTAATTAAATTTAAATAAAATATATTAATTCAAAGTTACTATTCTAACCTGGGTCAGGCTAGTCTGATATTAAAATATGAGAACCTAGGCCCAAGCCCAATTGGGTCGGGTGGGTATCCCGACCCTTGAACAGGTCTATATATGATAAAATATTAATTTATCAAAAAGTAAATTAGGTTATGAGCTTTGAAAATATTATCAATAAAGTATATTATATATTTATCTCATTTTCTTTAATTTTATTAGTTAAACTCATTAAATATCGAGAGTTTATGTATGTTAGTAGTAAAATTTTAAATACTTCTTTGAAAATTATTCTTATTTTATAATAATAATAATAATAATAATAATAATTATTATTATTATTATTATTATTATTATTTGTAATGTTAATTAGAATTTGATAATAGTATAATAAAGTAATAAGATAAATTAAAAAATATGAAAGCCATAACAGATAATACTATATAAAAATGAATTAAATATTAAATATTAAATATTAATATCATATATAATATAATTAAATATTAAAACTTTAATTTAAATTTTATATATGATTAAACTTACTCATGGGTCCGGTCCAGCTGCGGTCTAAATTTTTTTAAAATCCCAAGCTTAGGCTCTTATTTAACGTACCCAGACCTACCTATTTAGGCTAAAATTACTATTCATCATATTAAAAAATATTTTTATTAATATTTATATATTTATAATTAAATTTAAAATATATTAATATTTTAATTTAAAATTATTGTTCCGACTAGGCCGAGCTAATCTAAGACAAAAACCTGAGAACCTAAGCCCAAGCCTAATTGGGTTAGGTGGGTAGCCCGACCCTTGGGTATGTCTATCTATGATAAAATAATAATTTATCAAAAAGTAAATCATATCATAAGTTTTGAAAACGTTGTCGATAAAATAGACTATTGATTTATCATTTTTTTAATTTAATTAATTAAACTCATTAACTATCGAGAGTTTATATATGTTAGCTATAAAATTTTAAATGTTTCTTTGAATATTTTTCTTATTATTATTATTATTTCAAGTAAGGATAATTAGAGTCTGATAATAGTATAACAAAATAATAAAATAAATTAAAAAATATGGAAACCATAATAGATAATACAATATAAAAATGAATCAAATATTAAATTTAAATATTAATACCATATATAATTTAATTAAATATTAAAAATTTAATTTATATTTTATATGTGATTAAACCTGCTCATGGGCTGAGCCGAGCTGCGGTCTGAATTTTTTAAAATCCTAAGCCCAGGCCCTTATTTAATATACCTAAACCCGCTTGTTCAAGCTAGAATTATTGTTCATGACATTAAGAATATTTTTTATTAGTATTATATATTTTATAATTAAATTCAAATAAAATATATATTATTTTAATTTAAAATCACTGTTTCGAGTCGGGTTAAGCTAGCTTGAAACAAAAATATGAGAACCCAAGCCCAGGCCCACTTCAGCCGAGTGAGTAGCTCGATCTTTGAGCGGGTCTACATATGATAAAATAATAACTTATCGAAAAGTAAATCATATCATGAGCTTTGAAAGCATTATTAATAAAGTATATCATCTTTTTATCACTTTTTTTTAACTTTAATTAGTTAAACTCATTAGATATTGAGAGTTTATGCATGTCAATAATAAAATTTTAAATATATCTTGAAATATTATTATTATATTATTATTTTGAATAATGATAATTATAGTGTAATAATAATATAACAAAGTAGTGAGATAAATTACAAAATATGAAAGCTATAATAGATAATATTATATAAAAAATACAAAAAATCACATGTTAGACTAGCAACTAAACATGCCCATGGGCCAAATAACCTGCCCAACACAATAAGCCCAGTACAATCAGACCCAGGTTTTAGATTTTAAGTTTCACGCACGCTCGACCTGAAATAGTATTTTTTAAATTTAAAATTTAATTATAAAATATGTAAATATTAATATAAAAATAACTTTTTAATATTATGAATAATGATTTACACTTAAATAGGTTGGCCAGGCCAAATTCGGCCTTGAGCTTAAAATTCAAAATTTTTTCGAGCTGTGACTAGACCCATATAACTGAATTAAGATTTTTTTGAGCTGGACTGGGCCAAATTTAGGCCTAGGCTTAGAATTCATATTTGCATAAAAGTAATAACATTTAACATAAAATAAAAAATGATGCAAACTATACTCAAACCCGAATCTGACTTGACCCTGAACCCGAATGGACCCAAACCTGAATTAGCTTGAACTTGAATAGACCCGAACCCGAATTGTCCCAAACCTGAAAGAGCCTGAACCCGAATCAATGGAACTCGAAAAAATTTAAACCCAAAATGACCCATCCCGAACTAGCCTAATTGCCATATCTACCCACAAAGACACACCTGATAGCTGTAAGATCTAGTTTCCCTCTATTGTTGCTATGGACATGAATAAAAGAAGTACAACTAAAAACTCTAAATGTGAAATTATTCATGTTAGGGTAGGATTTAGCAAGAAGTTCTATTGGTGTTTTAAATTCTAAATTCTTGAACGGTAATCTGTTTATGATGTGAATAGCTGTTAGAATGGCTTCTGCCCAATATGTTTTTGGTACATGTTGCTGAAATAAGAGGGCTTGGGTAGTGGCTAGTAAGTGACCATTCATTCTTTCAACAATCCAATTTTGTTGAAGGGTTTAACAAAAGATGATTCATGAATGATACCTTCTTTTTGAAAATAAGAAGATAAAAACTAATCCAATAATCTCATGCATTATCAAATTGAATTCTTTTTATTTTTATCCAAATTGGTTTTGTACCATAGGATGAAAATTAAACAAGACAGTTCTCACATCAGACTTGTATTTGAGTAAGAAAACCTAGGTAACTCTAGTGCAATCATCAATAAATGACACACTATTTTGGCCCAGTCACATTAGGATCTATAGAGGGCCCTTAGATATTAGTATGAACTAAATGAAATGGTATTGAAGTTTTTTAATTGTTACTAGGGAAGGGAACTCGTTTATGCTCTGCAAACTCATACACATCACAATGAAAATCTTGAACATTTATTTTTTTTGAATAAAGCATTCTTCGTAATACTCTAAATGATGGATGACCAAAGCTATAGTAGAAGAGCCAAATAGCATCTTTATTTCAAGAGGAAATAATAGATAAGGATATGTTTTCTTTAATACTAGTCTACTGACTTGTAGTTTCAAGGTAGTATAGTTCATATTTTTCCTTAGGAAGTTTAATCTTCTTACCCAAGATATGATCTTGAAACACACAATGGGTAAGATAGATAATAACATCATAATTTATGTCATTAGTAACTTTTTAGATAGACATCAAATTAATGGATAGCTTAGGAACATGAAACACTTTTAAAAATGAGATGAGGTGTAATTTAAATGTCATCCAAGCCTATAACAATAATAGATGATCCATCTGTAACTAGAATTTTCCTATTGCTAAGACAAAGGGAATAAGTAATAAATTTTGACGGTGAATGGTTCATGTGATTAGTTGCCCCTAAATTAATGATCCAAGAGTTAGAGGAAGCTTTTTCTGAAGCATTTAGACTACAAAGAAGAGTGGACTTACCTGGGAGTGTTAATGAGGATGCCCCATTTGTTTTGGACTTCTCTAGAGCTCCTAATAGATCTCTCAGCTTTTCAATCTTTTCTTTGTTGAGCTCTGTTTGCCCTAGAATTGAATATGTTTGTGTCTATCGCTTCTTCTGTCCTTTATAACCTCAATCTTGACTTGTAGTGGTTTGGTTTAACATTTAATTTTTAGCATTTGTCTCTAGTGTACCTCGGTTTATTGTAATAAATGCACCAGAGCATCCTTATTGTCGCTTCCAATAATCTTTAAAGATCTAGACAAGTTCATCATTCCTTCATCATGCATAGATGTTGTCTCTATCCTTGTTGCCATAGCTGATCCATCTTGATTTTCTAGCATAACCCCTTTGTGGCTTTTTTCTGCTCGTATCAAAAAAATAGTTTCATTTAGTGATGGTAATTCTTTGTTACCAAGTATCAGAACTCGAACTTAGTCAAACTCACTGTTGAGTCCAGCAAAAAAATCATTCACTTGATCTGTTTCAATAAAACTCTTCATTATTGCAGCATCTTTAGGGCATTTAGTTATGATACAGCTACAGTTATCAAGTTCTTACCATAAAGTGTGCAGAGAGTTTGCATACTCAGTCACTATTTTGTTTCGTTGTTTCATGGCACTAATCTTCACTTTAATTTCATATACTTGAGTTGCATTTTAGGCTTTCGAATAGGTTTATCTAATAGTGTCCCAAACTTCATTGGCTGTTGATAGGAACATATATGTGTCGCTTATCTCGGGACTAATAGAGTTCCACAGCCATGTCATTAGCATAAAATCTGCTTTATCCCATGCTGCAAATTTTGGATCCTCTAGCTCTGGACCTGTCCCCATCAAGTGGCTAAGTTTCCCCTTCCCCTTAAGATATTTCTAGACAAATTATGACCATTTTAAGTCATTTTTTCCAATTAGCCTATAGGTTGCCCAGATATTTTACAAGTCTTCATGTGAGTGTATAATGCTTTTTTTTGAAGAGTGCTTTAATTTCAGACATAATTTAGGTTATGGTAAGATTTCTAAGAAAAATGGCAATAAAGGCTAAAAAGAATTATTGAATAAAGGAAGGCAATGAAGGCTTAAGAAAAACTTGACAGTAAGGCAATTAAGGCAAAAAAAATGAATAAACTCCAAACAAAAACTCCTAAAGCTTTAATACCATGATGAAAACTGAAACTGAATTAGTAAATTTTTTATTACTCTGTATTTGACAAACTATATTTAGGTTTATTTATACAATAGGTCTGAATCTTCAAATATAGTGTCTTAGATAGAAAAAAAAAACTAGAAAAATCTAATTTAAATTGCCTAAGTCAATTATCTTATCTTTAGAATATCTAACTCTTAATTTAAGCAATCAAAATAGTTATAGCTATCTATAATTTATAACAGATAATATCCCTTTCCTTCTAACACTCCCCCTCAAGCAGGAGAATAGATGTGAAAACAAGAATTATGTACAAGAATATCAAGTAACAAAACATTATTTTTTAAATTAATTATAGCAAGCTTTACTTAATAAATAAAAATTTTCAATTTAATTCTTCTAAGAGCAATTCTTGAGTAAGATCTTTTAAATCATTAATTCTGAATAAGGGATTTGAGAGCGTGCATTAACTAGATTACAAAAGAATTTATTTTCGTTCTAATGTAATTTTTATATATTAATAATAGATATATTTTATTGCAAAATGATATTTAATTAAATAGTGACTATCTATATAAAAGATTACAAAATAAAACAAATTAGTTAAAAAGTTCATGTTAATTTAAAATTGAACAAAAATGTTCTATTAAAGGTATTAAATAGTTGATAACGTTAAATTTTTTAATTTGAGATTTCAAGTAATAGATAAGTGATAATCTTAAATTTTTTAAAATTTTAAAATAATAAATAAATAGATAAATTATCTATCTATAATCAAATTTAATTTAAAAACTATCAAATATTCATGCATGGGTAATTGTTATCCAATAATAATCCTAATCAAAACAATTTCTAAACTTATTTAATACAAGTAACTAATTGTATTAATTGTTGCACCACTTTTTTCATATTAAGTGATTTTATTTAGACTGCATATATTAATTAGATATCAATAGGAAATTTACTTTGGAGGACATCATAATTTAATATTGAAGGGTAATGAAGATTTATAACTTTTACTAAAACGAAATGAGTTCCAAATGAATGTGACTTAAAATAAAAGTTTTAGGTTATTATTGAATTTTTAGCCAACCTTGACCAATAAGGATATTAATGCAAACTTATAATCTATCAATGTATATCATGTATATATATATATATATATATATATATATATGTATATATATATATATATATATATT
>JBBYHM010000025.1:13515378-13526242 GCA_038381775.1 Adansonia rubrostipa
TGTATATCATGTATATATATATATATATATATATATATATATATGTATATATATATATATATATATATTACGAAGTATATGATTACATGTTAAGATTTGTTTACTTATAATATATATGTACAACTTATATTTATATCATATAAGACTAAATAACACATAAGATTTATTTATAAAGAGCTTTATCTAATTAATCACCTTATTCAAAGTTTTAAGTTAATCTTAATACTTTAATATATTTCAACTCATTCTTATCAAAACATATTAAATCTAAATATAAACTATAAATTTAAATAAATAAAGTTAACCCATACGTCACACAGGTAGCAAACTAGTTTGTTTACGTATAAAAGGAAATTACATTCTTTAGCTATTGTTCTAGAGATGCGTGATACTTGCTATTTGAAGTTTTTATATTTAAAAATAAATAAATCAAACAATTAGCAATTTTGTAACTCTACTTTTAAATTTAAAAAAAATCTACTACTCAAAAAAGTGATAATAATCCAAATAAATATTAATATAAAACCATACACTTGAAGAGATAAAGTACATCTATCTTTTATATGCAGATTCGGTAATTTATATATATGATATTTTGTATTTTTATATCAATTGTATAAATATAAAGGATAAACTACTAAAAAGGTATAAAATTTAAACAAAAATATAATACATGCACTAATGTGTTGCATTAATTATATTTAAATTTCTATTATCGTATTTATTATATTATTTTTATATTTATTAATTACGTTATGTTCGTGTCATATTTTTATATTATGTTTGAAATTATCAAATTTAATTATATGTTTGTAGTTTATATCCCTTTGTATATTATATTTATCATATATTATATATAATGAGAACAAATCTATTAATATTAATGCAAAACTAAAATAGTTTTATACATTTTTATAATTTTTATATGATTTATATTTGCTTATTTCGATTTTCATAATTTAAGTTCGATTCATGTAGATCATACATGTTAAATTTTGAGTAAATTAAAATATCTATTTGTTGTAAAAAATTTTAATTATTAAATATATACTGAAAATTATAGTATCTTCAATCAATATGATAAAAATATCACATTAATTCGAGAATTTACCTGAAGAACAATGCACACCTAAGCTCTTTCAAATCTACAACCTTTGGGAGTATTCTATTAATAATATCATGCTAACTGAGCTAATATTCAATCAGCAGCAATGGAAAAATTTTGAAATAACTACGTTTAGTGGTTTTTAAAAAATTGATAAGGGATGAGTTTATTGATAAATGAATATGATTTTATTTTTAAAAAATTATTAAATTATCAATATAACCTTATAAATATATATTTTATTTTATTATTTGATTTTTATGTAATTTTTTTATAAGAATTTCTTCAAAAAAGTTCACTTAACTCATGACCTTAAACTTATTAAAAAAATTATTAATAGTGTAGTATTGATTATAGGGTTAATTAGACTTAGGGGTCATGGACTTTTTATTTTTAGTAAAAATTGAATACCATCAAAATTACTCATAATTACTCAAATGCCCTTAGTGAAATAACAAATTTTCTTCTTTTTTTTCTTCATCAAGCCTAAACCCGACAGGTCTCCATTAACTAATAATCTGATGCAAGCTAGCAGTGCTGATTGTCACCACCCATTGTCAATCGCCAATGACTGACAATCAACTGGACTTAAAAACCATCTCCAACCTCTTTTAAGTCCCCTAATCCTAATTCTGGCCTTTATTTCTCCAAAAAGTGTCTCGATTTTCCCAAATCCAAGCTTAAAGTTGTCACCTAAGCCCTTCTGGTCTTGCAAACTAATTGTTGGATGAGCCCCAAACTTAGATCGTGGCCTCTTTGCGTCTTAAACTAGCATCTACCATTGGGATTTACGAAACAAAGCCCAGAACTCTTGTTAAGTAGATCCAAGCTATCCCTTTGCTTCTCACTTCTTTTTCTCGAGAACTAAGAAATAAAAAAATTTTCCCGAAGGAAAAAGAAAGCGCAAATGTGCAATGAGGTTTAGTCTTGCCAAAGTAGAGAGGATGAACACTAAAGCAAAAAGAACTCTTTCGACAAAAGAAACAAAAGCTATTTTTTTAGCCAAAAACTTTAAAATTCTAGGGAAAAATCTTTAAAAACACATTTGTTTTTGAAAAACAAATGAAACTACTACCCAAAAAAATAAAAAATAGTAAAAAGAAGCTAAAACCTAAAAATTCCAATAGCTGGTTTTTTTTAAAAGAGATCAGTGTAAAAATGATGTACGAATGCGAGTCTGAGACTATCTTTGATAAATTTTAATAAGTAAATTCAAATGAAGTTGTTAAGAAGTATGGATTCAAAATTTCCTTTCATAACATATGATTGAATTTTGAAATTGATCTACAAAATTCACTAAATTCTATCTTGGTAAGTTATGAAATCGACTATAGTTTCATAATAGAATGTATATACCATCGATTTTAAGATAATCAGGCTTTAGTAAACACGAGAAGATTCAGCTAGAACAACTCTAATCTCCAACGGTTGTGGAGTTCTGGGCTTGATTTCGCAAATCCCAAAGGTTGAAGGCTAGTTTAGGATGCAAGGAGGTCATGATTCGAGTTTGGTGTCAATCAAACTGTGAGTTTGTGAGATTGAAAAAGGTTAAGTTGAAATTTTAGGCTTGGTTTGGGAAAATTGAGACACTTTATGGAGAAATTTAGAGGATCGAGAAGAGGTTGGGGACGGTTTTTGAGTCTAATTGAATGTTAACGTGACAAGCCATCATTGGGTTCTAAGTTCATGGGAAGTCTGCTAGTTTAGGTTTGAAGAAAAAGAGACGGAGAGAAAAAAGTTCATTATTTCATTAATGGCATTTGGGTAGTTACAATTTCCTTGAAAGTTTAATAGCTTTCATTTTTTAAATATAATCTTATATATATATATATATATATATATAATATAACAAGGTAGAAGGATAAGATAAAATATTGTTAGTACCCGTCTTTTTGGAATTGGAGTGTTGGGCAATGATGTGGACGTTTTCTTTTACTGACACGTAAGATAAGTTTAGCTAAATAATATCTTATCAATTTATTTTTTAAAATTTAAATTTTAAGAAAAGTATTTATAAAAAACCTATTCACACTTATAAAGAAATTCTTATCTCTTACTTAAATTTCAAATTAAATTAAAAATTCTATTGAATTCTAATTTTTTTTAAAAAAATTATTCATCTTTATTACCCAATAGTTAAATGATTATCAATATAAATAATTAAATTTTATGATTTAAGATCAAAATTAAAATCATATCTAATCTTTTCCATATAAATGATAGCTACTGAACCTAAAGATATCCATAGTATTAATTTTATTTATTTATATTTATATATATGGATTTAATATATATCTAAAATTCATATGTTTATATTTTTATTTAATATATATTTGATAAAAATGTGTTAAAATACTTTTGGTTGTACTACATTTGGATAAACTTAATTTTTGAATATTAAAAATTTTGGAAATTAAGTAATTGATTGAATAAAAGTATTTATAAAAAATGTCTTATTTTATCTTTAAGTTTTAATGATAAGATTAAATTTGATAAATTAATTAAATAAAATAAAATTTAAAAGTTTATAATTTTGATAAATTGGTTGGTTAATCTTATTTATTTACTTAATTTAAATAAAATCTCAAAATTTAAAATTTTGATAGGGTTGATTGGTTAATTTTATCAAAATTTTATAACATATAATTTTAAAGTTTAAAATTTTATCACAGTTAAATTAAAAAAGGAATCAAATGATAATAAAAAATTACAATAAAAAAATAGTAAAGATTCAGCTATGAATAAGAAATGAAACAAATTTCTTTTGATAAATATTGTCCATATCATAAAGAGAGAAGCAGTTACAATTTTATTTATCCAACCAAATGTTATTTTGTTGTGTTTTTAATTAGATTTTTAACATTATGCCTCAATATTCTCAAATATTGAATAATATGCAATAACTTTATTCAATCAATTATTTAATTGTTAAAATTTTTAATATTAAAAAAATTCAAATGTTTTAATATATATACAAACATATATATATATGATTTTCATATAAAAATATTTCAACCCATTCTTATCAAATATATATTAAAAAATATATATTAAATCTAAACGTGAATACGTATATTTAATAATAAAACTAATCAATATATTGCACGAGTAACAAACCAGTTATAATTATAATTTCCCATTACTTGTTCTAATAAAAATTAAAAATATATTGTAGAATCTAATTTTCCATGGGTTATAAAATGACTAAAACTAATTAATTTTATAATAAGGCAAATTTAATACACTTAATTTGTATTTCTATAATATCGATTGTATCTCTTAGACTTGATAATTAGAGATGTTTATGGGTCAGATTATCTGTTTAGCTCGAAGGCTCATCTAATACTTGGGAGAGTTTGAGAAAAAAATTAAGCTTAAAAAATAAATTTAGGCAAAAAAAATTAGAATCATTTAAAAAATAAATCGAGTCTTGGCTTTAACATACAAGTTTGAACCAAGCCTTATCTGGCACATTTTCAATTATATAATATATATTAGTTTTGTATTTATATGCATTATATAATTTTTATTATTAAAGAATAAATATATATTACATAGATAATAAATTTATATAATATTATAATGTAAACATTAAAAATTATATATTAAGTTATTTATATTTTAAAACTTAATAAAATAAATTTATTAAATTACTAATGATTAAATTTAAAAAAAATATATAATTTTTAAAAATATTAGATTAAAAAAATATAATATGGACGGATCTAAATCTACTTGGATTACTCATTTATAAATATTAATAGACTGGGCTAAAATTTGATACCTATATTTTGAGTTGGATTAGGATTGTGCAAACATGAATAATGTTAATATCACACTTAAGCCTAACCCAAATCTGACCCGCTCAACTTATGAATACCTTTATTGATAATTTACATATTTATATTATTTTAAGTATTTTTATATTATAATTATTTTTAAAATATTTTATATTTTATTAAATTTAATATATTACTAATTTATATTATATAAATTTTATGAATATATTCTATGATATTATATTATGTTTTTATTATTTTATAGTTGCACTTAATATTGTTAAAGATTTTACCTGTAAGATAACACTCCAAATCCACCAAAACCGACCCAGTCATTTTCCCTTCTTAGTGCTCTGGTACTCCGGAACCCATTTTTAGATACGCTTAACATTGCTGTGGTGCGTTAGCCTCCTCAACTTCTGCAAGAACTCTCCTCTCTATCTTTCGCAACCATGACTGCTACGATGGGTCCACCGCCTCCCCGAAATCCTAACCCCTCGACCGAACCCGGATCGATAACCCGAGAAGAATCCGAACCCTTAACAACGAAAACCACGATGGGTCCTCTGGCGCCTCCGACCAAAAACCCTAACCTCCAAATTCGCCAAGACGAAGAAAAACAATTGAACTCAAATTCAGAACCAAATTCAATTGAAAAGCCAACAAATTCAAAGCAATCTTCTTTTCCTTACACAATCCCTCAGTGGAGTGGACCTCCTCCTCACCATTTCTTCCTTGAGGTCCTTAAAGATGGCTGTATCGTTGACCAATTTCAAGTGTAATTATTTTTACCCCTTTTTAAGCCTTCATTTTTACTACTGTATTTTTAGGGGAATATTGATAAATTGTTAAATTTGTTTGTATAGGTATGAGAAGGGAGCTTATATGTTTGGGCGTGTTGATCTCTGCGATTTTGTTCTTGAGCATCCCACTATTTCACGGTTTCATGCGGGTAAGTCTTTTTTTTTTTTTTTGACTATGTAAACATTCAATTTGCATTAAGCGAGGAACTAAATAGCTTAAATTTGGTTGGTGAAGTTGGAATTGTTTATAGAATCAAATAAGGACTATAATGGTTATTTTATTGGGATTGTAAAGTAGTAAATTCAATTAGCTAAGTAAGAAATTTTATGTTTTTAAATGGAAAATGAGTGGATGCCCAAGAAAAAAGGTTTTTTTTTTTTTTGTTTATTTATTTAGATTCTTTCCCTCTTTGTGAAGTGTACATCATCAAGGTTATGCTTACGAGCATAACATATTTCAAGTTCATTATAAAGGCTATCAAACTTCTCCATTTTTTTTTCCTGTTGGTCGACAAAGATATAGTTATCTTTATGTATTTTATGCAATATAGCTTTTCTGAGTTGGTGAACTCTTCTGGCTGTGGTTTGTAGTTTGTACTTTTAATAAAACCATATTAAATTGACTCACATGATAGCATTTGTGATTTGTGATATTCTCGGATTAATCAAATTTGTCTAAAATGGTCAACTTTTTACCCTCTAGAAGCTTTATTTGCCTTGGACTTTATGATGAAAGCATCCTCTGATCTCTAATTTACTAGCTTGTGTTCTCTAATTTACAAGAGCTTGCGCATGACCACCCCAACTAACAAATTTGTTCATCTAAACCAAAAAAGATGCTGTTTTCATGTGATTGTATTCTTGCAAATTTTTTTTCCTCTACTTTGTCCGTGTAATGCTATTGGTAGGCTGTTTGTTGCATTTGAATATCTGTGGTTTTATGCACAAACATTAATGTCAAGGAATGCTAGGATTAAGTAGAAGTTAATACAAGAATGTGCTAATGTTTTTGGTTTTGTTATTTTTAATTATTGTTTCTCTTTACTAGTGCTTCAGTTTAGGAGCACTGGGGAGGCCTATCTTTATGATCTTGGCAGTACACATGGCACTTTCATCAACAAGAGTCAGGTATTACCATCCAACTGTATTTTGTTTGTTGTATCAAGTTCATATTACCATGCTAAGGTGTTTCAGTTTTTCTGTTGGATTTTCAGCTAAGATGGTAACATATATGGGAGGTCAACTTTCTGCTTCATAGAAGAAATTATTATCTTTGATTCTTTCACTAGTTTGCTGCTTTTTGGAATTTTGATCTCATGTTCTGGGGGAATTTTCAGAATATGTTATCTGTTATTTGTATTTTTTGCCTTAGTTTATTATGACTGGATATTTTAGAGCTATGCTTAAAATGCTCAAACCTGGCTTCCTGGCATAAATCTTCTATTTTCCTATCACTTTTGCTTCTATCAATCAGGAAGTTACTGGTAGTAATAATTTCTTTTCTAATGAATCAATTGAGCAGAGAGTAGATAACATATTCTTAACTTGTCCGGGGTTTACATATCTATTGTAGTGGGTGAACAAGACTGAACCTGTTATCTTAATCATTTTATGCTTGATTGCCTAATTGCTTTTAAGTTGTTTGTTTTATTCAGTCCTTGTTTTATGTGGAAAATTTTATGGACTTGCTGCTAGATTATAGTGTCTTGTGCTTGTGATATCATGCTGGTTTCTTTCCAAATTAATTAGGTGACCAAAAGGACATATGAGGAGTTACACGTGGGTGATGTCATTCGGTTTGGCCAGTAAGTAGACATTTCATTGCCTGTCTAAATTTGCTCATAGTTTCATTTCTCCATCTTTCTTTCAATTCCATTCATTTGTTTGATTTTTCTTACTCATTTGACTGGTATCCTGTGAGGTTTATATGCAATATCAGTCTTAGAGCTAAATTTTGGTTGAGCATTGCATGCCTTGTCCCTATGAAAGGACTATTTGGCTTAGCTATTTTATGCAGTTGTCTCCTGGGCCTGGTATAAATTATGGTGGGAAAAAATGATATAAGTGTTTGCTATGGAAGGCATGGTTTCTTCACTTGTAAATTCATCAGTTATTTTTATAGACATGCAAATATGGGAGAAGAAGAAAAGGGGGGTGGGGAGCAGGGAGTTTGCAGATGGGGTGTGTAAGTTTCTGTAGGTTTTATGTTTAATAGCTCGAGTTTCAGTTTGCTCTGCAGTTTCTAAACCTTTTAGTGCTTGACTATGCTCACCTTCTTTACTATGTTGCACTCTAATCTGCTTGTTTTATTTATGAAAGAAAAAGGAAAAGTGGGAGAGAAAAAAAAAGATATTATATCAGGTTGTGATTATTTTTTTCTTCCTTTTTATTTGCAGTTCTTCTCGTCTATATATTTTCCAAGGGCCTTCTGAGTTGATGCTACCGGTGAGACACCTGTGCATCCCATTTTGGTTATTGATTCTTTTTATTTGATCTTAGTATTTCAATCTAGGGGTTGAAGTGTTTGACATATAGAGTTACTTTTTTTTTTGCTTAAATTTTTTTGTTTGTTTGCACAAATCTTTTCTTTATTAGAATTTCCGGTTTTCAGTTTCTAAATGGTTTTTGAAACTCTCGTCAGTAGTCATATTTGATCACAAATTGGTGTCCCATTTTATGAAACCTTGTCCACCTGTGCAGTGGCATGCATGTATGCAAAAATTTCCTTCTTGTTCCATATTCATTTTACTTTATTCATAAATACATGCATACATAACTATTTTTTAAGTGCTGGGAAATTATAACATCATGAGTCTGCATGCAGCTGCTGAATCTCTTTCAGAATACTGTAAAGTAGCAGCTGGGATGGGTTTCTAAATTTTTTTAAACCTATGACCTTCCTGTGCATCGATGAATTTCTTGCCAACTTTTCCTGTGGAACAGCTCTTTTTCTTTTTAAATTTCGAAAACAAAATAAAATGAAATAGGAAGCAAGCATTGGAAGGAGTAATAGCCTAGCAAATTAACTATTAAGAATCGAGTTTTATCTTTTTCAAAGGATAAAAAAAGCACTCAGTTGTTATATTTACTTATATTACTTGACATCTTTTCAAGGATATATTATGAGGGATTACTTTGTTGAGTTTTATGTTCTGGATCATAACCTTCTCTTCTGCTTTAACATTTAGTTCTATTCTGTTCTTTTACTGGAACAACTAGAAAGAAATAGCAGCAGTGTTTTATTGTTTCAGTCATTAAAATTGTGCTTCATTGTTTCAGTCATTAAAATTATGCTTCATGTTTTTTATGCAATTGCTTTATTTTGTTGGCCGTAATTTGTCTAATGTTTTTGCATTGTAGGAAAAAGACTTGAAAGTCATCAGAGAAGCTAAGATTCGAGAAGAGATGTTAGACCAGGAAGCTTCACTTAGACGAGCAAGGGCAGAAGCATCTCTTTCTGATGGTATCTCATGGGGCATGGGAGAAGATGCTATTGAAGAAGCAGAGGTTTGTATTGCTTTCAATTGTAATCAGATTGAAATACTTAGAAACTAACATAATGCTCTTGGAGTTTTTTTGTTGATTTTCTATGTGATTAAATCATTTTTTTTAAAGAAAAAGATCTGAACTCTTTCTCCCAAAATTTGGATGAGTGCAACGACACCATTGTTGTACTTGTTTAGGATCAACATCATTCTATCAGCAAGCAATAAGATAAATATAATGAATTCGGTATCTTCCTTCCCTGCAGGCTAATTAGTACTGATTGCTTATTCAAATGCCTTATTGATTCATAGAATTTAATTATAGGCTTTCTTTCCATTCTCTCTCTTTCTTTTGGGGGGGGGTAGAACTTATCATATTTACTTGATGGCCTGATATACAGTACATTTTCCTGTTCAATCCTTAATTTCATATTGCTTTGAGGTAAGACTAGTGGATAATTTGTTAATTTTCCGTTCTACTTATCGATGTCATATTTAGGATGATGCTGATGAAGTGACTTGGCAAACCTACAAAGGACAGCTTACAGAGAAGCAGGAAAAAACCCGTGATAAGATAATAAAAAGGACTGAAAAGGCAAGTCCTTTTCTCTTTGTGAATCTTCTTATGTAATGAATTTACTGACGTTTGTTTCCTTATTATGCTGCTTGTTTTTAGCTGTCTAAACTTTCTTTCTAGGTCTTTAGTTTCAACTTAGTGGTGTCAGTGCTTGTTTTCTTTATCGTTGCAACTCGTTGTACTGGATGCAGATTGCTCATATGAAGAAAGAGATAGATGCCATACGAGCCAAAGACATTGCACAAGGTGGGTTGACACAAGGCCAGCAAACTCAGATTGCTAGGAATGAACAAAGAATAACACAGGTATGTTGAAAGTTAAAGTGGATACGAGTAGGAGTATCATGTATTTCTATTGGAGTATATGATTTGATTCTTTGAGATTGGGCCATAAGGTATCTTATTGGCCCTCTTCTTCCCTTTGCTTGTGAAGAGAAACTAAAGAAAATTATTGACACAATCTTACAATTTTGGTAGATAATGGAAGAGCTTGAAAACTTGGAAGAGACTCTAAACGACGGTATTCGTGAAAGCATAAGCGCACGTGGTGGAACAGTATCTCGTGCTAAGCGAAAAGGAGGGCCAGAGGATGATGATGAAGACTTTTCAAGGTACTTTTATTTTTGAGAAATTCCTGGTGGATACATTTGAAGATAAAGCAAAACAACAACAACTACTCAGAATTTATGTTTGTCTCTGCTGCCATAATTGTTGAAATGTGGTAGTTGTCGATGCTACCCGTTTATAATGCTCATATCCTTTAGCTTGATTTTTAGATTTGTAGTGTAGGGAAGTAGAGATATCCCACAAGGACCTTTAGAAGTTCAAAATTGATTTTGGGAATAGAAAGAAAAGAAACGATGTGATAGGAAAAATTGTAGAATCTAGTTGAGAAAAAAATAAACAATAAAAGTAAATAGGGGTTTTAAATTGTTTTTGATTTAAAACAAAATAAAAAAAAACTTGAAAATAATTTAAGTAATAAAAATCAACAATGAAAAGACTTTGGTAGTAAATCGATAGTGCTTACTAGTGTATTATTATCAATCATTGAAAACTCTTATGCATATTTTTTAAACAAATAAATCAGCCATGGAATCAAACATGTATTGACTT
>JBBYHM010000025.1:13526342-13542948 GCA_038381775.1 Adansonia rubrostipa
TAGGGAAAGAATTCAACTAAAGCTAGGGATAAAGATAATTACATTAATTTATCAAAATAAAAATAAAAAATTAATCTCTAATCTTTATCTTGATCGCTTAAGAGGTTATGTGCAATCTTGTTTCTGAATGTAGCCATAAAGTTGGATTTGTGGGCTGATTTTCTTCATTTAATCAAGAGATAAATATAATCTTCAAAGGTAGTTATTCCAGCTTTCAAACTCTTAACCAAGTAGAACTTTATCTTCCAACTTCTCCTAGTGTGATTGAAGTTCTTCAAGATCAAATCACCAGAATTCAAAACCCACATAGATTCCCTAACTTAGCCAGTTTCTGCTTCTTTTGTATTTTTCATCCAATTAAATCCTGCAAAATAAAAGAAAAAATTCTTATGATAATAATAAAAAATAACTAGAAAAGATTAAAATAGAAAAATAATTTATATAAAATTAAGCACTTATCAGAATGCGTGCAAATTTTTTATGTACTTAGTTATTTGCTTTAGTTACTCATCTAATATTATATTTGTAATTAGCAGTTATTGCGTTTATTTTGCACAATTTTCTTCTCTTCTTCAAAGTATATTATAAGGATAAGCATCTTGTTTGTTCTTCAGTTGACTTCTGAAGCTAGATTAATAGTTAACGCTCATAATGATTTTTGATTCTTCAGTGGTGATGATGAATTTTATGACCGGACAAAGAAGAAACGTACTGTGCAGAAAGTTGGTGAACCCCAGTCTATTGAAACTGCTGATAGTCTTCTTGATAAGAGAGATGCCATTACGAAAGAAATTGAAGGCAAGAAAGAGATGCTGTTGAGTGAGAAGAATAAAATGGCATCAGAAACTGCATTAGAAACTGAAGCTGGAGATGCACTTGATGCTTATATGTCTGGGCTTTCATCCCAGCTAGGTGAGGCATTTTAAATTAATATCTATATATGTATACCTATATACATATATATGCACACATATTTATACATATATTCCTGCAAGTTTTGCAAATAAAAGATGCAGAATGCTGATGATGCAAATATTAAACACATTGTTCATTTCCAAATCATAGGCTACTTGTTTTGATATTATCTGCTTTGGTATTCTTCTTTTCCTTTTTAAGTTTTTTTCCCAGTTGTTTGTGAATATTAACTTATATATATATATATATATATATTCCTTCCTTCCTTTTTCTTTTTCTCAGGCTTGTTTTAGTTGCAACCTTTTGCTACTTCCTTTTTCCTCCAAAGCAAAATGCAAAAGAAAGCCTTAGCTTTCCAAAGTTCTGACAATTAATAAATAGACATTTTAGTTTTATGGATAATATAACAGGGAATAATTTACTTCTGTGTGCAGCCACTATGTTTGAATTTTTGTTACATTTGAGCTGTTTTCTCATTCATTTAAATATGGTCATCTATTCATCTATTTGTTTCTACTTTCTTAGCAATCTAAAACAGCAATAGTAAATAGTGAAATACAAGTAGCAGATGTGGCTGATTCCTTTCTTTCTTCATCAGTGCTTGATAGGACAGTGCAACTTGAGGAAGAACTGTCTGCCCTTCAGTCTGAGTTGGACCGGATCCTCTACCTATTGAAGATTGCTGATCCAACAGGAGAAGCTGCTAAGAAAAGGGATATGAAGGCAGAAGCACCAGCATCCGACAAATCCGAACCTCCTGCTGCTGCTGCTGTTAGGAAGCAGAATCCGAAGGAACCCAAAAAAATCAGTACATCTGCAGGACCAGCGAGTTCTCACATGCAGAAAGAGGGAGTTGCCGATGTGTCTATGGAATCAACCAAGAAACCAGAAGAGAGTATTGTTAGTGATACAGCTGAGGGGAAAAAGGCTATATATACTGTTGCAAAGCCCCAGTGGCTAGGTGCTGTTGAGAACAAGGAGATTAAAGAGTCACAGCAAGTAATAGAAGTAGATACACATAAAGTTGACGAATTTGTTGACTACAAAGATAGGAAGAAAATAGTTGGGATTGTTGATGATCCAAAGGCTAAAGGGCAAGCTGGCATTGAAACTACTGCCTCCGGTCTGATTATAAGGAAACAGAAACAGGTTGAGAAAACTGAAGGTGATGATAAAGCCTCTGGTCAATCTACATCATCCTCGACAGTAGCTGAAGACATCGCACAGAATGCTGTGGCGCTGTTGCTGAAGCACACTAGAGGGTACCATGCTGACGATGAGGAATTGTATGAAACCCCTGAAATGTTGGTCAGAAATCAATCTAAGAAAGAGAAAAAGCCAAAACGAGTGCTTGGACCAGAGAAGCCTTCATTTCTTGATAGCAATCCAGATCCAGAATATGAATCATGGGTTCCTCCGGAAGGTACTACTTTAGTTTTTGCTTAGTGTCAATGGACCCGAAATTTGGGTATTAACTGTAGCATCCATAATGGGTACGGCTGAATGGATTGCAACTTGATTCCTTTCGTTGCAATTACACTGATATTTTTTTTACAATTTTTTCATGTTCCTTTCAGGCCAATCTGGTGATGGGAGAACTACGTTGAATGATCGATATGGGTACTGACTCGCATGCTTGTCATGTAAAATTTGGATTGGAGGTGCAAGAGGGAGCGGAATAATCACCATAGCTTTTCATATCTCAGAAGTAGTGTGCCATTCATGGCCTTGAAAATACTGTTGGCAATTTACTTCTTATGGGGCTGGCATAAAGAGGTAACACTGCTTGGGGGGATTCTCTCTCGCGGATTTACCTGAATCGGAGGAATCTTGATGTGCATGGAAGAACCTTGTCTAATTGGATGGAACTCTTTCTAGGTAAATCTGTAGCAATGAATAGAAATTGGTGGGGTTGTTCGTACAAAAGGCAGAAGAAAAAAATGAGAGAGAAAATCACATAAACCAGTTCTTTTACGTTAACGTATATTAAGATCTAATATGCTTCTGCAGTTAGCTTCTAAGGGACTTTCGGAGCTTCATTGTGGCAAAATACGGATTTTGTAGTTTTTTAATGGTCTGCCATGATTAACCATGGCGAATTCTGCATCTTCTGCCTGCTCGTCTGCACAAAACTACTTTCTCCTAAATGATTTTGCTTGATTTGTCTACGCAACAATCACTTCCATATTTTCACTTAAGAGTGTAACAAATTAGTTTGTTTCAGAGAAATCTAATCCATTGTCACCATATAATTTTGTTATTCATAGTTTATTAAATGATTACACCCTCGTTTATTGCAATTCTCGTTTACTATAATGTTATATTTATCTACTAACATCCAAGAATTATAAAAAAATTTATCATTTACATGTATAGATTTTATATAATATTTAAATAAATTTTATATAATTTTAAATGTTGATTAATAAATTATAATATAATTATTGTAGGTGATATGATTTGTCACTTATGTGTAAATATTATTGACTTAAACCCAATTCTTCTTGTTTGGATGGCAGCTACACGGCAAGAATGAATTTTTTATTATTTATTTATTTATTTATTTTTCAATCCTTTAGGCTTTAATAAGAGACATAATGTGCCCAAGAAAAACTTAAATATTAAAAATGCCCGGGAATTTTATTATTTTGTTTTGGTGACTTCTCTATATTTTTATTGTATAAAAGTAAATCTTTATTTGCTTAATTTGTATTTAAAGTAAGCACTTATTTCAAATGAAATATAAGCTCGAATGAAAAATTGATAGGTTGAGTTACTCGTTCGAGCCAAATTTTAGACATATCATTTCTTAAGAATTATTATTTTGAATAAAAAATATTTTTATTTAAATTTATTTATAAAAATATATAAATATTAATATAAAAATAAATTTTTAATTTTTATTAATTTATAAATAGTAATTTAAGCTTTTGAGCCTAAAAAAGAAAATTCAAAAAATATTTTCAGTTACAACCTAGTTTGGCTCATGGATGCTTCTATTTATTTTAAAGACTGGATTTATGTTTAAATTGAAAGCTAAAGCTTTATTGGGTATAAATTAAGGATAGAAGGCTTACTTAAGTGTCATAAAAGTATAGAGGCTTATTTAAATAAAATAATAAAATTTAAAAACTTCTTAATATTATATCACAAAAAAAAAGTCCAAATCTATTGCAACCCCTCAATCGGAGAGGATTGCCTTACATTGGCTTGCCAAATGGCAAGTTTAGTTTATATATATATATATATATATATATATATATTTATTTATTTATTTATAGGATAATTATTTGGTACATTGACGGTAAAATTTTTTAATACCACAAGTAAGATTAAAAGATTGTCAAGTTTCTTTTTTGTATATTTAAAAAAAATAAATGAGACTTGTGATAGTTTTTTAACCTCGTTTGTGAAGCTAAAAAACTCCATCGTCGATGTACTAAATAAATTTTCATATATATATATGATGGATGCTCACACTTTGCAAGGGATGAACTTTATAAGTTAAAAAAATGATAAATTGATAAGTTACATTTTATTATTCTTAAAAGAATGCAAACAATAATTAACAGTATAAATAAAAAAAATTTCATTAATCAATGCAAGAAAAATTATGTATTCAAAGGAAAAAAGTAAATTAGAAAAGTCAAGAACAATAAAAGCATGCCACTTATCACTTCAAACAGCAGAGGATGTTAAAGGAACCAAAAAAAAAACGTTAGATTCACATCAAATTGAATTAGAAAAGCAACAACAATAAACATTAAAAATCCAAAATAATTTACAAATATAACACACTTAAAATGAACTTGAGCCTGGAAATCACTTGAAAAACTTGAACCTAAATCCATCCAAATTCAGCCTGATCAAAAAAGTTAGACTTAATCTGAGAAGACTTGACCCAAAAAGATTTAAGTTCGAAATAATCTAAATTCGAAATGACCTAAAATTAAGAAATGCCCCATAAATCAAAACCCAAATTTAATAAAAAAATTAGAACATACGAATTATAATTAAATAAGGTTTAAAATAAAAACTTTAATTATCTATTTTATTTTAATATTTTAACGTTTTAATCTAAGTTTAAAATTCAATACAAATATATATAAGGAAACATAATAATTTTTACCAAATAAATTGAAAAGCAAACGCAAAAAAGTGTTTTATTTAGTTGTAAATGACAACTATTGAAAAAAATGTTTCTTTAGTTCCTTTTACTACAAAAAGTGACCAATCAAATAAGGGATTACAATTAGTCCCGACAAATATTGGTTAAATTATGTAGAAGAAATTGTTAGAATTTGAGCCATAATCGAAGAGTGAAAAGAAATTCGTACTCACGCGTATTGATATAGGCATAAATAATTAATCAAATTTAAACACATAAAGTGGAATTCAACAAAAAAAAAATTTAGATTTCCTTAGGATCTTAGGAAGAGATGTATATGTGATCAGACTGTAATTTAAAAATATGGATCTGATAAAAATCATACTCACTTAGAGACTCATAACTCTAACTCAACCGAGCCCTAACGAATGCACCATGTGTTGATTACTATGATTTCTTCTTGAGGCCAAAGCAGTCTAAGTGTTCTGTTTCTAACGGTGTTCAACACATATGCCTATTGAAGCCTTTATAAGGTTCGGTGCTTTTCCACTACTAGTTAGAAGGCTTTTCAAGCTTCAACCAAAAGGTATATACCAAACAAATTTAGATTTGGAGTGATCCGGGAACAATTCTCACGCCTATCGTGCTAAAGAGAAAGAAAAACAGCTTTGTAAGAAAGTAACTGTTTTTTGCAAATACCAATATACAGATCCAAAAACTTTAATTCTTGATTTCGATTGATTCCACTAGGATAGAAAATTGATTTTCTACCTTCTTTGTGATCAAAATCACTTGGAATACCAATCGACATAAAGAAGGCTTAACGAGCAGGGATTTCGAGATTTGACCAATTTCACAACCTTTTTAAAAAACTAATCTCTTAACGTTAGAAAACTATTTTTTTATTTTTATTTTTATTATGTTAAGAACGATTCAAGAATACTAAAAAAACATGAAAACACAAAAAGAGCTTAGGAAAACAAATATGTTGTGCTAAACCCTATAGAGAAGTCTGGGTTAGTGCCTAGGGTTTTCTTGATGCTTCTAATCAACCAAAAAGCCTTAATAATGTATTTAAATACACCTTGAGCTAGGTTAGATTTGACTAGTGGGTCAATTGAGCATGTTACTAGCGTATTCAAAAGGTGGCCTTACTTTCGAGTATTGTTTGGAGCCCAAGTAAAACTATTTTAATTAGTTTATCGAAGATTAGGCCGTAGTATTTAACTTATTAATATTTTGGCCCAATAACACACCAAACATAGCTATTCCATGAGCCTATCCCATTAACAAGTCTAACTTGGAGTAGTTCATAACTAAACTCGCTTGATTTGATAATTATGGCTATTAGCCTAACTCTAAATTTTCATGTTAAATAATTTAATTCGTAATTAAATTTTCTAACCCAAGTAAAACAATTTTTACTTTAGGTAAATGATATTCAATAATTAATTAAATAATTATCAAATAATTATTTAATTTTTCAAATACAATTATTTAGCTTTATTTAATAATATCCTTAAGACCATGTCCACGAATGGATACTATCTTCATAAGACATTCTTATCTTTCTTACCAACTCTAATTAGATTTCATAAGTCTAATTTATATCTTAAATTATTTTTAATTGAACTTATTCAATTAAGTCTTCCTCATTATACCTTTTATTTAGTTAAGTTATACTTAATTAAATCTCAGTTTTAATCTAATAGATCATCTTATTATGTATGCCTATTAGGCTTCCATCATAACAGTAATAAATATAATTATCCAATTAAGTGTATTTATATTTATGGACCAAGATTGGCCTTTAGCAAGGCATCATGGCCAGCTGATGCGTAGGAAAAGTCAATATGACCTCTTAAAAAACTTTTTGTAACCAGCCTCTTAGTGTACTTTGGTTTTTTCACTAGATATCCCAGAAAGATAATGAGCATGGTGCAGTGTCTACTCATGTATTAATCCATATTAGTTCTTGTAGCTTTCTGTTAACTTCATGAATTTAGAGAAACATTTTCTCTCAAATTCATTATGTATTGGCTAACGACTTTATCAAATTAATCAAAGAAAAAAAATGAGATATGTCTTAGTTGTTACTTAGAGTGGTGAATCCTCTGTGGATCACTCATTCACCCATCATATGATTTATATTATACCCAATGTACCTTATCTTAAGTATCCATCCATTGTGGACTTATTTAAATAAATCTAAGTATGACACTCTTCATATGAAATGACTTGGTGTCACAAATCTAAAGACTAATATACACGATTGGCACATGATGATATTTTTCATAGACACTTGAGTGACCAATACCAAATGGAGTTCTCATACAAGTCATATTTAGTGAACTTATTTTCACAAAACATGCACCTATAGCTATCCCCAAGTATCTCTGTAGTTGCATGCATCAAATGCATATAGCATAGCATATGATGGTCTTTGTGCATTGTCAATGCCCTATTTTGACAATACGATGACTAGGAACATTTTTAGAAATATGGCTTTGATGCATAAGGATCTCATTGTTGTAACACATTACTAACTTTGCAAAGCCATTGTGGTTCATGGGCTTCATTCAATTAGTGTTTGCATAAGTGTCAATTATGCCACTAACATGAACGAAAACCTTGAATAACTAACATAAGTGATTGGATTATTAACTATTATGTGCCTCATGCAATCCAATTAGCTCTCGGGCATATACTAACAAAGAGTTTAAAGATAAAATGACTCAAGTCTAAAAATATCCAAACTCAAAAATAAAATGTTCAAATTTATGGTTGAACTTAAATTGGCTCGAAATCAAAAAGATCCTAATTCAAAAAAAGTATGCACTTGAAAACCCAATATGATTCAAATCCAAAGAATTCGAATTTCAAAGTATCTAATCAATGTTAATCAAAAGACAAACAAACACTATACAATAATCTAAAATTACCTAATAATCTTAAAATTATATGGCAAAAATCCAAATCGACCTTAAGTTTTAATTGAATGTCACAATTATCCCTCTAATTATAACTTATGACATGTATTGTGTGGCAAGAAAAGTGCATTTTAGAGTCTCAAATTGAGTTTCCCTATACGTAGAGGATAGCTTCTAATGTATGCTAGAATATACCCTTTGCTGCATTTCAAAAAATTAGATTAAAGTTTTGAACATAATATTTATATTAATGTATGGTAGATGTAATGATCAACTTTTTAAGTAAATCAATTTAAAATTAAAATTGAATTAATATGACAAATTATGTAAAATATAGATAGATTGAGATATGATAAATACATGAGAAAAATATTAAAACACGATATAAAAAAATATAAATATGACACAAATACATGAATATCTTAAAATATATTATAAAATGAATTATCAACATGTAAAAAATTATAAAAATTGATAATACTTTGAACATACTAAAAACATGAACACAAATTTTTTTTTTCTAAATTAAATCACTCTTGCAAATAAATTATGCAAAATAAATGATGAATTGAGATAGGACACAAATATGACAAGAACACAAATTTTTTTAAATAGACCCACTATGACAAATAAAGAAAAATATTAGATAAATTGAAATATAAACAAACACAACACAGAAAGGTATAAATACAGAAAGGTATCAAAATATATATAAAATAAATAATTAACATGTAAAAAATTTATACAAAAAAATACGAACACGAATATACACAATTTGTCTTGTTTTCCCTTTCCTCCTCGTTTCTTTTCTTTACTTTTCATTTTTCTTCTTTCTCTTCTTTCTTTCTTTCCGCATCAAAAAAAAAAAAAAAAGGAAAGAACCCAAAATAACCCTTTAAACCTCATAAATGTCATTACTCAGTTATCCCAAGCATGAGCACTTAAAATATATATAAAACCTCTCATGAATTATTTTTAATTTTTATTGAGTTTTGTTTGATTGATATTTTTTTTTTAAATAAAATAAATAATAAAACATTAAAAAAAAGTTAAAAAATACCATTAAAATGAAATTTTAGTTACTGATTGAGTTATTAACATATATGTATATACCTCTTATTTAGGAAAAAAAATAGTTAAAATATCTCGTTTTCAAAATTAAAACATAAAGGGAACTCTTATTTATGAAAACCCCAAATGACATTATATGAAAGAAAGGCCATGACAATCGATCATTTCTTTAGGGTGGGTGTTGCATCAACGTGGATGAATGAAAAGCCTTACAAACTAATAGCAAAACAGCGAAAACGGACAGGATCTCCCTGATAACGCCGAGAGTTTCAACTACGCTTGCAGTCGACAGGTTTTATTTTTTATTTATTATTTTTACAATAATTTTAATAAGAATTTTGTTACTGAAAATTTTAAGACATTTTAAAAATTTGACAATATACTATCCAGAATTAAAGAATATTTTATTTTAATTGATACTTATTATTATTTTAACATAAAGAATAATTTTGTTATCTTATATTTGTTTAATTGAATTTTTATAATTTAATTTTAATTTTTGATTAAATTTTGCCACTTAATATTGATTTTAAAATATTTGAAAATAAAATTAAAAAAAATCTCTTGAAATATTTTATTTTAATAGTTAACAATAATAAATTAATTTATAAAATATAATTATTTTTTATTTTCATTCTAATTATTATGTAAATATTTCATTTTTATAATTATTTAATCAATTTAGTAAACATTAATTTAAAAATTAATGAACATAAATAATTCTTACATATTAAATTTTTATAATATATACTATTATAATGTGTGTGACTAAGTTTTGATGTTATGAGTTACGTGATCCAACTCAACTAGTAAATTTATAAAAAAAATAATAATAAATTCATATTATAAAGTAATGCAATAGGGATATTAATGTCTTTTAACATTTTTATTTAATTTTTTGAAAAAAAAATTAGCAACTTTTTAAAATCTATCTACTCATTTTAAAAGTACACACTTTCTTTTAAATATTATTTTATCAAAATAAAATTTTTTTAAATCATTATTTTTTATTTTCACTTAGTGTATGCGCCAATTCTGATTCACATAAAGTTATTATGTTAATATTAAGGATACTTAATATTAAATTAAAATATATTTTGTATTTATATTTTTAAAATCTAAATTTATAATTGCATTTGTAATATTAAGGGTACTTAATATAAAATTATAATATATTTTTCTTTTTATTAATTGTTCTTTTTTTTTTTCTTCGAAATTGAGTCAAGTACCTTCAATTGCCTTATTGTAGGTATATTATTTTAGAAAACATTTCCAATGTAACAGGATCTCATCCTAATATTATTTTATGCTCAAAGAGATGATACAATTTTGTTACTATACTTTATAGTTTGGTTCATAAATGACTAAAAAAGGAAGTGTCGACAAGTTATTAGGATTTGGCTCTGACTTGCCTCAAGACATGATGTTTTAGGTTCTAAGTTTGACAAAAACATTCTTAATAAATAATATATTTAATCAAAATTTTATTCTAAAATATAAAATTATTTTAATAGTAATTCTATTTACTTTAAATGCATAGGTCAGTTTGAGTTTAAATTTTAGAAGTATTAATTAGGGGTTTTTTCATTAAAATAATATAAAAATTTTTATTTACGATTTTAGTCCGTTTCTAGATTATTTACCGAAGTAGGCGCTATTGAGAAATCGCCATGTCAAATACCGATTTCTCAACATGAAAAAAAATTATAAAATTTAGTTAGGAAATCGCCATTTGATTAGGCGATTTCTCAATTTCTTATAAGAAATCGACAAATAAAAGGTCGATTTCTCACCAATTGCAAAATCGGTGCATAATTATCAAATAAGATGGTGATTTCTCAATGTAGTATTAGTATGGTGATTTCCCAACATATAGGTAGGAAATCACCATGTGATATGGCAATTTCCTACCTATTTTGTGCATTTTTTTTGGTTTCTTTATCGTGTTCAGAAATCATCAAATCATTTGATGATTTCGTATTTCATGACACAGTTTATGGGGTTTAAGTTTTATTTACATTTCAAAAGAAGTGACTAATGTATGAAAAATAGATTTTTTCTTAAATAAAAAAAGTTTGATAAGAAATAAATTGATGAGACTAACGCATGCAATTAGATTTCTTCTGATATAAAATAAGTTGATAAAACTAATGCATGAGAATCAGATTCTTTTTTATATAAAATAAATTGATGAAATAAATTGATGGGACTAATGCATGTAATCAAATTTCTTCTGATATGAAAGTTGATAAGACTAATGCATGGGAATCAGATTCTTTCTGATATGAAATAAGTTGATGAGACTAATGCATGAGAAAGGCGATTTCTACTGATATGAAATAAGTTGATGAGACTAATGCATGATAATCAAATTCCTTCTGATATGAAATAAGTTAATGAGACTAATGCATGGTAATCGGAATCCTTTTGATATCATTTTTAATTGATGAGACTAATGCATGGATTGTAAATGTTAGACTACAAGGATTAGACTAATGTATGGGACAAATTCAGACATTTTGAATGGGAAAAAAATCTTGTTGACTATGTTACATTATAAATATGAGTTCATCATTGTCATTTTTATTGTCATTTTCATTCTCAGCTGCTATTGTTGTTTTTTGAGTTTAGTGATAGTGCTTCTTCATTCTCTTCTTTTGTTTTCCTAGTTTTCAATTATTAGCATTTTGTTTAGAGTTATTTACATCTTACTAACATGAGTAATGGATTTGTTGCACTTGTCTATTTTAATGGAGAAATTGTCAACAATGAAGAAGGTGTTACCTATCAAAATGACCATTCTAAAACTATTAGTATTGATGAAAACATTACAATAGAGGAAATGAAGGTAAAAATTGGTACAAAAATTAGAGCTACAAGTAGAACCAGAGTATCAGATATCAAGTATAGGCTTCCTATTTCTATGAGAGAAGGATGCGTTAGATATTGGACGTTCCCACTTGAAGATGGTGATGATGTGAGATGCATGTTTGATGTTCATCAGCAATTTCTTAATGTCGGTGTAATTAAGTTATATGCCGACCTTGAAGATGTATATAATGATGTTGAAGCTTTATACATGCCTACTACAGATGCGCATATGTCATGGCCATTTGAGAATTCTGAATGTCAACCTCCTCTAGATGCATAAGTGGTGATGAATAATTTGTATGAATCTTTTCATTATTCATCTGTGTCACCAATAGTTTCTAGCGACGAAGATGATGAGCCAAACAACTTTATAATAACAGACTCTTCAATTAGAGGTGTTGAAATGGAATATGAAAAGCTAAGTTCATCTGTTGCTAATCCTGAAGTATCATATAGAGCCCATGCTGATTATGGTAACGATCTTAGTGAGCCCGAAGAGTATGTTGAAGTGATGATAGTGATGACAACCATGATCCATGCCCAGATATTTGTAGTGATATCAATGTTTCTCATCTGTCATTTAGGAGTAGAGCTAGCGATCTTCTTCATTAGTATAAGCCACCTCTCCATATGTGCACCCTCGATCTGGATGCAATGTATGTAGCAGAATTTCCAAAATATGCTCAAACATTAGAGTTTCTGACAAGCTGAAATCCATCTAGTGGTGAGCTCTACGTCGGGATGCAATTCGCAACAAAAAAGAGGCTGTGGTTTCCATTAGAAAGTACTACAATATCAAGAACTCTATAGATTACAGAGTAATAGAACCATCATCGATCAAATATCACGGCTAGTGTAAAATGTAAGGCGCGGGTTGCAACTGGAGTATAAGGGCAAGATTATTAAAGAAGACATAAGTATGGGAGATTAGAAAGTATAATGGGCCTCATACTTATGCATCTGGGCGTATTTTATAAGATCACATGAAACTAGATCCCAACATGATATGCTCATGTATTTTATCCTTGGTAGAAGCAAATCCAGCCATTTTCATCTCAATTTTGGTTGCCGAGATACGGAATAGGTATGGATATATAACCTCCTATAAGAAAGCATGGATAGTGAAGCAGAAGGTAATTATTCGACTATATGGAGATTGAGATAAATCAGACAATGATCTCCTAAAATGGTTGGATACAATGCAACATTTTGTTCCTGGCACAATAGTGGAATTACAAACTGAACCTGCATACCACAGTCATCGAATGGTGCAAGGTATGAGTATTTTCCATCAATTTTTTTGGACATTTAAGTCTTGTATTGAAGGCTTTCCCTTTTGTAAACCTGTTTTCCAAGTAAACAGTATATTCTTATATGGAAAATACAAAGGAACATTACTGTTAGCTATTGCACAAGATGGCAATCGAAGCATAGTACCAATTACCTTTGCCATTGTAGAGGGTGAGACAAAGGAGGCATAGTCATTTTTTCTTAGCAACTTACGTAGATATGTTTTAAATAACCTAGGATATGCTTAATATCTGATCGACACAAATCCATAAAATCTATGATCAGAGACTTAGGTAGTGCATGGAAACCTTCGCGTGCATATTCTATGTACTCCATTTGACATATTGCAGCCAATTTTATGAGGAGGTTTAACAATAAAAAGTTGCGTCGACAGGTTGTTAATATGGGTATGTAATAGCACTTATGGTTATTTACTCTCTTACAATATCAATTTTAATGTTTATCTATCAATTGTTAATAAATCTAAAAATTATCATCTTATTTTTTCAGCGTATGAGTTGCAACAACCTGATTTTCAATGGTAGTTGAAAATTTTCATGTGAAGAATGCAGGAGCGGCCGATTGGATCAATATGATCCCACAGGAGAAGTGGGCACAATCATATGATGAAGGAAGATGATATGGACATATGACAACAAACTTGGTCGAATGTATATATTCGATGTTGAAGAGGACTCATCATCTTCGCATAACTGCTTGGTGAAAGCCACATATTTTAGATTAGCAGAACTATTTAGGGTGATGGGGAACAAGCAAATTGCAATGATGGCAGCCAGGCACAATTATTGTGAAACAATCACAAATGCCATGCAAAAAAATCGAAGAAAAGCTAACACACACCATATTTATGGGTTTACACAAACAAATCAATTGTTTTTGGTTGACGAGTTAGAAAACCCCTAAGAGGGCATTATGGTTTCGACATATAAAGTAAATCTTAATGAGAGGTGGTGTGAATATGGAAAGTTTTAAGCACATAGGTTCCTATATGCACAAGTTGTTGCTGCTTATGCTCAAGCCCATATAAATTGCATGCTATATGTGGACAATGTTTATAGACTAAAGACTATAAATAATGTTTATCGACATGAGTTCCAACCCATCGGGAATGAAGCTTATTGGCTAGAATATAATGGTCCACAACTGTGCCCTAATCTAGAAATGCGGAGAGATCCCAAAGGTCAACCAAAATCAAGTTGAATTCACAATGACATGGACCTTAGGGAGAGAGGCCAACCAAAACGTTGTGGACTATGTAGGAATGAAGGCCATAACCAAAAAAATTGCCCTTATCAAGTCAGCACATCGGGGGAAAGTTCGCATCATTGATTATATTACGTATAATTAACTGTTATATCTGTAAAATTTATCACTTTATTCAATTTTATGATGTAAATGTTATTTTTTTAAAGAAATGCAATTAAAGTTATTTTTTATTTATCTTGCAACATAAATAATAGAAACACATTATAGAAACTATAGGAAATTAATGTTTATAATATAATGATAATATAACCATATATTATTAGAATTTATTATAATATAATTATTATTATAAAATATCTTCAACATATAGTTATTAATTATTATAATATAATAATAACGATATAATGCATTGAACATGTAATCTCTACAATTATTCTAATATAAATTATATTAATGTAATAAACATAATAAAATATTTATTATTAATTATCTTCCAACATAAGAAACATAAAAAAAAATTTACAATACAAATGTATAATATTTACAGCATTGTATAACATTATATAACTGCATAACTATATAACATAACTGTAAAACTATATAACTATATAACTGTATAATACAAGTGAGTAATACTAGTTTATATCTATTGACGGGGGTTGCGTGGTGTAGAACAACAATGCAAGGCTCTACTATTATGTGGTGGCAATACTCTTCGTTCAACATTTTCATCTTCATTACTACATACGCCCCTGGTTTGACAGCTTTGGGCTCTTATTTCCATCATCGGTGCTTATTCTTCGGTAGCTTCTTCCTAAGTCGGCATAGAATCCCTATGTTCGCTTATAACCCTATTAATGTCTACCATATCAAAAAACCCTAACCCACTACTAGAGGAAGTAGTATGTGGTCGGTCAAAATTAGGGAGGGTACCGCTCTCTAAAGGGATTTCAAACCGATATACGCGAGACATATATGCTGCAGCTGACATAAGAGTTAAAAGGTTGGCATCTAACCTATTGGTGGGTGGCTCCAGCCAATAGTACTTATCATCATCATCCCCACCATGATTGAATGAATATCTACGACTGGATGATACCGCAAGATCACGCTCTAGTTCAGGATGACTGAAGGACATTCTAGGTGCATTGGTATCATCAACCTCTGCTGAAATAGGTTGATTTATCCTCTAACTAATTCCATACTATTGAGTATGCTTGTGAAGCTCCATAAGAGGATCTGGATTTAAAGTTTGTTGATCATATGAACTACTCCTCACATCCTGAAGTCCCGACGATGGGAAAATAAATGGTCAGCCTTAAGTGTAAAACCATCTGATATATTAATCTGATGGTGAGAAATTGTTGGACCCTGAACAATTCGTCTAGAATGTTTTTTCCAAAATCGGATCTAGTTTGAATGCCTTTTAGCCCAGTTTTTTGCATGATTATCGCACATATCAACTCTGTGAACTTTGTCAAGATTCACAGGTGGTTGGGGGATTCTTTGTTGCATCCCAAACCGGCGTAAAACCCTATTCACCTGGTGCCATTCCACAATTTGAAAACATATTAATGCTGTGTTTGCTCTCTAGGTATGGCTATTTTGGAAGGCTTCTGATGGGAGGCATTCCACAATTTCATTTGCAATTTATGACCTCTATAGAAATTGTGAAAAAATAGATAAAAATTATTACTGATTATACACAATAAGTTAGCTTAAAAATGTAGTACTTTAGGTAAATTATTACAAAACTTACCCTATTACGTTCCATGTGATCTAATCGTACTCTAATGCTTTCTACGTCCGTAGTTGTATGACTAAATTGCTTCAGACTGCACCATTTGTTCAAATATATATAAAATATGAATAACTCGCATGCAAATGCAAGTTCTCCAAGAACAAATTTAATATTTATATTTATTACCTTAACGTAAGGGGATATACATAATTTTCTCTAACCATCGGTGCAAGAAATGGAAGCTGGTACCATACCTATTACTACAGCAGCATTAAACAACCTCCTATATCATGTGTCGCCCCAATTGTTGCACGACAGAGTTCCCTATACAAGAACCCTAAACATGTGAAACCCTAACTATACTTCCTTACTTCACTCAAATTTGCCAAAAGTGGAAGATACATCAAATGTACCTGATTTTCAGATTTATCAGGCATTAACATTCCACCAATG
>JBBYHM010000025.1:13543048-13567783 GCA_038381775.1 Adansonia rubrostipa
AAAGTCATTAATTCATTACTTGTAAAATTTATAATTCATACTATTTTAAATATATCATTAACAAAATTTTAGTACCTTGGATAACACCCTTGATAATATATGATACGCTTGTAATCTCAATAATGATGATAATGATGATTATAATGACGCCATTGAATTGATCTAAATTTTTCCTACAACAAAAATTTTCATTTAAATTCATTATTACCTACCCTTAAAACAAAAATTAAACTAAATTTCTACAAAAAAAAATTTCCATACCTTTGAAATATTTAAACGCTTCAAAGTTAAATTCAACTTTTTTCTTGCAATCATCAAATGAATAAAAAATTAGCTTGATTACAACAAAAGTCACTTCAACCATTACTAAATAATTTATATTTAATAATAAAAATTGACAACACCCTAATATTTCAACCAAAAATACTAATACAATCAAACTAAATTGTGTGATTTTAAGATAAATTATCTAAACAAATCAAACATAAAAATTAAAATAATATTACATATAATTAATTATAGTCAAGATGAATGAACTTTTACAAATGAAAACAAAACATAATTACAAAAAAATTTATACAATCATATCGAAAATTACTTTTACGAATAAAATTAAATCATACCTGTAAAAAAGCTTTAACTTGATTAGTTAACTTTTAATAACACCTTAATTTGATTATATTCTCTTCGTAGAAATTTTTTCTTCACTTTATAAAATGAAATCAAAGGAGGGAGCTCCTTTTATAAAGAGCTCCCTCCGTCCCTCTATCAAATACTGCCTAAAGCATTTAATGGAAAGGTCACCGGTAAAATACCTGTGACCTTAGAGGGATATGACAGAGGTCATATCCCTCTGTAAAGGCTGCAAAAGCCTTAATTATAAGGGTCACTGGTATGTGACCCTTATAATTTAAGAAAAAAACAAACAAAATGCATAATGTCAGGAAATCGCCATTTCATATGGTGATTTCCCAAAATATAGGTAGGAAATCGTCGATTTCCCAATTAATGCTCCAATTGTCTGCACTGGTTTTGCAATTTGTGAGAAATCGGCATTTGATTGGGCGATTTTTTAACTAAATTTTATAATTTTTTTCATGTTAAGAAATCACCATTTCAAATGGTAATTTCTCAATAGCTTTTCAAAATTGACCTATTTCGATAAATAATATAAAAATGACCTAAAATCGTAAATAAAAAAATTTTATATTATTTTAATAAAAAAGCTGTTAATTGGGACCCATTTGACTCTTGTTTTCCATTTATACCTCTATAGTTCAAAATTAACAAAAAGAAGAATGTTTACTAAGGAAATAAAAAGAATATTTACTCAGGAAATATAAAAATATAGATTATGTTAAGATTTAACAATTTTTTAATCAAATTAAAAAGTAAGATAATAAAATCACATTTTTCAGAA
Organism: Adansonia rubrostipa; assembly: GCA_038381775.1. Lineage (NCBI taxonomy): Eukaryota > Viridiplantae > Streptophyta > Magnoliopsida > Malvales > Malvaceae > Adansonia > Adansonia rubrostipa. Next base: position 13,544,469 of record JBBYHM010000025.1, read on the forward strand.
TGAGTGATAAATTTAATCAATAGCTTACTAAAAAAACCATAATTACCTTTGACAAGTTTAAAGGCAAATTATTCTGTATAATGTTAGTAAAATTTTTAAACTCTACAAGTAATATTAAATGATGACACATATTTATAAATATAATAAAAAATTAATTAAAATTAAAAGTAAGACACGTGACAATCTCTTAATACACTTGTAAAACTACAAAGTTTCACTACTAATATACCAGATACTAATCCCAGATTTAAAATTATGAAGTAAAAAAGGTACGTAAGTTATCTTTAATCAATATATATGGCAATATAAAAAGGAAAAAAAATATAAAAGGAAAAAAAATCTGTCTAATTTAATTTTTTCCTTGTCGTTCACGCAAAGAATAAAATAAAAAAATACGATAATAAATTCAATCTTTCACTAAGATTTTCAATAAAATTTTTTAAGTTCAAATTGATTATGTTTCGCCTCTTAAAAAATTAAAACAAATTATCTTTTTTCATGATGCAAAAAGAAGTTTATCTTTTCTCATGTTATTAAAAAAATTATGTACTGTGGAGCTGGTACACTATGTGAAAGGTATTATTCTCTCTTTTTTCTATTTTAACCTTTGTAACAATGCTAATTAAAAACTCAAATCTCCAAATCATTGTAGTCATAGGAAAAAGGTACGTTTCAACTTCCAAAGGGAATTAGATACTCCCATCTCTTTTATAGTTCTATTAATTCACTATTTATAACATTTTTACGTGCTCGGTTGATCTATTGCTAGAAGGCCTTGAAAGAATTTATTCAACAAAACAAAACTTGAAAAAAAACATTCAAGTGAAACAGATGGATTCGAAGGATTGGAAGGGTGAAGGAAGAGATGAAGATTGGACTGCCTTGAAGTGCTTGGCAGAGGTTGCTGTTGCTGCCATGGAAGAGTACGACAAAGAGAGGTTGATGATGGGAACGACAAGCCAAAAACAAGGGTTTAAGATTAATAATATTGCTGCCAAGAACAACTCAGCTGATTTCCCCGACAAACCCCTTTTATTCAATCACGAAGCCGTGCGGCCATGGAAACGTTGCCTTGAGTCTGGCAAAACTAGTGGAGTAAAGAATCCGAAACCGAAGAAGCAAAAGCAAAAACAGTGCAACATCAGTATTTTTGGCCTTGGTGATCGCCCACCACAACCTGCTAGTTTGCCTGAAAGGTTAAAGAAGATGATCAAAGACATGGAAGGAACTGACGAGAAGCTAATCATACAAAAGTCATTGTTCAAGACTGATTGTTGCAAGAGCCACGGTCGCCTCTCGATACCCATGAAGCAAGTGAAGGTGGAGTTTCTTACAAATGAAGAGAAAAAAGTGCTGAAAGAAGGCAGTAACAAGAGGTACTCAATGGGTATAAAAGTACTAGTGATTGAACCATGTTTACGGACGAGGGACATGGTTTTTAAGAGATGGGATATGAAGAAGGCATTGTCAGGGAAAACTTGTTCGATCTATGTCTTGTTAAGAGGGTGGAACTCAGTGGTAAAAGATAATGACTTGAAGGTAAATGATGTGATTCAATTGTGGTCATTTCGGGCGAATTCCAGGCTACATTTTGCTCTGGTAATTGTTTAGAAGGAAGATGACGAAGTTACAATAAGCAAATAATGCACAAGCACAAGCAAAACAATTTGAAACTTCCCAAAATTAAGGCAGTTGTAATAATCTTATTTTTCTTAATTAAGGCTATGTTGTTGTTGTTGTTTTTTCTTTCTAAGTATCTTGTTTTTTATTTTTCAAGAATCAAATGATACTATCTTATTAAAAAAATGTTTTTAATTATACAAACAAGATTAACAAATTGTTACATGTTCCATCCCCAACTCCTATCTACTTAACTAACTTGAGGAAGGCATTATATCTCTAAGTCCTCTTGAACTTGTAATTAAGGTTGTAAATGAACAAAACGTTTGATAAATAGTTTGATTTTTATTTGTCTATGTTCATTTATTAAGTTAAATAAACGAACGTTAATAAGATTTTGAGATTCGTTTATCAAATGAGCCAAACACGAACATAGTATGTTTAGTTTATTTATATTCACGAATAAGCTTTTTTATAAATCGTTTAAAGTTCTCTTAATCAATCGTTTAAAGCTCGTAAAAACTCGTTTATTGTTTGACTATAATATAATTAATAATGATATCATATTATTTGTGTTTTATTTATTTATAATATAATTAATAATATGTAAGTATTATTTTACATTTAAAACTAATAAAGATATTTGTTTGTTTGTTTAAAATTTGTTTAGATTTATTTCTTTATTGTTAATGAAGATATTTTTAGTTGTTCACATACTTGTTCGATTATATGTTCATGAACAAGTTTCTTTAGTGTTTGCGAATAAATTTATTTAATTTAAACAAAAGAACACAAACACACTTAGCTTTCAACAAATGAACACAAAAATAAATTTAAAATTTTTAATGAATACGAACCAAACATAAAAAAATTCAAATATAAACGAAATAAATATGAACAATGGTATATTCGTTTAAACTCGGCTCATTTGCGGTCCAAGTTGCAATCTATAAAAATTTATAGATAACATGCGTGACATATAAATTAATATTGGCTTTACTTTTGTGGCTTATATCTATTGAATTTGTTAAAATAAGAAAGGATTGTAAATAAAAATTATAAAAATTAAAACTCTCAATTATTACCATCATAAATGATTTTACAAAATATTTAAAAATTAAAAAAAAACCAGTAATTTCTTTTTCATCATTATATTTTATGAATGTGTAAATTTTGTTTATTCAAAACTATCCTCCATATTTTTTATTATTATTTTTTCTATTTTTTTTCTCCTCAGATGGGGTCAAATACCTTTGATTATTTAATTGCAGTGGATACATTATTGGATCGTGTTATTTTATGGGTAGTGAGATAATGCAATTAACTGCATTACTATACTTTTATTGTGGCCCATAAATGATAAAAAGAAAGGTCCACAAGGTAGGATTTGGCTCTACTTGCATCAAGTTACGATGTTTTAGGTTCGGATTTGACAAAAAAATTATTAATAAATAAAATCTTTTAATTAATTGTTCATTTTAGAACATATTTTAAAATATAAAATTGTTTTAATAATTCTAATAACTTTGACTGCATAGTCAAGCTTGAGTTTAAATTTTAAAAGAATTTGCTTTACCTACAAACCTCTAATTCAAATTTAACAAAAAAGAATATTTACTAAGGAAATAAAAAAATATTTTATAAAATATTTAAGGATTTAATGGTTTTTATATCAAATTAAAAAGTACAATAATAAAATTATATTTTTCAATAAATAGTGATAATTTTAATCAATAGCTTACTAAAAAAAAATTACCTTCGACAAGTTTAAAATTATAAAATAAGAAAGAGAAGCAAGTTATCTTTAATTAACATATATGGTAAGAAAAAGAAAAAGGAAAAAAATGTATATCGAATTTATTTCTTTCCTTGCCGTTCACAAAAAGAAAATTTTAAATAATAAATTCAGTCTTTCACTAAGATTTTCAATAATACTTTTCTAGTTTAAATTGATTATGTTTCACCTTTTAATGAATAATCAAACAAATTCTCTTTCATCTTGTTTCAAAAAAGAAGTTTATCTTTCTTCATGTTATGAATATATATATATATATATATATATATATATATGTATTGTGGAGCTAGTACACTAAGGTGAAACTTATTATTTTCTCTTTTTCTATTTTAACTTTTGTAGAGACGTTAACTAAAAACTTAATCTCCAAATCCTTATAGGCATAGGAAAAGGTAAATTTCAACTTCAAATGGGGATAGATATTCCCATCTCTTTTTATAATTCTACTAATGCACTGTTTATAGCTTTTTATGCACTCGATTCTATTGCTAAAAACCAAGATAGTCAGTACCGTACCGGTAGGCGTACCATTTTTGTTCTGGTACAGGTATACACTGGTATCAGTGTGTTTCAGTATACCGTTTCATGTTTATCAGAGTTTGAATATTTTTAATTTATATGTATGAAAAATATTTTCAAATATGAAATAAATGATATTAAATAAATTTTATATATTAAATATTCATCAATTATATATAATGTTCTATAAAAAAACTTCATTAAATATAAAAAAATTAATATCAGTTAAGTAGTAAAGTTAAAATTTTGTAATAATCATTAAATTTATGAGTAATTATGTTTAAGATTCATAAAATTTATGAGTAATTATGTATAATGTTTATCAAATTTAAGATCATTGTTGGTTTAACTTTTTTTTAGAAGCTTATATTATGTACCGGCCGGTACAGCTATTTTCAATCGGTACCATCAAAACAGACTAAAACCAAGACCGAAACGAAACCAACTATCGTTGATACCGTTATATATCGAAATCGGTACGGCCGGTACCAGTACGGTACTGACAACACTGCTAAAAACCCTTAAAGAATTTAAGAAAATAAAACTTGAAAAAAAAAAGAGGAAAAACATTAAAAGATTGAAAGGGTGAAGGAAGAGATAAAGTTTAGATTGCCTTGGAGTGCTTGGCAAAGGTTACAGTTGCAGTAGCTACCATGGAAGAGTACGAGAAAGAGAGATTGATGATGGGGATGACAAGCCAAAAAGAAGGGTTTAAGATTGATAATATTTTTACCAGCAATCATATCTCTCATAAAACCATAATGGCTCTCAAAAGAGAGATCACCATAATGGCTCTCAAAAGAGCTATGATATCTCTCACAAAACCATCCCAAACACAACACTAAAACCAGTAAACTTGACTTACAAAGGCCTAACGCCCAGTTGACTAATTTGGTTACCAAGGCCACCAAAGTGACACCAAGTTACTTCAATCACCACCAAGGCCCCCTAAACACCCTTTCCCTACTATGGGGTTCACAGCTACTTGCTTGGAAAAATAACTATCTCATACCACATAATCATTTAACACAAAAATCACATTTTCATTTATCAATGGTACTTACAACGTGTTCTTCAAAAAAAAGCCTTTTGGGCTCATTACAAGAAGCGGCTAATTATCTATGGCTAACGAAACAGCCTACTTGCTAGCCTCATCACCAGACTCTCCCACTTCACTCTCTTTCACGGTAAGAGTATACAAAGCTACATCCCTTAATTGCCCTTTATCCATCTTTTGTTGGCTAGGCGTCAGCACGCTAAAACCCTCGGATGGCGTATACAATCAACCTAAGTTGATCACTCTTAGATCAAGAGGACCTCGCAATAGTTGCACTCCATAAAGAGTGCTGCGTCTATAAGAGTCTACAGTAGCAAATAACTTGTCAAAAATTTTCTCCTCCTGTTTCTTTATCTCTGACTGGTGACGAGCTTCTACCTCGTCAAGCTGTGCCTTTAATTTAGCGACCCTGGACTTAGTGGACTGCAGCTCGGCATCATGATCCTTGAGCCTCTTTGCCAACTCTGTAGTTACTGCTTCTGCCTTTTCCCTTTTGAGCAGTAACTCCACAATCTTGGCCAACCGCCTCTCTTTTGAGCAGCAACTCTGCAATCTCGGTCAGCCGCCTCTCTTCTATCTCTTTCAATGAGGCCTCCAGCTTAGCATTCGCCTCCTTGGACTTCAGCACCTAGGCATCTAGCTCTACTATTTTTGACAATTGCTAGTTGAACTTCCTTTGCTAACTCGTTATTTGGCATATATAAGACATTTTGCAATAAAGCATCTGCATCAAAATCGTAACAAATAAGTCAACATCATATACATCTCTCTACACTACTTGGCAAATTTATCATATAATCCTCACCTATATCAGCCCAACGAATGCAACGTTCAAGTTTTGTGCAGGGCTTCTCCTACTCAATGCCTCTCTATTGCTGGGAGTCACCCCTTTCATGACCTACCTAAAAGCCGCTCAACATCTGGCACTCTCCCTTCCCTTAGAATACCAGGCGTCTTTTAACCCCTGGTACTCGAACTGCCATAGACCAAACGTGGCCTCGTAGATACACTACTAGGTTACGATGACCTAACACTAGCTGGGATAGGGCCCCCACTCGATCCCTCTATTATGCCTTAATGGGTGCCATCAAAACAATCATAATTGCTGTAATCAACACAGCACCTGGACCGCCTTCTTACAGTAAAGTCACAGGCTTAGGCATGGCCTCCTCCAGCTGCTCCACTCCCACCTTCCTCTTACCTTTGTGCTAACGCGTAGTGGCTTTTTTTGCAATTACTTGTCTGGCCGCCCGTTCTGCTAATGGTGCTTGAAATGCATCCATCCCTGACCATAACACAAAACTTTTGTAAGATTACCATATTTTTACCTAAAAAAAAACCTAAGGAAATACCCTCTTTAGCCCCTTGAGTGGATGGATGGCTTACCCCTGCTCCTCTACACGAGCGACCGATCGATGACCCTTCTATCTCTTTCTCACCAACATGGCCACCAGATATTCCGTCCCCCTCTCCTTTTTCTTCTACATCCTCTATTCCCTCTTCTACCAGACCTTCACCTATCACTATAAAAACCACTATCAAAAACACTACACGACAAAACATACACATGCTATTCTAACACTTTAAAAATACTTTTTAACCATACTACTTTGATGTCTCAGCAGACGTCCCTCTTTTGCTGACCTGGGGCTCGCACTAGCCTTTCTGGCACGTCTGAAAGGTCTCGTCCTAAATGCCCCCTTTGAACATTCCGGAGCATCAAGTATTCTTTGCTGCTCACACGGTCGCTCCTAAAGAATAGCAATTAATCCTTCTCCTCGTTATTTAGGCTCGACCTCTTGTTACTCGACCACGCCTTTTAACCCCACTGGACTAGAAAGCCCTAAGACGTGCCCGTCATTTCGTTACCATAAAAAACTGCTTCTTTCTCGTATGAGCATTTGACAGAAGGTTTACTACTAACTTCCCCCTCCCTGGCTTGCAGAAAATAGAAACAAGGCTCCTCTCGCTTAAGAAAATATAGCTCATTCACCACCCCTATCGAAGGTAACCATCTCTTCTCCTTGCATACCAGGAAGTACGTCACTAGGATTACCCAACTGTTCGACTTTAACTAGTTAGGCGACAAATTGTACCTCCTTAGCAGAGCCAAAAAAAATGGCTCCAATGATAATATGGAGATAAAACATCACACTGTCTCCTTCGACAAACGTGACCCTCTGTTCTATCTCTGCTTTAGCTATTTGGTACCTCTCCAGATCAATACCTCTATCAGACATCCACCTTCAGACTATTTGCATATTTACAGAATGGGTGTATACCTTGGCAGGCTCTGTGTCCAAATCCACCACTGCCTCTTCTATATCGCGGGTCGCTTCCTTAGCCCTCTCTCTACCAGACCCTTCACCACTCTACTCGACTTGCTGATCACCAATTTGCTCAACTGCCATTGTTTCTCTCAATTCTCTCTCTTTTACCATTGCGCAATCACTCACACCTCCCTGACTTAATCTCTCAACTATCTTCCTCACTTCCTTCCTTGTTTCCTCCAACCTGCCTTTATTCTTAACCAATTTGACAAACAATCACCCCTTCTCTTACCATCCCCCCGTACAAGAACCCCTTTCCAAACCCAAACAAACAGCAAACCGAAAAATCCAAAAAACTAAAAACTTACCAAGTACGCTTCCTCTTCAAACCCAACACCAGTAACACTCCGTGCTGGAACCTCTACCCACTCGTTCCTTGCTAACATAATATGAAAATACGTTAAAAAAACCTTCCACAACTTTACAATACCTCTCATTATTTGGCATTTCTCCCACTAAAATACTTACGTTCACTTCCTTAAAGCACCCGGTAAACTCACTACGGCTTTTTTCCTCTTCTTTTTTTCTTTTTTTCTCTTTTTTCTCTCTTGAACAAAACACACTATGCTTCCCTCTCCATAAACCCCTCTCTTATATAGCCAAAAGGCTTGACCCTTCGCATTCCCTAACTAAACAAGTGTCACTATATCATTTGTCCCTTGCCTATCGCACCGTACCATTACCATCTTGTTCTTTCATTTTTTTATCTTTTTTGACATGTGTCCACCCACGATTCTTTCTCTTTCTTTCTGACATGTTGTATCCCTAAAATGATGCCTCTCCACATTCAACTTGCAGGACATACGTCCTACCCGCATTCCTCCCCTCTCTGTCACGTCACTGAAAAGTTCCCTCAGATATGCCACTCTTTATTATCACCCTACAGTTACAGCTGCAATAAATGGCATCTGCCACCTTTTCATATTCAAAAAATTCCTGCTCAACCATGCGCTAAGACATTTCTTGCCAATGTCCAAAACGTCAGTCACTTTATAATTACCTTTTGGACAACAGGGGGCAATTGTTATACTGCTTGGGCGATTAACCAAATACTTCATCGCCACCCCACATAATTACCACAACCAAAAGGCTGCCAAGATGACCTACTGATCGCAAAAACATAAATGGACATCAATGTGAACTCTCGACAGCAGCATGACTTCAGGGCTCACACTTGTTGAATGGCAGTCGACTGATAGAGCCGACTACAAGGCACCATAGCCTGACAGCTAGCTCGATGCTAACTATCCTCCTCTCAAATCACCTGATGCCATGTCCTCCAACAACACCTATAAAAAGGTAAGTAAACTTAAAGGTAAGGCAGATCTCTCCATTTTGAGCTTTCTTGGCCATATTAAGTATAAAAAAACCATCCACTGACTTAGCCATCGGAGAGTGTCCCGGAGTACCAACTCCAGCACCCTTCTAACTCTTTCTGCGTTGTAGGGCCGTGGTCGACCTTTTGCAAGAACCACATCAACAGTAAGAAACTATTATAGATTAAAATAAATTTTCAAAATCTCTATAATACCTTCACGTTTGGTTTGTCGAATATATTATAAGTGATAATGAAACATAATATGTTAGAATAGAAAGGCAATAAATATTATATAATTTTTCTATAGAATAAAATAAAAGGAGGAATATGTATTTACGATGTTCGATTGGTTATAATGATATCAATAAATATGTAAAAAATAGATATAAATGATATTTTTTTCTCTTGTTAGAAATAATATTTATAAAAATAAACTTATTTTTAATCTCTTATAAAATATTATAATATTTAAAAATGTTATATTAAAATATATAATTTCAAATATTGTAATATATTATATATTGAATCATATTTATTATCTTTATTTTATATTTAATAATATATTAAAATTACTAAAACTATATTTACAAATATATAAAATAATTTTATAATTACATTATATTCTGAACCAATATTTTCATTAAAATTTGAAACTTAATAATATTTAACATTATTTTTAATATTTTATGTTTAAAATAATATTTTAAATATTAAAAATATTATTAATGAAATAAAATTCAACGGATTACCATAGCAAGCCCCAAATTTCAGTGAGCATCGCCACTATTAACTGTGGTAGGCAAAAATCTATTGTACTTTTTTATTTTGAATTAATGAAAAGTTTTCCAAATTATGAAAAAAATTATATTCTAAATTTTCTTCAAATTTTATTTGTATTTTTACAAGAAAAAATTAAAATTTAATTTTTTTTTAAGAAAAAATTGATAAAATGAAATTTTAAATATTCTACGTTGACCTGTGATTACCATAGTAGGATGTGAAAGAAACTCTATGTTAAAAATTATATATTTTTAAATACTTAAAAACAAGTAAAATACAAGTGACCAGAAATACCAATAAAGTATATAAAATGCTTGATTGAGATAGTATTATAAGTCAAGTGATATTAATTCAGTTGTAAATTTACAAAAAATGAAATAAATTTATGATAAATATAAAATTAAGGATGGATATATATGTCTTTTTCATGTCATGCAACTAATTATTTATCTAAATTTATTAAACGCAAATATGGTTTTTTAACTTTCTACTAAGTCTTTATTTTTTTAACTACCTATTCAATAATTATGCAAACACGTATATTTTAACTTTACTTTTTATTTTTACTTTATACTTTGAAAAAAAAAATCACATGCATTTGCATATGTAATAAAATCTGGTATATATATATATATATATGTTAATTAGAAGTGTTCGTGTTTGTGCCAAGCTTACTAATAATGTTAGTATCATTTATGCTTTTCTAAACCCAGCCAGAAATATGAGTTCAAATTTTGCTCAAAACTGTTCATATTTGTAAATGAATGAGTACTTAAACTTATTTAAACTTGTTCATATTTTTAATTTATTTTTTAAAAATATATATTTTTAAAAATTTTAATTTTTAGTAATTTAGTAATTTTCTTTTATTAAGTTTTAAATTTTAAATAACTTAACATATTTTTTAGTAGAGGAGGGATCTATTTTACACTAATGCGTTTAATTTCATACATGTATATAATTTTTATATAATTAATATTTTAACAAATTAATATTTGGATTTAGTAATATTATTATACTCATCATACATGTAAATTTCAACTCGATCTAATATCTCTATTATATTGATTAAGAATACTGTTTTTTCAATATATATTTAACTGTTGAATTTTTTTCATAGAAGATAGGTAGACATTTTTAATTCACTTGAAACTTGATATATATGATTTATATGAATAAAATATAAAATATAATGATCAAATTAAATAAATAAAAATTATATAAAAATATTATGCAAGTATATAAAACTAACTTAATTTTACATGAACATAAATAAATTATTTTTTTAATGATTACGATATAATATTACATATATATTTTCTACATAATAAAAATTATTTAATATATAAAAAATAAAAAAATAAATTTTATAATTATAAAATAATCCAAATTTACTTTTAAACTGGCCTAATAACAAGCCCTGCAATTTCAATCAACCAATCAGTCAAAAATTTTAAATATTCTCTTGTCGGCTTTTTCTCCCATCCTCAGGGCCAAAAATATCCTACTTTTTCGCAAAAGCTGACCCGCCTGACTTATTCGAACCTCTGTCTCGGAGCTCCATTTTCCGCCCCTAACGCCTTTTTTTTAAAACATTTTTTTCGTTTAGAGATTTAAAGGACAAAAATGGTGAAATCTGTAGCAACGGCTCAGCTTCATCAGGTAGAAGAAGAAGACGATGATGATTACGAAGATAAAGGTTTTGTTTTTTTTATTATTTATAAAAGATTTGGAGTAATTATTGTTATTATTTATAATATTTTGTTTTAAACTAAAAAATGTTTTTTTTTTTTTTTTTTGGTAAAAGTAGGGGAAACAGTGAAAGTAGAAGGGAAAAGGAGTGTGCAAAAGCCGAATACGTATCGGTCTAAGCATTCTGAGACTGAGCAGCGTAGAAGAAGCAAGATTAATGAAAGGTAAAAACTTTCAATTTTCAATTTTTTTTAAACAAATTATTTTTTTCTATTTTTTATGTTAATTTTGTACATAGGTTTAAACTGAATGCCAGAAATGAAAATATTCGGATGAATTAGTTTTGAATGCGAGAAGTTCTTAAAAGAATTTTAATTAGAGGGATTGATTTTAATAATATTTTTAGTGAGGCGAAACGGCAAAGAACGATTTTAATTGTTGTTATCTCGTATCGGATTAAGTTTAGATTATGCTATGGTTTTATATTCAGGTTCGACCTGTTGATTATAGGCCACTGGTTTTAGCCTTTTAGGTTGGATTGCTTAACATATATGAAACATTTTAGTAAACCTAGCCATTCATTTATTCACAAATCGTGTTATGTTAGTGTATTTTGTCATATCATAATCGTGTTTAAGGTATTTTATATTTATTTTAATTTTGATACGTTAATAATTCATATTATATTGTTTCTGAGACATGTGTTCGTGTCGTGTCGTGTCGTGTTTTTCTTATCTTATACTTGTCATATTCATGTAATCGTATCTAATATTACTAAGTTTATATTTTAGTTATTGCATTGTTAACCAAAGTTCCTCCCTTCTCTTAGGGCAACTTTTTAATTAGTGCAATGATCCATCTTTTTTGGTGGTAGCTTGGTATTTCTGAAAAGGAATACTGAAAGCTTGTTTGAAGTTAGTTCCCTTGTATTTTACTAATAATATTGTGCCAATAATCAGTTTGACTTCTTTGAATATATCTGAAGCATTCTTAGTAATGTTTCGAGTTTGTTTACAAAGTTGTTTGAGTTTTCCCAATTGCAGCTTTAGTTTGCTACTTGAATCCTGTTTCAACTTAGGTGAACCTTGTATTGTTGCAATAATTGAGGCCTCCTATTTTCAATATTATTTTTCTGTCTTTAAAACTTTTGATGCTTTAGTAGAAATGATATTTGGATTGTATCCATGGAAATAGAAAGAGTTCTGCCTTACTTGTCTAATATATCCTTTATCAAGAAATTTTTTTGGTAAATCATAGGAAAAATGATTTCTTTAAGTTGAAAAGGAAAAGAGGCTGAACCAGTCTGAATTAGGCTGAGCTGCAGAAATTTTATATAAGTTATCAAGGCCAATTTAATGAAAGAAAAAATGTCTTCCAGAATGAAATCTGATAATTGAGGTTTGGAGTTACTGTATCTAGAGTTGACAATTCAGCATTTTGGATCAGCTTTTGGCCATTTCTGCTTTTGCCTTTCCTGATTGTTTCAGAGTTGATTTTTATCAAGCTTGGATTTTAGCCTTTTGAGCAAATTCTTGGTTGGTTTTGGCAAGTCATTTAGGTTTCAGTCAACTTTTTGCCACATTTGCTTTGTTGGCCTATAGCATTTGAATTTGGATTGGGATGGTAGTTTGAGCTCACCATCCCAGGTCCTTTTGAGTCGTGGATTGTTGAATTTTCAAGTAAATTCTGGTTGGGTTTGGGAAGGTTTGAGCAGATCATGTTGGTCGGAAAAGCTTTTGCCGCATATTAGTGTTCCTCTTGTTAATTACAAGAAGCTAGATCACTCTCAAATTTGGTTACTTTTATATGGCAGGTTTCAGACTTTGAGAGATCTTATACCGCAAAATGACCAAAAGAGAGACAGGGCTTCTTTTCTGTTAGAGGTTACCTCTTGTTGATGTTGTTTTCTGTACTAAATGTGTACATTACATATTTATACATGGATGAATTCAATCATTTTTATTCATTATTTGTTCCTCATGAATGGATTTGAATATCACCAACTTTATGTGTAGGTCATAGAGTACGTTCAGTTTTTACAGGAAAAGTTGCGCATGTACGAGGGCTTATACCAAGGATGCAGCCAGGAGCCAACAAAACTGATTCCATGGGTAATCTTTTCAATGCCTGATGTTTTGGCCTCTGTACACACTTGCCAATGTGGTTATTTTGCATGAATTTTTAATTCTTTATCTTGATGGCTTGATATATGTTAATGTTTTGTTCTCTTAGATTAGTGTTTATGATCCTTTGTTTGGACATATAAAATGCTAAAAGTATGGGACTACTGTTTCCAAGCATACATCCAATAATTTTTTCAATGGAAATAGATGAATAACACTATAGTTAAGGGCAAGAGGAAAATATACAACAATAGGTGGATGTTATTTCTCTTTGTTTAAGATTTGTTGTATTCATGTGTTACAACTGGAATCTTCTATAATTAATATTTTTATCACATTATTTTCCTCAATTCATGAGGTCTTTGTCGCTTCGACTCTTAATTTTTCTTGAAGTACCTGTGTTTAGGAGTGAGTATGGACTGGTTTGGATTGGTTTTAAGGGAAAACCACATAAAAGCAGAATATTTTGGTTTTTAAATTATTGATTCCAAACCAATCCAAGTTATAGTAGAAACTAAACCAAACCAAATCGAAATAATTTGGTTTGGTTTGGTTTCTTATTTGGTTTGGCCTTCTAAAAATGTAAATTAAAACATGAAAACAACAGAATTCACTCCCTAAACATTGATTAGAGAGTGTTTTGTAGATAATGAAAATCATCCATTTTACTAGCTCTTACTCATGGCTTAAGAATGCAAAGAACATACTATGAATAGAAAAAATTATATTGGAATTGAGCGAGCATATAATATGAGACAAAGAAAGGAAAAAGGATATACGCAACGAAAACTAAGCTTAAACCAAAAAGTTGTAAGTTAAAAAAAGTATACTCGATCGTTCACAAAACAAGAATGGATCAGTGTTGAAGCTTGAATAGGACTAATTTCAAAATAAATCTTCTTTATTCATTTTGAGAAAAATGATAAAGTGCAGAGATGTTGGTTTTGGAGAAAAAAGGTAGAGTTAGAGCCTTAGCATATGATTAACTTTTCAGATGAAGCCCTAAATCAAAAGAAATATATTTTTAGGTAAATATATGTGTGTGTATATATATATAAAGAACATATACATAGAAATAATAAAATATTTTTATAAATGTAAATATACATATCATTATTTTATTTGTTTTTTACTTGGATTTTGGTTTGGATTGTTTCAAACTTAAAGGAAACCAAAAATTTAATTCGGTTTGGTTTTGAAACTAGACGGAAATTTTTTTAGTTTTCAAGCCAAACAGAACCAAACCAAAAATTTAGTTGGTTTGGTTTGGTTTTCGTTTAACCTAATAATGCTCACCCTATCGCGTTCGATTCTTCCGACATACATGGATATGGAGGTCTGACCCTCCAAATATGTAGAAAAACTAAAACAAAAACAAAAACTAAGCGTACTCATCTTGGACAATACTCATCTCGTACACATCCATGTATGCGACATTCACTCCGGAGTCCGACTAACACAGTAAGAGGAAGCTTACTATTTATTTTTTCCCATTTTTGAGCAGAGAAATAATCATGGGGTTGCAGAAAGTTTTATTGACTATTCTCAAGTTATGAAGAATGGATCTAGTTGTGAGAATGTTGTCGTTCCATCAATGCTTTCAAATACTCATAACTCAATTGAGTCTTACTTGGGTAATGCTGCTCTTTCTAAATTACTGGATCATCCCCCTGGATCAGTTACTTCTATGGTTAACATTCAGACACAATCAAACACATTTGCTACTCATGTAAGAGGTAGCATCCCTACAAACTCCTTTCATGAGTCTGCTTCTGATTCTGAGAACATGGTGTATCAACCCCAGTTTCAATCATGGCAAAGTAGAGAGTGTCTAACTGATAATGCTGTTCCAAACGATTCAGTAAATGATCAGGAGAACTTGACCGTCAAAGGTGAATCAGCAGGCTTGTCAAGTGCCTACTCCCAAGGGTGAGTGCCTGCCATGTGTTTCTTACAATTTTGTTACTCTGATTGTCAGAATTTCTCATAGGTAACATCATGCATTACTTTTGTTGTTGTTATGACCTTGTTTGACATACTCTATCATCTGTAGAAACTGTGGCAATTGAAGATTGCAAGCTATAAATTCATTTAAAATTGATATCCACCATTGTAGTTTTAGGTTATTAATGAACATGCAGGAAAATGAATCATATAGGATGAAGGGTTTCCTTAGAATACCTTCTTTCCATGTTAACAGCATTGATCTTAGATGCTCATGTCTATACTGAGATGATAGGCCGGTGTTTCAGAGGTTTGCTTACTGCCTTTATTTAGTCAAACTCTGCAAGTTATGGTGACTAATCTTTGTTTCTTGTTTTGAGGGAATCTTTGTAATGAAAATTTTTACTTGTAATTTTTTCGATTTTGACCTGACTTGATGTAAAAAAGAGACAAGTCTTCTGACAATTGATTTCACAGAATTTGGGGTTAATGATGTTATCTGTTTATCAGTGGTGTTTCTGTCACATGTCTTTGCAGGATAGGTTTTATGCGTGCTCCTATCTGTTTATCAGTGGTGTTTCTGTCACATGTCTTTGCAGGATAGGTTTTATACGTGCTCCTACTAAATAGATTGGTTTTTGCGTTGAACAGGGTATTGAACTATCTGACCCAAGCATTGCAGTCTTCAGGTGTGGATATGTCACAGGCGAGCATCTCCGTGCAAATTGATGTTGGTAAACGAGTAGCTAGCGGAGGAACTTCTATGGTATCCAGTTCTAAGGTTTAGTTGCAATCCTTTACAGTTCTTAGGAAACCCTCTGCTGGAAGAAAAGTATTAACTAGGATAGTTGTTTTTCTGTATCTCTGTCTTTAATTATTTTTTAGTTTTTAGTAAGGTTTAGAAGCCAAGACATGATGCATTAAGTATTTGCTTCATTTCTTACTTCGATTTCTTTTTCACCTGTCATAAAGGAGAAAGATATCCAACATACAAGCAATCAAGTGATGGCACAAACCGGAGTACATAACTACACGGTGGAGTCTGATCAGGCTTATAAGAGGTGCAAAACAGGAAAAAGCTAGTCTACGGTTCTGGTCACTTTGTTGTTTTCCCATTTTGTTTCATCGTTCAGTTCCTTTTTTCCTTCCCATATGATTGGAGTGCCCATTTTGCCATGCCATGGTCCACAGATTATTAGGTGTCTAGACCCAATGTAAATGTTTATACTTCTTGGTTTGCTGGGTCCCGTTGAATTCTCTTAGGGTGAAAATTTAAAAATTTTTCTTTTTATTTTTACTTGTTTGAGACAGAGGCTTCCATGCATATATGAGAAGCTGCTTTATAATTATTGCTACTATTTAATCACAGTAACCTCCATATCCCATATGAACATTTTTGCCAACATTTTTCTGTCTGGTGCACTTTTTTCTTTTGGTGTTTTTGAATGATGTTTGTGGTGTCATTACCAAATGTAAGGTCAGGAGTATTTTGCGGTAGATGTGATGATTTTCCATTTTATAATTGCATGAATCAGGATGTAGTATTTTTGGGTTGTACAAGGGATCACTGTCTTCTAAATTATCCTAGTTGTCTGGTTTGAGTTGGACAAAATTGTTCGGATGAGCTGGAAAATAGATTCCTGGGTTTTTTACTCCAACAGGACTGGTGGGTTATTGGGCTGCCAATGCGAACCTGGTAAAACCATTCTTTCCTTGTTTTACAAAGTCACAATCTGGGGAATATTGAGAGAGTTATCTATAGTAATATTCGGATAATGGATTTGGACATTACCTTTTTAGAGGTTATTGTATGGCATAAATTAATTAGATTAAATTTGAAGTTTAAGATTAAGCATATTTACCACAGTGAATTTGGGTCATTTATCAAAGCAAATTGCCTCCAACAAACGAGAAGAGAGGCAGCAGCTTTGGTAATAATGGGGTTAAGAACGTAGTTTTTGATTGAAAATAATTTTTCTATCACAAGTTTATTGAGAAAAACGAGGAAAAGCAAATGAGAATGGCGTTGCTGATCCCTAAATTCCGCACTTTCTCATGTTACATTCACTTTTATATATATTTTATTTTACCCAGACTTTGATTAAGTGTTAGAGGTATAATATTTTCAAGGTTTCTTGGAGCGGCTGCAACCGTAGAAGAATAACATAATCAAAGTCTTCAACGGGACACTTCAAGTGTTTATTTTAAAGGTTTCAGGTGAATCGATTGATGAGCCGGATAGTAAGTTGACCTGTCCACAAGGTAAGCCTATCCATCTGACTTGACGGACTTAATTTAATTAATATTTAATAATTAAAAAATTTTTATTTAATTTAATTATATAATATTTTTTATTTAATAACTTATTAAATATATTAAAATTATATTTAAAAAAATAACTAAAATATTTATTCTTTAAAGTTTTATTAATTTTGAGCAAACTCTTTCACTTCATCATCTTGTCCAATGGAAACAAAAAAAGCATTTAGAAATTCCGGTCACAAGCCACCACTTAGCACCGCCGCTGCGGGAACCGAAATCTGAATTTCCTCTTCCATTTTTCAACTTGGTTTATCTTAAAAATCAAAAAATTAAAATTAAAATTAAAAACTACGTTAAAATGTCCTACTTGTGCAGCCCTTCTCCACTCCAATGGCCACCACGGTTTAATGTATTCTTGTCTTTTGCATCTTCTTCACCCTCCCTCAATTTGATGTACCTAAACCTATTATTATTACCCTAACCCGAAACCCTATTTTCTCTTCCTTAAAACCCTCTTTTCTCTCTCCTTTTAGGGTACGTTGGCTCCTCGAAATTTTGAGGATGTGGCTTAATTTTGTTTTTATTTTTTTTTTGGTGTTTTTTTTAGATGATAAATGAGAATAATATTTTTAGGTCTATCCCTGGAAACACCAAATAGCTATTCAATCAATGTTTTTAAGTAATGGTTATTCAGCAAAATAACCATGAATGAAGTAATTACGTATGCGAATCAGAGATGTTATTAGCATTAAATTTAAGATTTTATTTAGAAGATAACGAGTGAAGTAATTGAAGCAAAATCTTAAATATATTACCAAAAAGAAGCAAAAATCTTTATACATAGATTTCAAAAACAATGCTAAAATATGATGTAAATACAATACGTTCAATAAACATAAAATGTATCAAACACAATAAGTTTAAATGCAATTATGGTGATACATTTATCACATGTATTGTATTCATGTTTAAATTTAATATATTTAATAATTTATATTATATTTATTTTACATAATTAAAAAAAATACAAGATGCAGTACTCCTATACCTATTGTCAAGTCCATTTGTACAATGCTAAAATGAAAATGATATAGACTAAGACCATTAAACAGTTATCTAATTGGCCGACATTTTAAGTGTCTTTGGGTCGCTAAATAAAAATTAAACTACTAGTTTTTAACTAGGATACTATCATCATGATCTTACCATTTCCATCATTATAGCTTGGAAAAGTTTCAAGATATAGCGGCTTAAAACCCAAGATTGGAACAGTCTCATATGCGAGAAAAATGCTTTTAAACAACTCTACTCTTGTTTAAAAAAAAAAACTTGGGTTGTTGGGATGTTCATGAAAACTTTGAAATTCTTTTAAAAAAACATAGACCACTTTTTTGGCATGGGTTGTGTTGTGTGCTTTGTGTGGTGAGAGAAAGCTACTTTGAGGAGCTAGAACTGCCGCACATCTTTTCCTTTAAGTGGTGGTGCAATTTATAGTAGCTATCCCATTTATGAATTGGAATTGCTCCTTGGTGGAAAGTGGGTGATTTCTTGGATCACCCCCCCACGAAATGTTACAATGCCAATTTTTCTTTTGGATCAGTTTCAACTTCTTTCTTGGATCACTCACTTCATTTATTGCTCAACTCACCCAATTTCTTATTTGCTTCCCCCCCCCCCTGCCCACCCCTCTCCTTCTCTCTCTCTCTCTCTCTCTTTCTCTCTCTCAACCAACCAAACGGGTTTTATCAATGTCAAAGACGAGGCATCTAGGGAATTTGAATGATGGCTTTGAATTTTTTTCAAAATGGAACTTCTTGGTGGATGAATAATTTTGGAATTTTAGGTCATATTATTTTATTTATATAATTGGAGAATGGGTTGGAACAATGTATTTTTACTTACTGAAATAAAATCCATTAAAATCCATATTTGATCAAGTTTTTGGCAATCATGGATAAAAAATTGAAGCAAGACTACCTGATTGGATTGATTCAATAGAAAGCCAGAGGTATGTTCCATCCGGTATGACGCATAGAATCATAATCATTGAACCAATAGAAAAATAGTTCAACTGATAAAAAAATTATTTTATTTTTTTTTCAATTTCTTTTGTTAGCAATGAGATTTAGTTATACCATTAAGTCAAATATATTAATTATTTTCTATAGTTATTGTTTATTTAATATTAAAATTAATTTTTTAATATTTAAAATTGCTTAATTAAATCAGTGACAAAAGTCTTACCGGTTTAACTTTCCATCCGATTTTCTCGGCGACAACTAAATAATTAAATCAGCCATGGGTTTGAGTTTACTCCAAACTGACACAAATTGGCATGTCCATACGGAAATAGTTTCCTAATTATCATGCATTTCTTTTACAATTTTATACTTAAAAAATTGAATAATATTAAGGGTGGCTCTGAAGAAATCCAGGCTCAATGGCCTAAATTGTCCCCCAAAACCATATTATGTCAGCACAAGTAGGCTGATGTCTGATAAATATTACGTATAAGTACAAAGTGAAATTGAAGATCAGAATAACCTAACCAGCATGATTCAGATCATGCACTTCTCAAAGGTTCATCTAACAGTTGCAGACATTCATGAGGATTAGAATAAAAATAATCTTCTTCTTTCGGTTTATCTGGAATTGCAACTCGTTTCTTCGGGCTTCCCATTCTATCCGAATGAACTTCTTTCACAGTTGACGAGAACTCATCCCAGCTTAATGATCCATTCCGGTACCGATCTATTAACTTAACCAGAAGCTTTCTGTCTAGTAAGATAGTTTTCTTGAATCCCAAGAATCTGGAATGCGTTATCGGACAATACCAATATAAATCAGATCGCATTTGAAAACACCATTGCTAAAATATGAGCTACGGAGAAAAATTATGAATCAGGTAAAGAAAGAGAATGCTAAGTATGATATTAGGCTGCGAGTGTGGATATGTTACCTCCGATGGCCTTCGACAACTTTGGCCATGTTTCCATCATATGTAGGCACAAATATATCACTTTCTAAGGAGACTAGATAATCCAATGCTGCCATTTGGGATGAGTGGTTTTGGAAGAATTTCAAGTCTGATGGAACTAGCAGAGTCTCCTTTCTGACCTGTTTTGTAAGAAAAGCCTATTTTTAAAGCATACGTAGATATATGTATATATACATGTAGATGTCAAAAGGTTGCTTCTACGTTTTACTGACCAAATTAGGAAAAGCTTCTGCCAACGGAGCCATCCTTGTCTCGCCACCATAAATTTCTCCAGCAGCAATGTAAATTTGAACATTGCGGTCAACACCAAGTGCTTTTAATACTAGAGCAGTTTCTTCAGGTGTCAAGGGGCATAGACCTTCCTTCCTTTTCATTTCTGAATTTATTACCTTCTCCTTCCACCATGGATAAGCATACCTAATAGTATTCAGTTTAACATAGTTAGTGAAGGGATGACAAATTTTAGCTTTTCTGAAATTTATACTAACCAAAGCAACAAACAGGCTTACCTCATTCTTGTAAGTTCTTCCTCTTCCTCGTGATTGCAACCGTGAGTACAGCCGGAAAAAGCCAACATGTCCATTTCGTGTCTGAGATGAAGGACAAGAAAAGGGCCTTTTTCCCTTAAAATCTTAACAACCTTTCTACCCAATTCCTCTATCTGGGAAGTAAATCTCAGCGCATTGAAATTTACACGGCAGCGCAACTTCTGAATCTCAAGGGGTAGGTCATTATTTGCAAGCCGAGCATCGGTTTTATTCAACTGTACAACTTTGTGCTTTTGCACAAGAGGAAGAATCTGCTAAGCAAATACTCCAGAAATTAATTGCAGTGGAACAAATAGAATATATATATATATATATATATACACACACACATATATACATAGAGCGAGAGAGACAAAAACTTATTCCATCTTTAACCTAAAGGATAGGCATTAACCTGATGAACATAATAAGAAATATCGGACCAACTAACAGGTTGCATAGACAGGAACATTCCTTGATCAACTCTTTGTTGAACTCGAGGTGGTAGTTCCTTCAATATTCGAACCTCACCTCTTAAGGAAGTAATGAAGTGATCGACATCAAAAATGTCCTGAAACTCACTGGTCATGAACAATCAATTAGAGGACCATCTTGAATTGCAGGGAGAACTCTAATCATTTAATTGTCCAAAAACAGATTAAATAAAAACTATGTACCTAGGATCATTCCAGAATGAGGTTTTATCTAGTTCTGGGACAATAAGTGTGACATTTAGGTACCTGGCAATGGCAACCATGTCGCAAATCTGCAAAAAGGAAGCCAGAAATGGCATGAAAAGTAAGCATCTGAACAAGAGTGAAAAAAGATCAGAATTAATGCGGAGACAAAACAAAAACTGACTATCGACTTACCGCTGCTCGCATTTGGTTAAGTCCTCCATTACAGGAAACCATAAGATAACCATTATTCTTATATAACCCTGCAAAAAACAGTCATCAAATAAGAACAGTAATCATAAACAACTTACTGGGTTTTCTCTACTTTCCATATAAAGGAAAGGTAAAAAGTCCCGTAAAGGCTAAAAAGCTTAATAGCTGATAAGCCAAAGCAAAAGATTCACAGGTAAGTTAAACATAGGAAAAGGGGAAAAAAACGATAAAAAGCAAAGTCTTTTTTAAGGACTTAAAAGTCATCTTTGACAGAAAATTGCCAGTTCATGGCAAAGAAAATCTTACAGAGAAACACCAAAAATAGAACAAATGAAAATTATGGAAATCAATTATGGCATAGTTAAGAAATTGCAAATTAAAATCATATGATATTGGAATGGGATTTCTTCATTTGCATTAATACTTTTAAAAAATTAGAAATTAACATTGAAACAATGAAACTTAACTTACTCTTTGGTGGAAGAATGAGTTTTGGTGGAATAGAAGACAATTCAGCAACCAAAGGCATCTGAGAATCAGAATGAGTGAAACAAGAAGGCCAACCCTTCAACAACCTGGGACCAAACATGTCTCCTGATGTCATCAACTGCGCAAAACAAGTCCATAACAAAATTGTAGTTATTGCCCTGATCATCCATAACTTCATTCTAGACCTTGAAACCATTGAGTTCTTTAACTTCTCCACTTTCCTTTCTCCAAAATTTTTTATTTTCATTTCCCACTGTTTCCTGTAATTACACTTTCCACTTGTCTCCTCTAATCTACACATTGTAATTTACCCCCTTTCAGCTTAGTCTCAACTCAACAACAACAATAGTTCTGTTAAAAGTTTCCCCACTTGATCCAAAAAATTTAGGCTTTTATTCAATATAATGCAAACCCTTTGAAACTATTCTTTTCCCACAGAAATATAAGGTGATTCTGAATATATTAATCAACTTAATCACCAGCTCCTTGAACCTCTAAACATCCCTTCTAACCAAAACTTTTGCATTAAAAAAAAAATCAAAACCTTAATTTCATAGAATCACCTAACTATTTGTCACCTGGAAACAACAGCTCCACCAAAGCTTACCAAAACCAAAACTAAAAGGAAAAACCAAGATTGGAAAAAGACTTCACTTTTTGGCTAAAACCTTATTAACTCTCCACATACATTATCAGAACAAGCAAAAAACCCAGAATTTATATGATTCAGTTTTAACCAAATCTCCACTAAATCTTCTCAAAAACGCTGTCTTCTAAAATGATCAAAAAAGCGTTGTTTCTTTAGCTTATAAGAGAATGCTGAAAGGGAAAAGCTCAAACGTCCCGGTGAGTCTTCCCGACCAGATCCCGGCGAGGTTGACGCCGGTGAACTGCTCAGAAAGAAACCAAAGTTGTGAGCTTGAGATAGAGAGAGTGAGAGAGAGAGAGAGACAGGGACAGAGAAGGTGAGC
>JBBYHM010000025.1:13567883-13586928 GCA_038381775.1 Adansonia rubrostipa
GAAAGATTGGAAATTATTAATCCTAATTATAATAACATTTAACTAGTTTCCATAAAAAAAAAGGAAAAAAAGGGTTTTTAAAGGAAGACTAACGATTGATAAATTTGAAGTTTGCATAGAAGATGATAACAGGAAATACGTAAAGAAGATGCATTGAAGACTTTTGATTTAAAAGATGAAATTTTACAAGGCAATCTTAAATTATTAGTCAATTGAAAGGGTAAGTAATCCAAATACAAACAACGAAGTGACTCACTCTCATACTCCCCCGCGTTGGGTCTAAAAGCCTAAGCCCTCACATTTTTCCTGCAGCAATAGCGGCTTGCACAAAATCCTCGCACTGTGGAAATCCACCCGATAATACATCGCCCAAGGCGCCAATGATGTCAAACGCCTCCTGCAAATCACTTGCTGAGGTCATGTCATCGAGCCATGAGAGTAACTCCTTGGAGAACCCTACCATTTCCTTCACATTCAACAACCGCTCTTTCATCACCACCTCCCAACCTTCCAACCCTTCACCACCACCTTCAGATCCTGTACCTGTTCCTTCAGCTTTGCCCTTGGTAGACAATGATTTCCTAACCTTGAATATTCGCTGCAACTGCTCGATCAACCCGGTGTACACCAGCATGGGTCGAATGATAGACAGTAGCTCATCACCACCAGATTCTGAGGTCGGACTTTTGCTGCTAGTTGCTGATTCTATCTTAGCTGTTGACCGGCCACGAGTATGCTGCATATAGGCAAGGTATATTCCGCGTTGCAAAAAGTCGCATCTATGTTGCAACCATGACTCGTAGGACTCTGAAAGCAGTGAATTTACCATCATGAACTGAACAGTTTCCTCGGTTCCCAAAGAAGGTTGAGTTCCAGAAGTGACAGATTTTGAATCTAATGTCGAGGAGGCTATATACGTAGCTACCGTCTTGGCCATGTTACGTCTCTGAGAAGGGCCTCCCTGTTCAAGAAGGTGACGAGCCATTTGGATCATGAAAGGTAAAAAGCGGGAGTTGCTTTCCCGTCCACCACCCCGACTTTCTGCACTGAATGATGCCCCTGTTGCAAAACGAGCTAGCATCTGTACAGAAAAATTTGCAGCAATATTAAATATACGAGGCACAATCTCTAAAACGAAATGAACAGGAAAGTTTAATAACAACAGAGATGGAAAGGCATACCAGAACAATATCATAAGTCAATAGGCGGAGCCGAGTTCCATCAGCACGACCAAGAGAATTGAGGTTATCCCAGTATTGATCAACATAGCGAACGTATTGTGCTAGTGGAACTGATGGACCTCTAACAGGAAATAAAGAATTGCAAAGCGATTCATTGTTTCTGAGAGTCGCACCCTCCCACTCTTTCTTTGGATTCTTCAAAGCAGCATCTGCCCTTTTGGCCTCCTGATGGCACTGGAAATGAATTATATTGAAGTAACTAACAGTAGTATAAACACAATCTCCACGTGCACTTAGGTCTACTAGCTTGCTATAAGAGTAAGCACCCAGCAAGTCAGTAGGTCTCAAACTATAGCCTTCTCGACACACCATACATGCCAGCCCATCTTCCTCCTCCACATCTTCCAAACCTTCCAGAAGAGGCCGAGCAACGACTATTCGCTCACCACCATCCGAAGCTAGTTCTTGTCGCATTCCAAGCCGCTGTACAGTTGCCAAAAAAAAAAAATTGGTTCAGCTTTTCTAGCCAAAATAAACAAATAAATAAAAAGAGAAGAAAGGAGAAGAGAAGAAAAACTGGAATGTGAATGCCTAATCTGTTTCTACAAGAACTATTAATTAATATTCAAAAGTTTCTAATCTTACAACAAAAAAGAATCTTAAGGCAATAAGATCCATATTTAAGGCAACAGGCATGCAGCCACATATATAACTAGAGGTACTTAAATTCAAGAGAAAGTACCTGAAGCAACTCTTCCCTTTTCCTTAGAGCTCGACGTCTCATTTCATCTCTAGTTGCATGCCGCAACATACGCACCTTTCCCTCCAAGAATCCATCTCCTTTACCTTCCTTATCCGATAGAGTGTCTAACAAATTTTCTGCCCTTGCCCCAATCTCATTTTCTCCAGGCACACCTTCCAAAGCATGGAGTAAGGGTAAGATCCCACCCTCATCAATGCACCTTTGAGTGGCAAAGTGCCCCATTGATAATCCCCTAAGCATTGATAATATATGTGGGATAGATGGCAGTTTCAAAGCTAATGCCCATTCTGAACTAGATTTAAAGCCAGCCTGCCCTGCAATTGCAAAACTCTCGCTCAAATGTCTAACAGCTACACCTATAATGCCCTTCTCTAAGATCATATCCTTCAATCTCTCCCCACAGGAACTTGTTTTTAGTGATTCTGAAACCATAACAAAATTCTCCACCGTGAACCTCTGCCTGGCTGCTTGCTGAGCAATACTTTCATCTTTGGGATTGTCTTGATGATGTTTCTGCAACCGATCAAACTCACCCCAGTCCTGCAAGTATGGGTTAAAATGCTGGATAAGTGCTTCCATGGCAGCAGGTTCACCATAAGTCAAGTAGGGCAAGATTCTTGCAACCATCTCAGTGTTCCTCTGCTGTTTGTTTGATTTCTTAAGCCCTGCAGGATGACATAACCTCTCCAGGAACATAAGAACTATCTTCTTTGCTTGGTCTTCAGTGCCAGTTTCCTCACTGGTGACGGTCAGAACACTATGGGAAATACTGATATTGTTGCTCTCATTGGCTTCCATTGTCAGACTCTCTACAATCAAAAGAATGCCTTCAGCTGGCTCCATGGCATCCACAGAGAAAGCACGCCTTGCTGTTTCAAGAAGTAGACCTAAAGCTCCGAGCTTTAATAAGGCCCTCCTATTCTCTCTAATCTTGCAGCAATGGATGAGGAGATTGAGAACAGCAACCAACTGCTCATGGTTGGACTTGAAGTCATCTCGCAAACGCTGTACGTTCAAAGTACAGATAAATTTTTAATTTTAAAAGTAGTTGTCCCTTTATGAACCTCAAAATTCAATGAATGACAAATAAAAAATACTGTTGAACCAAAATCTACAATAGAAGTCCAAGATCGTCTTTCTAAGATTAATCAAGTGAACCCACGCACCTGAATCATGCGCAATAAGATTTCCAGCCCACCATACTCACGAACTGCACCAGCTATTGCAAACTCAACCTCTGGATCCTGCGATTCCTCTCTATCTTCCTCCAATTCTTTTATCATAGGTTCGGTAGCTTCACCATCTAAACCCTGTCAATTGAATACATAGGTAAATAAAATATAAATGCCAGTTTACTTTTGGTCTCACACTTGCATATCAGGGCCATTTAATATCGAATTTCATAAGCTCCACTCAAAATGGACTTTTTAAGTTCAAAAAGTATGCAAAAGACAAGGAGGATAAGCATGATTTTAGGTTGAACAAATACAATCCTATGATAAGAATTTCCATATGCAAGAAACCATCTGTAAGGAAATTACGCTAGTGAAATGCAGTACTGCATAGCTGAATCATGAAGTCCTTTCTGAAGCACAAGGAATAGACTAGAAAAAACAGTAACAAACCTGAAGTCGGTAAGTCACTATCATTGGCGAGCACTCTCTGGTCGATGTAACAGCACCAGAGGATAACACTGAAGAATTAGCTATGGAACTCAAAGATTGACTGTTTGACTTCTTCCAGACTTGCTCATAAACCTGAGAAATGCTCAAATCAAGAGAAATTATATTCCCAGCTACTAACAGTTCCATGCCATAGTCATCTTCAAGAAGACCTATCAGATCCAATTGATGGCAAATTTTATTTTTAACATCACGCATTAGCGGACCAATCTCAGCACTTGAATAAGGATTCTTAGTCATTGATCCCCTGATAAACTCTTCCTGTGTGTGAGCTTTGTTCAGAACCAACAAATACACAGCCTCTGGTTTTGATGGGCAGATCAAGTTGCAGAGTTGCTCTAAAATGAACTGCCATAAAAATCATACAATTAAAATTAGTTGCATTAATATAACTCATTCTTAAATTAGAAGTTGCATTATTGTAACTCATTCTTATAAATCACTCAATTTATCAAGGAACACAAGGAGAGATTTTAACCACGCAAATTTATACATTTGAGCATAATCTCGGCTAAAGACATTGTTTCTCATTGATAAAGCAGTTAGGGAAAAGAAAAGTTATTCGAGGATAACCTACAACACCTATGAAACCTGCTACCATACTAAAAATAAATTAAACTCAGGGCAACTGAATAAGCAAAATTCACTGTGACAAAGTCAGTACTTAGATGTTATCAAAAGTTGAGAGACTTTAAGCACGGTGTTTATACATTTTTTTAAGTAACAAGAGAATCATTACAAAGAAAAAAAGGGATAATGTATTAAGTTTTCCATACCAAACAAGTCCTTCCTTTCTTCTCCTCTCCATGAATCTGCAGACCACAGATACAAGCACGGATAAATTGCCATTTGTTCTCACTACTCTCAAGCAGAAGGCTATCTAGAAGATCTTTTAGAAGTCGGTTGCAATCACTAATTAACTTAGTTTTCTGCACTATCAAACCACGAATTACAATAAGAGCCTCAAGGACTTCAGTCAGCAAATTGTCTTGCATGAATCTGTCATTAAAACAAAATCAATTAGAAGATGAGTGGGCAATTTCATTGCTAGTGAAAAAAAGTAGTAGTGATACCTGGATCTGATATTGGGAACCTCCAGAAATTTGCCAAGGAGCTCTATGAGCTTGTGGAGGATGAATCCTTGTGAAATGTCAATATGCAGGCTCCTCTCAAGTGATTCAATATTGCCCACTTCTTGGGTAATCAACTTACAAATTGTATCTAGACATCGCCTTACTGTCAAGAAAAGACGAGAATCTTCTGAATCAATCATCTTGAATAATAACTCAAAATACTCTGCAGCACTTTCACCAGCAGCAAGAGTTGCTGGTAACAAACCAATCAGTAGGTTCAGCAACCGAAATCGTCTTGATGAACTTTGAGCAGAAAGTAAACTAATCAGCATACACATCTCAGACCTAATAGACTGGGAGCAAGCACTCAAAACAAGTTCTGTAACCCATGATCCTAGCTCAAACACTGAGAAGTCACCTTTGGTTGCTTTACAAGCAGAACGCTTCCACCTTAGTCCATATTTAAGTGCCAGGAAGTCAGTTCTATGCAGGCGAGACCTCTGGCCCACACCTTTTACAGATTGAGACACTTTATAT
The DNA here is from genome assembly GCA_038381775.1 of Adansonia rubrostipa. NCBI lineage: Eukaryota > Viridiplantae > Streptophyta > Magnoliopsida > Malvales > Malvaceae > Adansonia > Adansonia rubrostipa. The sequence continues at coordinate 13,573,120 of JBBYHM010000025.1, forward strand.
TGCCTTCTGACAAAATCAAGATAAGATGCGCCCTTCTCCCACTCTGAATAACTTAGCAATTGCATATCTTGGGTTTTATGAGAAGCAACCCAATTTTTTTCCGAAGGTTCTGGCATCAGTTTACTGGAACTGACACCACCACCAAGAGTTCCAACTATGGTTGAGCTATTTTCATCCTTCTGCTGTGTAACTGGAGTAGATTTGCCAACAACTTGCTCCTTTTCTGCAGTATCAGGTTTTGGAGGAGTACAAGCTGAAGATATGATCCTTAAACAAGGGAGAATTACATGCTCCGATATAGCAGGATGCTTTGCACCCAATTTTATGGACAAAAATAACAGATGGAAAACAACACGCAATCTTGATTCCCAGAATTCGTCAGCCAGGGAGCACACTTCTGAAAGCAATAACAATTCTTCACGAAAGGCAACAGCAATGTCCATGGAACGATGATGTTCAAGAGAGTACATGACTTTCTTCTGTATCAAACTGTTCAACTCAGCTACTGCATTAATATCACCTTCAGAGAAAGCACAAAGGGCTGCCCTAGCTTGGACACGAGCAGTTTTAGGACCTTGGTGAATATTATTTACAAATAACTCAGACAAGATGCCAGCTGCGACAAGTTGTTTCTTAGAATTTTGATGTTTAGACAGCACCAGCAGGATCTCAAGACACTGTGTGACAAATGTCATTGCACAACCATAGCAGTTATTTGGCGATCTGGAAATTATAAACCTTGATGAAGCCCCAGATTTATTCGAATGTTTCTGGTGTAAGTAATTCATTAAAACCTTACGAAGGCCTTGCAGTGTCTGAACGCTTTTACTAACAGAATCAAAAGCAGCTTTGCACTTCTCACCATAGAGAACACCCAGAAGAGCAATTTTGCGGTTTATCTTACATGATGGGCCAGGCAAGGAGACCATCATTTGCTGGACAGAGTCTTTCTGTTGTGAATCCATCTCATTTTCACCAATGCTTGACACAATCTTCAGAAGGGGCTTCTTAAAGCCCAAAAGCTGCTGATATCTCCTGTGAGCATTTTCTGATTCAGCTTCTATAGCTGCCAACCCTTTCTTCATGTCTTCATCATTCTCCATGCTGTCAAATGTATAACTTGGCTTTGCCATGAAGTTGAACTCAAACCGACCATACTTGCTGTATCCGCACTCATTGCACAGAAAAGAATCCAGATTTTCATAATTGATATTGCGACACTGCCTACATTGATATGCATTTTCATGGCAGTTACTGCAAATTCCATGCTTATCAGTGACAGGTCGACTGCAACGGGGGCACTGCAATGGTTCAAGGGATAATGCTTGAAGATTTTCATAGAAAGAATCAAGCTCAATCATGAAGTTACATGCAGTGATTGGAATGGGGAACTCCACTTTCAGTTCACTCTGGTTGAAAGCAAGATGACAACTCTTTGCACGCTTCCATAATGACCAATTATTTTTCAACTCTGACAAGTCAGCCACAGGTCGATTGTTGTAATACAGGTTCAGGACTTTAACTGACTTGGACTTACGGGCATCATGAACATTCATGGTAACAGTCTGGATTGTATAGCTTCCAGTACATTTCACAATGATGCGGTTGTCAGTAAACTTGGTTTCAGATTTCAAACTTTCTAGCTTCATTCTGCTATATGGAACCTCAGGAGAGCTGCAGGCAACACATGGCTCACTCTCAAGATAATAACCATCAAATTCTACCAGACCACTCAAGGTGTTGTATATGCGAGAATTTGGATGATTAGCCAAGAGTTCATTTTGTGAATGAAGTGTCTCAAATATACTCCTAATAACATCAGGGGTCAAGCAGTGGTCCACAATTTCAGTATGTTGTTTTGAACTTTTATCAGGTAACCCACCCAGTAACCAAGTGACAAGTTCAGTATATTCCCCAATATTCTGACCATACATTGGCAAGCACTTGACCTTTTGCAAGAGAGCTGACAACACAGTTTCCTTGAATGAATGCTTCCCATGATGCCACACGCCATAAAGAACGCACTTAGCCTCAGCACGGACAGAGCTTGAGTTCCATTCCAGTAAAAAGCAATCAATAAATTGCCTCAAGACATCACCCCCCATGTCAGTAAAGATTTCAACCACCATTTCCATATCCTCAGACTTCTCCAAACCAGATTCAATTCCATCATCACCCTTCTTCTTCTTCTTTGAATCCAGCGATTGCGTGCCTGACTTGTTTGAAACCACACCTGAATCCCCAGATTCTGCTTTTTGCAAAGAGTGGTTCATATCCTTCCCTATATAGAATGCCAAATTTAATAATTTAAGAGTCTGAATGACAGACTCCTCACCAAAATAGAATAACCCATTCATTAGGAAGGGCAAAACATCACCATGTCTCAAGCAATACCTCTGCCAGTTCCGAGGCCGGGCAGCAGCCATTTCACCAATCGTAGAGAGGCACTTAACTATCTTAACACTTCTTTCATATGGAACAGGATTTTGAAATCCGCCAGATTTGTTTACATGTTTGTATAGTTTCTTCACCTCAGTCGAGAATTGCCAAAAGTCCCGAATGCTATAGTAGTGAGTTTTGCTTCCGCAGAGATGCAGAAAAAGCCTCCTTGCATATCTTCTCACAAATGTTGTATGAGGATTATTGATATAACTGCAAAGGACTTCCTGATATCCATCAAGCTTCAAATCCTTACCACAGGATGCCTTATAAACCTTTTCTTTCTCTCCATGCTTATCTTGTTTTTCCGGTCTTACCAAGGTGTACACCAGTCGAAATGCATTCTCTAACAATAGCCGGTGGTAGTCCATAAAAGTGTCTGCCCGATGAGCTTTAGAATATGAATCTGAAAAGAATGGAGAAAAATTACCAGCAGGTAAATCTCTTCGGATTGTCAACAAAGCCCCACATCCAGAAGCAACATTAGAGCCATGGGCACTTTCAAGACCAGCCGCTGGTGACTTAAAAATGTGTACTAGCTGCTGCAGAATATCCATTAGATAATCAACAAAAGCTTGATTTCTAAGAAAATTGCAAGCTCGAAGAAGTTGGGATGCAAAGTCATTTTTGTCATGATCCACTAAGGAAGACTGAGAGGCAACTGAACTGGAGACATGAGAAACACTTTTATCAGGAGTCTCTGCATTCCCAGTTCCTTTTGAAGCAGCAGCACCATCACTAACAGGCTGGTGCCAGTTTCGAAGCATCAATGTGAAAAACATGAAGACAAGGATTGCCACTTCTCCAAAAGAAGACCGTGTTTTGGCCACAAAAGGTTTGTTGAGGTTAATTTCATCCAAAAACCATTTAATTAATTTTTCCAAATCTAAGGTTCCAGACTTTGACCTGTCAATGAAAGGCCCACCCACGGCTGATGATAATCTGTAAAAAAGTTGCATAACAGGAATGGCTCGAACCCCAGAAGTGGTCTCCATCCACCCTTTCAACTGTTCAAGAAGTTCAGATAGAAGCAAGGAATTTACAGCTCGTTTTGAAGCAGAAATTGAAACAGGGTCCATCATTGAAGAAGAGAATTCCATGGATTCACTCGGTTCCAAGACATGAATTGAAGATGCAGAAGTCTGCTTGCCGAAATCTGTTACATTCGTCACCAAGTTTGGATCACTCAAATCATCTGTAGAGAAGCGAATTTCACCGCCATCTCCTCCAAGAGATTCCACTTCAATTGGAATTGCAGTCATAGGATGATCTCTAGAATGAGGTGAGGGAAGCCGATTAGCATCTAGAACTTCGTAGCATGCCTCACATAAGTCAAAATCAGGGCAAACAGTGCAATGCCATCTCCGCCTTAGTATGGGAACAGTAGAACAGCCATCACAACAGTATTGAACAGATGAAGTTATAGAATCCTCTTCAATCATGACTTGTGTATTTCCACCAGACATATCAGCAGGCACAGAGGCTGCTACTGCACTTTCGACCACATCATCAGTTCCTAACATAGTTTGTTTTGGAAATGGAACCTGAAGCAGTCTCGATGATATGGCCAAACTGAAAATGAAGCAGAAGTGAGTACCTTAAATGCTAATATAGACCGATATGGTGCAGCAATCAGTAGTAAAATGTTCACAACAACTGAAAAGGCCTCATCCATAAAATTTCCATTTAGCCACAAAAAACAATACCTGCTTGAAGTTTGAACTGCCTCGTTAGGGAAGAAGAGAAGTTTTTTAAATAATTCAACTGCAGGTGCCACAGAGCGCCTCCCTATGTCCTTCCCATGCAAAGCCAAACATTCAGCATAACTGTAAATGAGCCCCACAGCAGAGATCACGATATTGTTCATAGTTTGTGTGTCAGGAAGTTCAAAGTCTAAAATTCCCCACAGAACTTGCATAAGCCCATCCACCAATTCAGAACCTACATCAACAAATATAGTTTTAGAAATATAACATTAGCTTCCCCTACCCTAACCCCACTAAAAACAATACTTCTACCAGCAAAACACGAACTCATTTGCTTAATTTTATGGATATTTATAAGGTGCAAACAAGCTTAACCTATCCATCCATCTAGAAAACAACAGCCAGTCAACAAGCATTTCAAGGTTCAGTAAATGGTTTTTTCCACTTATATGAAGAGAAGGCATTCAATATGCATAAGGCCTCCTAGCTAAATGGGGAATCTTGAGCAAGTGTCAGTATTGCTTTGTAAATACAAAATAAAATGCCAGATTTACTATAAAGAGAAACTACGCATGAAGATTGTACCATTCATCTCCAGGAAAACGGCTAAATTGGAGTGACGATGCAGTGCAATTTTAGACACAGCCCGCATCTGGGCAGTGAACTCTTCAATAAGCCACCCTCCTGTAGCACCTCCAATTCCAATCCTTGAAGAAAGAACAGATGTTGACTTGACAACCCCAAGAAGACGCATGGTGTCCTTGATCTAGAGCAGAGAATCTCGTTAGAGACTAAATGATTCAATTAAACCAAGTCAGGCAATTCAATTATTAGACTATAAACATTCCATTTGGGTGTGAGTACCTGATAGTATATCTCCTTTTTAGGAAACACAGCCTGCAGGACACGGCAAGCAGCAGCCTGCATCAAGGGTTCCCTATCACTCTCAAATATTGCTTCCAACAACTGCTTGCTCTTTAGCATGCTCAGATCAGCTTTTAGCTCCTCTTCTTGTGATCTGCGTAGAGAGTAAATCTGGGAGAGAAGCTTAAGACCATCAGCCACCACCTGTTCCTGAATAGAAGCAGACTGCATTGACCGGCTCTTTTTACCAGACCCTGCAAGCAAGGAATTGGAACCCAGAACACGAGCATCTATATCTAACACTGCATCCATTTTTTCCTTCCAACCAAATTCATCTTTAGCTCGACCATAAACTTCAAGTGAGTCTATTCTAGGTAGGGCTGAGCCACTGAAGGTTGGACCAACAGAGATGATAAATTCTTCATCAGCAAGCAGCGACTCAGCTATAGTAAATGGAATGTCATACCAGGACCTCATGCCCTCATCAAGCTTAATCACTCTGTGGAAAATGGTAATCTCGGAAGGTATATGGTTTGCTGATTGATTACCCACATAAACACGAAATCCGACCATGACAATATCGGGGTTTGAATTGGAAACAGATATCTGGAAAAAAATGAAAGAAAAAAAATCAATTACAATATTCGAAGAGATGAATATTTAAGACCTCAGCTGAACAACGAGACAAGCACTGACAACCCTTCCCACATGACTGATAGTTTTAGGATCTTGTTGGAAGTGATGTTAGGTGACCGCCAAGCCTAGAATTACCAAAATGTTAGCAGCTTGCTTATTCAGCCAGATAGAGTTGTAAGTGCTATGAAAACAGTAGCAATAGTGCTGTTGGGAGCCTAACTCATTAAATGGCAATTTTACATCATCACAATGATAATGCAAATCCCAGTAGCACAGATAGTAAACACAAACTCAAGAGTACATAAGCAAATATCATAGCAGCCACTCACCAAAGCCAAACATAGAGGAACTAATGGCCATAAAAGCTATCTATAACAAGGAATATAAAGCGATACCTTGAATCCTGCAGGACTAGGACTTTCTAGGAAACCATCATCTGATGCTAAGCTCTGTTTAGCTCCTTCAGAATCACCATTCCTGATTGCATCACCACCCAGTTTCACATCTGCGGTAATGCAAACTGTATTCTCAAAGAAATCAAGGGGGAATTCTGGCTTCCTGCCAGCATAAGCTTTATTATTAAGGATATTCGGACCCAATTTTTTCACTTTCTCAGCTGTGGCATTAGCACTAGCATCCACTCCCACAGGATCATGGGAGTATATCTGAAGGCTGCCATCATCATGTAAAACAAGACAGTGGACTTTGTCTTTGGATAAGGGCTTATATGCAGTTATCCCAACTAAAGGTGAGGAAGAGCTCATAGCATGCCTCAAATTCTGTGCAAATAACTCATGTGTGCCCAAGGACACTGCAACTGCAGAATTTGATTTCACACTTGAGAAGCCACAGAATAATCCACTACCAACCAGTAACTCTTTCCATCGATGCAATCCAGCTGGTCGCAGCTTACCTTCTTGTTCCTCCTCATAGACACAAGATATCTCAGTCAATGATGTTGCATTGGGGCTTAACCGACCGATTAAAGTAGTGCCATCTTGATAGGACAAGAAAAGTAACTTATAAGTACAAGCAAAGTACAAAGATAAGCCCTTTGCATTAATTTCTCTGTCCTGAATACGAATTATTTCCTTCAAAGGCGTAGCACCCACATGACCTTCCAAAGATAATCCCAGCCTAAATAAGCTCCCTCGTTGGGAAAGGACAATAAGAAACATCCTTCCCTGAGAGGCCAGAAAAAGTGTTGCATCTACTATTGTGTCATCTGGCAACGTAAAGTAATGCATAGGACTGATGTTGTCCTGGGATAGATCATATATTTTGACAAACCTGTTAGTAACCACCATTAACTGAACCTGAGAACCAGGTACCCACTCTATCCGTCTAATATAGGCACCTTGCAGGGCAAGTTCAATGGCAAGACGATCAGTCACTTCCCCACGAGGATTCAAAGTAAGAACCTGGCAATCTTCATAGCCCGCCACAGCAAGGTAATTCTCTACCACAAGATTAAATGCAAGATGAACAATTTCAAACCGAACAAGGTTCTTGGATAAAGCCTTAAGATTGGCCTTGTCTGCTGTTACAGGTGCAATAGTGGCTTGTCCTATTAACTGCCCAACATCAAATATAGTAACTTTATCACCTTCTCCAACAGCAAGTCTACCTCGAATACTGACACTGAGCAATGATTTGACAAGAGAACCACTAGCTAAATGCGATTTAAGTTCTTTGCCATTTGAATAATCAGTCTTTATCTTCAGATCCAAGGACCCACTTTTGCATGCCTTCTTCAATTGCAGGAGATCTACACCATAAGAAAGCACTTTGTCTTTACCCAGAATAATTTTCTTATCTTTTGAAAGGGTGGATCCCTTCCTGCTAGTTATAGAAGGCAACAATGTAGAGCAAAGTTCAACCACCTGACTCTCAGCATCAAGTTCTTCAAGTAAAATGGAGATCTTATCTTGCAGATCTTTTGGAATCGACAACCTCAGTGAGTTTTCCATATCTGCCCCGACATCCTCATCCACATCTGAATCACTTTCTGGTAGCTGATCTGCATCCTCTGTGAAAGGTAACAAGGACTGAAAATTGCTGGCATCAGAATTAAGGGCACTATCACTAACAGTGAATTTTCGAGGCTTCAAGCATTGGCAACTACTACCCCTAACACCTCCTGCTCCACAGTCGCAGAAAAATCGACTGGAGCGAGAATAAACAACACGATGACCACGATGACAAACTTTAGCACAAACAGAGCAGCAGCCTTTTGATACTGTTAAATCACAGGTATAACAAAAATACCAATGTTGCTCCATGAAATTGCTGCCACTCGAAGTAAATGTACAAACTTTGGCAGCAAGAGCCCTTTCACTGTTAGTATCCTCTTCCTCATCTTTATCCATGCTAGCCTCCTCGCCATCAGATGTTCCATCATCCTCATCTTCATCTAAAGAAGTTGCGTCACATTCAAGGGAAGCAGATGGCCCATCTCGATTTGCAGAAAGAACCAAAGCATCAGAATTCTTCCTAGATCCCACCGGTCTAGAAGCCACAGGTCCCACCACAGCACTACTGATAGATGGAGACTTCCCAGAACACCTTTCTGTAGTATTCCTGGAGGACCCACAATCATTCAAGAAACATCCAAGAAAGCCAAAGACAAACTTTAATCCTGGTAGCAAACGCTCATCACCTGCCAGTTTCTGCATCAACATTACCGTCCTCTTTAAAAGCAACTTCATTGAGTTCTCCCCTCTTGCAAGTTGAACGACAAAATGGAAATAAGACTTTGCAGTATGAATATCAAATTGCAAAAATGCAGTCTCAAGTGAGATCAATACAGCTTCAAACAAATGATTGTATAGCTCTGATTTTAACTCAGGATGCGATGATACAAGGCACAAAACAAAACTCATAGTTGAATCTCTAAGAGAAACAGAATTTGCTTTGACACTCATTACCCTCTCCCCCTCCAAAGCCTCAGTTGTGCAACCTAGCAACCTCTTCTCCAACCACTTGGACAACAACAGCAGATCCATGCTAAGGTATTTACTCTGTATCTTTAGTTTAAGATTAGGACATAGCTCTCCAGATAAAACATCAACAAAGAAGCTAAGCACCTTAACGTTAACCGATTCAGTGTAACAGTTATCCAGTGAGTCAATAAGAACTAACAAATCACCACCCTGTGACCCATGCAGCTCTTTGAACTGTTCAGACGTATCTTCGGCTCCAACATAAAATTTGAAAACTGCAGACTTCGAAGGATCTTTTCTGAGGGCATCCATGAGATCAATTGTCTTCATAATTACCCATTCAAGGACACTGGTGTCACCTAGTTCTCTAGAATAGAGATATCTTAGAAATCCCTCCATGCGCTTCAGTAGAAACAATTCAGTATAATCTGATAGTTCCAGTCCAGCATTCAAGTTGAGACAAACATCTTCACATTTTCCATGAAGACTTTCGAAGATGCGATCTAATTTCACACTCGTCAATGAATCAAGAATCTGATGTAGTACATCAGTCTCCAGGGAAATATTTCCTTCCAAATTGTGCAGTTTCAGTAACCCATCCAAAGTGAAAATAATCCCCCTTATGTTAAGAATACAAGAAAGAAGGATTCCACTGGAAGTTCGGAGATGAGAAGGAAAACCATGAAATATACATTCCCAAAATACCTTAGCAAGAATGCCAGAAGCTCTCTTCTCAACAGCACCATCTAACTTCAAAATGATGTCAAGAACAGACTCCAACTGAAAGGAATCCACACCATACTTCTTAAGGAGTGCATCCCAGAGGCATTTGTCAAATGTTGATTGCTTGAGAAGCAGCACAGAACAGAACATATTGTCATCATGCGGACTATCACCAATGGTAGCCAGGAAAGCCTTTTCATAAGCCTGCAAATATATCTTTAAAAAGGATGAGAACATCTTCAACAGCTCCGAAGTTTGACCATCTGCAATCAAGCAGGAAATGAAGCCTTCAGCAGAATTGATATACTCATTACCACCAGTTCCGTTCTCCGTCCAGAATGGACCACCTCCAGGAATTTTGTTCATCACACAATATCTTCCGATGCCAACATTAAGAAAAGAGAGTACCAAAGACATCCACATTCCATTTCTCAAGAAATCCCATCCTAGATTCTCAACATTATCCTGCAAATGTGCAGCATGCAAACGCCTTAGCAACCCAATCACAACATTTTGAAAGTCAGCACCCTTGCTAAAAACATTACACTGGCCCAAAAGTGAATGGCTGAAGTGAAAGAAATGTTCAACGCTAGATATTTCCAGAGTGTGCAGGTTACTACACTGTGAAAGCTGATGATCCAACGGAGACTTCATAGTAGGAATATCCCAACAAAGTAAAAACATATACCTTTCAATAATAAGGTCTTCCATAGCTGCTGCTTTTTTACCATTCCAAAACCCCAGAATATATGAGAAGGTTGAACACAGATCATCCCAACTCATACATAATGATCCAATGGCCAGATCATCCCTGCAAAGTGGAGACTGAAGGTATGCAACATCAATCAATTGGCGAATCAGGCTACTTCCGCTTGGCTCTTCCTCAACCCAAGCCCCTGTCAAGTTCTTTGCTGTAATTGATGCCAGGGAGGAAAAACTGTCAATAGAATTTGTAGGTACATGAGAAACAAAACATTGGGAGTCCCTCAACTTTGATCGAAAATCTAGCAGCAATGATGGTGGACATGTACATGGATGTAATATCATGTGACGAAGAAGTAACATCAACCTTGAAACTACCAAGGCCCAGCAAGAGAGCTGAGTACCATAGGAACCAGCAGATGGAACATGAATTGTTCTAAGGGTGGAAAGCATGAGGTTTGCCAGGGTTGCCTTTTCTTCATCAAGTGATAAATGGAATGCCATCAGAAGAATCTCAATGTGAAATAAAGATGGAAGAGTGACCAGAAGTTCTTTCAGGTTAGGACAATTTGAGCAAATAGCATTTGCCTTCTTAACGATAAAAGAAACAAATCCTCTGTATATTTTGGTTCTCAACTGGCTTCCAGCTAAGCCCACCTTAGAGAAAAGTGCATGAGCCAGCAAAGTTAAGGTCTGAGTATTATAAACAAAGGTACCATTTTCAACATTCAGAATTTGCTCAACCAGGTAATCCTCGAGTGAATAAGACAATGCATGGTGGGTAAGAAGATTGTGCAGAAGTTGAAAAGAAAGTTCATGGATATGCCCACTCTTCCCATCTTCATGAGAAGCTGCAAAGTTATCTTCAAAATGGCACCCCTGACAGCTAAGTATGGAAAGTAAGATATCAATGTGGTCAGCACTAAGCATTCCGCAGCTATCTTCATAAACAGAAGGAATCCAGTCATGAGAGAAGATGCACCCTTTCAGAAAACTCAACAGTTCCGTAGCAGCTTGCATTGGCATATTGCAATTGCTGGAGCTAGAACTTACAGCTGGTGTTTGATCACATACATCTGCAGATCCTAATGTCCGACTACCCTCTGAGAAAAGATTCCCAAAAAGGGCTTCATCATCGTGACAAACAGCAGTTTCCAATTCTGAGGAGCAATTGGATTTTCCATAACTGGTTGACCTCTCCATTTTCGGCCTTAATTTTACACCTTCGGAATGAAGAAAGGAAGCAAGATGCATCAGATTGTCCACCCACTTACTTGATGAAGGAAATATGATTTTAAATAATTCGTCGAGGGTGAACCTCTTTAGCAAGGGAACCTTCTGAAGACGCACATGGCACGAAGGAGAATCATTTGATAAGTCAGCAAAACCACCAACAAGTTCTGTGTCAAGCTCCTTCAGATCAATAATGTCATGTAATTGGATTCTGAGATCCTTAATGAGCTTCAGGATATAAACAACAGTTCGAGGGAAGTAGGCTAAAGGGGGCTTTACGTTCGAAGCAAATTGGTTGTACCTCCATATGGAAGGATCAAGATGTTCCAAAATAGACGCTACGGTACATGCTTGGACATTCTGAGAAACAATGCTGTTGCAGAAAATAACTCGAACAAGATGAAGAAACTCTTCCACCAGTGACAGCACAAGACTCTCAAAATTACCCTCAGCAGCAGCAACGATATTTACAAATTCAAAGCTAGGCCTAAACAAGCAGGGCAAAACATCAGCACACGAAGCAACAGCTTCTAACAATGAGGAATCATATTCTACATATGGCGCATCCTTTAGAAGACATCCAAGTGACTTCAAGATCCTCAGACCGAAGGAAAGTTTCTTGCAGAAATTTGTACCTGCTATCCTTTCATCAAATATATCGGGAAGTTCAACAAGCTCTTTGCAGAGTAAAATCAAACACTGAATGCATTCTGCATGAGCAATTGCCCAATGCTGGGACAGGAAAATTAGACTATTCAAATCTTGATGGAAAGTAGGAGCCTCAAACCCTGAAGTTTGTCTTTCAGGTTGCATGCACTCAGAAGCTAAGGCCAATAGAAGTCGATCGAGTTGCTTCTCTGCCCTTGGGCACTTCACCCCTTCTCAAAATTGTTTGAAGAACAAACAGAATCAGTAACAAATGCAGGCCACAAAAATAAGTAAATAATATGCAAGAATCAAATATACCTTGAAGACCACATTTTATGCGGTCATCCAGCTCAATACCGCCCAAATTGCTAGAAACTATCGGCAACAAGTCTGCAAGGCTATTTACAGAGGACGGTTGCACTGAATCAACTATCTTGTCTGTTCCATTACCCAACATAATCTCCAAAAGATGTATCATATTATTCTGGAAATCCAAAGAGAAATTATACCAAATATACATAAGTAATAATTAGATTGGAGGGGACAATAAATACAGCATCATATACTTAATATATTTGGCCATACAAAAAAGTAGAAAGCATAAGATAGAAAACAAATCAAAAGGCAATCATAAGAAAATGTGAAAAATGTGTCGCATTTAAATTCGCAGAAACTACAATGAGAACCAAATGATGATAAGAAGAAAGAACCTCAACTTTATACAAAAAACACAACCAGCCTTTTCCTACTAAGTGGATCATATTTAAATTCACAATGAGACCCAAACACTGCTAAGAAGAAAGAACCTCAACGTATACAACAAACAGAAAACCAGCCTTTTCCTATCAAGTGGGTCAGCTACAAAGACCATTTTATGCATTGTGCTACGCAAAGGACCATAATCTGAATTAGATTAATAAAAAGCAAGATCCTCCAAGAGCTTAAAGTTCCAATGCCTACTTTAGTCTTCAACCTCAACACTAAAGGCCATACTCTATCTAATAGAGATAATCAATCTTAGACATAATCAAACCAATAAACAGGATAGCTATACTATGCCACCAGCAATCATATGTCAACTGTTAGTTATATCACCTAGAAAATCCACCTTTAGAAATTATTTAAAAACAACTACTACGAAAAGTTGGATGTCCACTATATATTGACAAAAAATGATGTGCTAAATAATGCATTTATCACTTGCAACACAAAAAGGAAAAAAAACGTCCTTTAATGAATCACAAATGAGTGGGATCAATGATCAAACTTGCAAATGTTGCAAGGAAGTTGCCATTTCTACCATCTGGGAATTCATTTATAAATTGAAATAACAACTAGGTTATGGACATTTATATTGTAGTTTCCTGGCAGATGGAAGCCAATAGTTCAGTCTTCCACCAGTTAACACATTCGCAATGACAACAACTTCCCTGCTACCAAAAAAATCCTAGCAAATTTCTCCATATGAAAGTTAAACCCTAACTCGAAACTCTATTTACAACGTCAAACGTAAACTGATGCAGGAGCATCGGGATTACTACTTTAGAAACTAAGTCTTATCAAAGGAATTATATTTCTTTTAAATTGCTGCTTTAGGATAGATAAGAGTTTTAGTTTATTTAGACTTTTGTTTAGGATTTTTTTTATTTTAAGAATTCTAGTTTAATTGGATTATTGTTTAAGATAAGAGTTTTAGTTTGGGATAAGTTTTATGATTAAGCTTAATTAGTATTCCACCAGGAATAGCAAATCTTGTAGGAGTAGGAGCTCTAGCATACATACATACATACATACATACATATATATATATATGTCAAGGTGTTGATAAGCTGTAAATTCAGAAAATTAAAAGCTGTAAATAGATTAGGAGGATTAGTCAACTTGAAATCCCTTAAATTGAGGGATTAGATTAGTCA
>JBBYHM010000025.1:13587028-13609849 GCA_038381775.1 Adansonia rubrostipa
GGCTTCCATTGTCAGACTCTCTACAATCAAAAGAATGCCTTCAGCTGGCTCCATGGCATCCACAGAGAAAGCACGCCATGCTGTTTCAAGAAGTAGACCTAAAGCCCCAAGCTTTAGTAAGGCCCTCCTGTTCTCTCTAGTCTTGCAGCAATGCATAAGGAGATTGAGAACAGCAACCAACTGCTCCTGATTGGACTTGAAATCATCTCGTAAACGCTGCACATTCAAAGGAAGGAGAAACTTTACCATTATGAAACTATTCCAAAATTCTACGCATGACAAATAAAATATGCTGTGGGATCACAATCTAGAATAAAGTCTTTTAAGTCATTTTCAGAGATTAGTGAAGTAAAACCATGCACCTGAATCATGTGCAACAAGATTTCCAGCCCACCATACTCACGAACTGCACCAGCTATTGCAAACTCAACTTCTGGATCTTGAGATTCCTCTCTATCTTCCTCCAATTCTTTTATCATAGGCTCAGTAGCTTCACCATCTAAACCCTGTCATTGAACACAAAATAAAACATAAATGCCAGATCGCTTTTGGCCTCAATCGTATATCAGGGCCATTTTTTTAATATTGAAACTCATAAGCTCTGCTCAAAATGAGGAGAGTGCGGAAACAGAGAGATAAGCATTATTTTAAGTTCAATGAATACTATTTCAATATAAGGATTTGCGTATGCAAAAACCATCAGTAAGAAAATTACACAAGTGGTGGAAGGCATTTCTGCATAGCTACTCGTGAAGTCCTTTCTGAATAATTGCAAGACAAAATGGAATAGCCATTGACTGGAAAGAATAGTGACAAACCTGAAGTCGGTAAGTGACTATCATGGGCGGGGATTCTCTGGATGATGTAACAGCACCAGAGGATAACAGTGAAGAATTAGCTATGGAACTCAAAGATTGACTGTTTGACCTCTTCCAGACTTGCTCATAAACTTGAGCAATGCTCAAATCAAGAGATATTATATTCCCCGCTACTAACAGCTCCATGCCATAGTCATCTTCAAGAAGACCTATCAGATCCAACTGATGGCAAATTTTATTTTTAACATCTCGCATTAGCGGACCAATCTCAGCACTTGAGTAGGGGTTCTTAGTCATTGATCCCCTAATAAACTCTTCCTGTGTGTGAGCCTTGTTTAGGACCAACAGATACACAGCCTCTGGTTTTGATGGGCAGATCAAGTTGCAGAGTTGCTCTAAAATAAACTGCCATAAAATTCATATAATTGAAATTAGTTGCATTATTGCATCCCATTCTTAAATCAGAAATTGCATTACGTAACTCATTCTTAAATCACTCTATTTTATTTTTCAAGGAACACAAAGAAAGGTTGTAACCATGCAAAGGCATACATTTGTGCACAATCTCAATTAAAGACAGTTTCTCACTGAAAGAACATTTAAGAAAGAAAAAGAGACCAGAGGATAACCTACAAAAACAACGAAATCTGTTATCATAGTACAAAGAAATTCAACTCAGGGCTACTGGATAAGCAAAATTCACTGTGACACTTAAATGTTCTCAAAAGTTTGACTACCGTTTTTTAACAACGTTAACAGTAACAAGAAAATCATTACACGGAAAAAAAAAACAAAAAGACAAAAAAACAAAAAACAAAACAAAACAAAACAAGAAACAAAGATAACTTATTAAGTATTGCATACCAAACAAGTTCGTCCTTTCTTCTCCTCGCCATGAATCTGCAGACCACTGATACAAGCACGGATAAATTGCCGTTGGTTCTCGCTACTTTCAAGCAGCAGACTATCTAGAAGATCTTTTAGAAGTCTATTGCAATCACTAATCAGCTTAGTCTTCTGCACTATCAAACCACGAATTATAATGAGAGCCTCGAGGACTTCGGACAGCAAATCGTCTCGCATGAATCTGTCATCAGAACAAAATCAATTAGAAAAAGAGGGGGCAATTTCATTTTCAGTGAAAAACACCAGCAGTGATACCTGGATCTGATATTGGGAAACTCCAAAAATTTACTAAGGAGTTCTATGAGCTTATGCAGCACGAATCCTTGTGAAATGTCAATATGCAGGCTCCTCTCAAGTGATTCAATATTGCCCACTTCTTGAGTAATCAACTTGCAGATTGTATTCAGAGATCCCCTTACTGTCAAGAAAAGATGAGCATCTTCTGAATCGATCATCTTGAATAGTAACTCAAAATATTCAGCGGCACTTTCACCAGCAGAAAGAGTAGCCGGTAACAAACCCATCAGTAGGTTCAGCAACCGAAATCGTCTTGATGAACTTTGAGCACAAAGTAAACTAATTAGCGTACACATCTCTGACCTAACTGACTGAGAGCAAGCACTCAAAACAAGTTCTGTAACCCATGATCCCAGCTCAAATACTGACAAGTCACCTCTGGTTGCTTTACAAGCAGAGCGCTTCCACCTTAGTCCATATTTGAGGGCCAGGAAGTCAGTTCTATGCGGGCGAGACCTCTGGCCAACACCTTTGGCAGCTTGAGAGACTTTATATTGCCTTCTGACAAAATCAAGATATGTTGCCCCCTTCTCCCATTCAGAATAACTGAGCAATTGAATATCTTGGGTCTTATGAGAAGAATCCCAATTTTTTTCCAAAGGTTCTGTCATCAGTTTACTAGAACTGACGACACCAACATGAGATCCAAATATACTTGAGTTATTTTCATCCCTCTGCTGTGTATCCAGAGTAGATTTGCCAACACCTTGCTCCTTTTCTGCAGTATCTGGCTTTGGAGGAGTACAAGCCAAAGATATAATCCTTAAACAAGGAAGAATTATATGCTCCGATATGGCAGGATGCTTTGCACCCAATTTTATGGAAGAAAATAACAGATGGAAAACAACACGCAATCTTGATTCCCAGAATTCATCAGCCAGAGAACAAACTTCTGAAAGCAATAACAATTCCTCACGAGAGGCAACGGCAATGTCCATGGAACGATGCTGTTCAAGACAGTACATGACTTTCTTCTGTATCAAACCGTTCAACTCAGACACTGCATTAATATCACCTTCAGAAAAAGCGCAAAGGGCTGCCCTAGCTTGGACACGAGCAGCTTTAGGACCTTGGTGAATATTATTTTCAAACAACTCAGACAAGATGCCAGCGGCAACAAGTTGTTTCTTAGAATTTAGATGTTTTGACAGTACCTGTAGCATCTCAAGGCACCGTGTGACAAACGTCATTGCACAGCCATAGCAGTTATTTGGGGATCTGGAAATTACGAACCTTGATGCAGCCCCTGAATTATCTGAATGTTTCTGGTGTAAATAATTCATTAAAACCCGACGAAGACCCTGCAGTGTCTGAACACTTTTACTGACGGAATCAAAAGCAGCTTTGCATTTCTCACCATAGAGAACACCTAGAAGAGCAATTTTGCGGTTTATCTTACATGAGGGGCCAGGCAAGGAGACCATCATTTGCTGAACGGAGTCCTTCTGTTGCGAATCCATCTCATTTTCACCAATGCTTGACACAATCTTCAGAAGGGGCTTCTTAAAGCCCAGAAGTTGCTGATATCTCCTATGAGCATTCTCTGATTCAGCTTCAATAGCCGCCAACCCTCGCTTCATGTCTTCATCATTCTCCATGTTATCAAATATAAAACTTGGCTTAGCCATGAAGTTAAACTCAAATCGACCATACTTGCTATATCCACACTCATTGCATAGAAAAGAATCCAGATTCTCATAATTGATATTGCGGCACTGCCTGCATTGATATGCATTTTCATGGCAATTACTGCAAATTCCATGCTTATCAGTAACAGATCGACTGCATCGGGGGCATTGCAATGGTTCAAGGGATAAGGCTTGAAGATTTTCATAGAAAGAATCGAGTTCAATCATGAAGTTGCAAGCAGTGATTGGAATTGGGAACTCCACTTTCAGCTCAGTTTGGTTGAACGCGAGATGACAACTCTTTGCACGCTTCCATAATGACCAATTATTTTTCAACTCTGACAAGTCAGCCACAGGTCGATTGTTGTAATACAGGTTCAAGACTTTTACTGACTTGGACTTACGGGCATCATGAACATTCATAGTCACACTCTGAATTGTATAACTTCCAGTACATTTCACAATGATGCGGTTGTCAGTAAACTTGGTTTCAGATTTCAAACTTTCTAGCTTCATCCTGCTATATGGAACCTCAGGTGAGCTGCAGGCAACACATGGCTCACTCTCCAGATAGTAACCATCAAATTCTACCAGGCCACTCAAGGTATTGTATATGCGAGAATTTGGATGATTAGCTATGAGTTCATTTTGTGAATGAAGTGTCTCAAATATGCTCCTAATAATATCAGGGGTCATGCAGCGGTCCACAACTTCAGTCTGTAGTTTTGAACTGTTATCAGGGAACTTACCCAATAACCAAGTGACAAGTTCAGTATACTCCACAATATTCTGACCATACATTGGCAAGCATTTGGCCTTTTGCAAGAGAGATACGAGCAAAGTTTCCTTGAATGAATGCTTCCCATGATGCCACACACCATAAAGAACACACTTGGCCTCAGCACGTACCGAGTTTGCATTCCATTCCAGCAAAAAGCAATCAATAAATTGCCTCAAGACATCAGCCCCCTTCTCTGTAAAGATTTCAACCGCCGTATCCATGTTCACGAAAGACTTCTCTGAACCAGATTCAATGCCATCATCACCCTTCTTCTTCTTCGAATCCGGAGATTGTGTGCCTGGTTTGTTTGAACTGGCTCCCGAATCTCCAGATTCCACTTTCTGCATAGAGTTATTCATATCCTTCCCTAAATAGAATGCCAAATTTAATAATTTAAGAGTCTGAATGACAGACTCCTCACCAAAATAGAATATCCCATTCATTAGGAAGGGCAAAACATCACCATGCTTCAAGCAATAATTCTGCCAGTTCCGAGGCCGGGCAGCAGCCACTTCAGCAATGGTAGAAAGGCACTTAACTATCTTGACACCTCTTTCATATGGAACAGGATTTTGAAATCCACCAGATTTATTTACATGTTTGCATAGTTTCTTCAGTTCAGTTGAGAACTGCAAAGAGTCCCGCTCACTATAGTACTGAGTTTTGCTTCCGCAAAGATGCAAAAAAAGCCTTCTTGCATATCTTCTCACAAATGTTGCATGTGGATTATTAATATAACTGCAGAGGACTTCCCGATATTCATCAAGCTTCAAGGATGTCTTATAAAACTTTTCTTTCTCCCCATTCTTATCTTGTTTTTCGGGTCTTACCAAGGTGTAGACCAGTCGAAATGCATTCTCTAACAATAGCCTGTGGTAATCCATAAAAATATCTGCCCGATGAGCTTTGGCATATGAATCTGAAAAAAAGGGAGAAAAATTGCCAGCAGGTAAATCTCTTCGGACTGTCAATAGAGCCCCACAACCAGAAGCGATGTTTGAACCATGGGCACTTTCAAGAGCAGCAGCTGGTGACTTAAAAACATGCACTAGCTGCTGCAGAATATCCATTAGATAATTAACAAAAGCTTGGCTCCTAAGAGAATTGCAAGCTCGAAGAAGCTGGGATGCAAAGTTATTTTTGTCATGATCCACCATGGAAGGCTGAGAGGCAACCGAACTGGAGATTTGAGTAACACCTTTATCAGAGGTGTCCGTACTTCCAGTTCCTTTTGAAGCACTACCATCACTACCAGGCTGGTGCCAGTTTCGAAGCATCAAGGTGAAAAACATGAAGACAAGGATTGCCACTTCTCCAAAACAAAACCGTGTTCTAGCTACAAAAGGTTTGTTGAGGTTAATTTCATCCAAAAACCATTTAATCAGTTTCTCCAAATCTAAGGTTTCAGACTTTGAACTGTCAATGAAAGGTCCACCCAAAGCAGACGATAATCTGTAGAAAAGTTGCATAACAGGAATAGCTCGAACCCCAGAAGTGGTCTCCATCCACCCTTTCAACTGTTCAAGAAGCTCAGACAGCAGCAAGGAATTCACGGCTCGTTCTGAGGCAGAAATTGAAACAGGGTCATTCATTGAAGATAAGAACTCCATGGATTCACTCGGTTCCAAGACATGAATCGAAGGTGCAGAAGTCTGCATGCTGACATCTGCTACAGTTGTCACCATGTTTGAATCACCCAAATCATCTGCAGAGAAGCGAATTTCACTGCCATCTCCTCCAAGAGATTCAACTTCAATTGGAATTGCAGTCATGGGATGATCTCTAGAATGGGGAGGGGGAAGCCGATCAGCGTCTAGAACTTCATAGCATGCCTCACATAAGTCAAAATCAGGACACACAGTGCAATGCCATCTCCGCCTTAGTATGGGAACAGTAGAACAGCCATCACAACAGTATTGAACAGATGAGGTTATAGAATCTTCTTCAATCATTACTTGCGAATTTCCGCCAGATGTATCAGCAGGCATAGAGGCTGTTACTGCACTTTCTATCAAATCATCAGTTCCTAACATAGTTTGTTTTGGAAATGGAACCTGGAGCAGTCTTGATGATATAGCCAAACTGAAAAAGGAGTAGAAGTGAGCACCTAAAATGATAAATTAAATCGATATGCAGCAGCAATTAGTAAACAAATACCTGCTTGAAGTTTGAACAGCCTCATTCGGAAACAAGAGAAGTTTTTTTAATAACACAACCGCAGGTGACACAGAGCGCCCCCCTGTGTCCTTTCCATGCAAAGCCAAACATTCAGCATAACTGTAAATAAGCTCCACAGCAGATATCACAATATTGTTCATAGTTTGTGTGTCAGGAAGTTCCAAGTCTAAAATTCCCCACAGAACTTGCATAAGCCCATCCACCACTTCAGAACCTAAATCAACAAGAACAATTTTAGAAATATAAATTGGATCCCCATACTAAACCCGACCAATTCTTCCTACATACAAAAGATGTTGTACCATCATTCTCATAATTTCATAAAATTAAAAAGTTGCAAACCTGTTTGTAAGGGTGTAAATGAACTTAACAGTATACTAACAGTTTGAGGACAACATATAGATATACAGATATATATATATATATATATATCTATATATGACAGAAGTGAATATGAGAAAACCAAGAGACATGAAAATAACAGCCAGTCAACAAGTATTTGAAGCTTCAGGAATTGGTTTTTTTTCCAGTCGCATGCAGATAAGGCATTGGCCCGTGAGCAAATAGAGGAATCTTGAGCAAGTGCAGCTCTTACTAGTAAATAAAGGTTCATATGCCAGATTAGATACAGGATGAAACTACGCATAAAGATTATACCATTCATCTTCAAGAAAATGGATAAATTGGAGAGACGTTGCGTTGCAATTTTAGACACAGCCCGCATTTGAGCAGTGAACTCTTCAATAAGCCACCCTCCCATAGCACCAGTGCCCAGCCTTGAAGAAAGGATAGATGTCGACTTAACCACTCCAAGAAGACGCATGGTGTCCTTAACCTAGAGCAGAGAATATTCTTAGAGACTAAAAGGGACACTTTTGTTAACCAAGTCAGGCAATTCGGTATTAGGTTCTAAACATTCCGTTTGGTTGAGTACCTGGTAGTATATATCTTTTTTGGGAAACACGGCATGCAGGACACGGCCAGCAGCAGCCTGCATCAAGGGTTCTCTGTCACTCTCAAATATTGCTTCCAACAACCGCTTGCATTTTAGCTCGCTCAGATCTGCTTTTAGCGCCTCTTCTTGTGATCTGCACAGAGTGTAAATCCTGGAGAGAAGCTTAAGACCATCAGCCACCACTTGTTCCTGAATAGAAGCAGACTGCATTGACTGGCTCTTTTTACCAGACCCAGCAAGCAAAGAATTGGAACCAAGAGCACGAGCTTCCATATCTAACACAGCATCCATTTTTTCCTTCCAACCAAATTCATCTTTAGCTCGACCATAAACTTCAAGTGAATCTATTCTAGGTAGGGCAGAGCAACCGAAGGTGGGACCAACAGAGATGATGAATTCTTCATCAGCAAGGAGTGATTCAGCTACAGTGAATGGAATGTCATACCAGGACCGCATGCCCTCATCAAGCTTAATTACCCTCTGGAAAATGCTAATCTCAGAAGGTATATGGTTTGCTGATTGATTACCCACATAAACTCGAAAACCAACCATGACAATATCAGGGTTTGAATTGGAAACAGATATCTGAAAAAAGCAAAAGAAAAAGAAAATCAATTATAATATTCAAAGAGAAGAATATTCAAGACTTAGCAGAACACAGAGAATTTAATCATATGTAACAGACTAAACTAGCACCGATAACTCTTCCAGCATGATTGACGCTTTTAGGACTTTTTGGAAGTGATGTTAGGTGACCACTAAACACAACGAAAATTTTCCCACAAGCAGCTAGTAAAGACAAACTCGAGTACATAAGCAAATATTATAGCGGCTGCTCGTCAAAGCAAACAGAGAGAAACTAACGGCTACAAAAGCTACAGATAAGAAAGAAAAGAAACATAAAGTGATACCTTAAATCCTGCAGGACTTGGACTTTCTAGGAAACCATCCTCCGAAGCCAAGCTCTGTTTAGCTCCTTCAGAATCACCATTCCTGATTGCATCACCACCCAGTTTCACATCTGCTGTGATGCAAATTGTTTTCTCAAAAAAGTCAAGGGGAAATTCTGGCTTTGTGCCAGTATAAGCTTTATTATTAAGGATAGTAGAACCCAATTTTTTCACTTTCTCATCTGTGGCACTAGCACTGGCATCAAGTTCCAGAGGAACATAAGAGTATATCTGAAGGCTCCCATCATCATGTAAAACAAGACAGTGGACTTTGTCTTTGGATAGGGGCTTATATGCAGTAATCCCAACTAAAGGTGAGGAAGAGCTCACACCGTGCCTCAAGCTCTGTGCATATAACTCATGAGCACCCAAGGATACTGCAACTGCAGAATTTGATTTCACACTTGAGAAGCCACAGAATAGTCCACTACCAACCAGTAACTCTTTCCATCGATGCAATCCAGCTAGTCGCCGTTTACCATCTTGTTCCTCCTCATAGACACAAGATATCTCAGTCAATGACGTGGCATTGGGACTTAACCGACCTATCAAAGTAGTGCCATCCTGATAGGACAAGAAAAGTAACTTATAAGTAGCAGTAAAGTACAAAGATAAGCCTTTCGCCTGAATTTCTCTGTCCTGGATATGAATTGTTTCTTTCAAAGGTGTAGCCCCCACATGACACCCCAAAGATAATTCCAGCCTAAATAAGCTCCCTTGTTCAGAAAGGACAATAAGAAACATCCTTCCCTGAGAGGCAACAAAAAGTGTTGCATCTACTATTGTGTCATCTGGCAATGTAAAGTAATGCGTAGGACTGATGTTGTCTTGGGATAGATCATATATTTTAACGAACCCGTTAGTAACCACCATTAACTGAACTTGAGAACCAGGTACCCACTCTAACCGTCTGATATATGCACCTTGGAGGGCAAGTTCAATAGCAAGACGATCAGTCACTTCTCCACGAGGATTCAAAGTAAGAACCTGGCAATCTTCATAGCCTGCCACAGCAATGTAATTCTCTACCACGGCATTAAATACAAGGTGAACAATTTCAAACCGAACTAGGTTCTTGGATAAAGCCTTAAGATTAGCCTTCTCTGCCGTTACAGGAGCAAGGGTGGCTTGTCCTATTAGCTGCCCAACATCAAATATAGTAACTTTGTCACCTTCTCCAACAGCAAGTCTACCTCGACTACTGACAGTGAGCAATGACTTAACAAGAGAACCACTAGCTAAATTTGATTTAAGTTCTTTGGCATTTGAATAATCAGCCTTTATCTTCAGATCCATGGACCCACTTTTGTATGCCTTCTTCAATTGAAAGAGATCAATATCATAAGAAAGCACTTTGTCTTCTCCCAGAATTATTTTCTTATCTTTTGAAAAAAGGTCGGATCCCCTCCTACTAGTTATAGAAGGCAACAATGTAGAGCAAAGTTCAAGGATCCGACTCTCAACATCAAGTTCTTCAAGCAATATTGAGATCCCATCCTGCAGCTCTTTTGGAATAAACAACCTGAGCGAGTTCTCCATATCAGCCCCAAGATCGTCATCCACGTCTGAATCACTTTCTGGCAGCTGATCTGCATCCTCTGTGAAAGGTAAAAATGGCTGGAAATTGTTGGCACCACAATTAACTGCACTATTACTACCACTGAATTTTCGAGGCTTCAAGCATTGGCAACTACTACCCCTAACACCTCCTGCTCCACAGTCACAGAAAAACCTACTGGAGCGAGAATAAACAACACGATGACCACGATGACAAACTTTAGCACAAACAGAGCAGCAACCTTTTGATACTGTTAGATCACAGGTATAACAAAAATACCAATGTTGCTCCATGAAATTGCTGCCGCTTGAAGTGAATGTACAAACTTTAGACGCAAGAGCCCTTTCACTGTTAGTATCCTCTTCCTCATCTTTATCTATGCTAGCTACCTCACCATCAGATGTTCCATCATCCTCATCTTCATCAACAGAAGTTGCATCACACTCAATAGAAGGAGATCCCCCATCTCGATTGGCAGAAAGAAGCGAAGTATCAGAATTCTTCCCAGATCCCACTGGTCTAGAAGCCACAGGTCCCAGCACAACACTACTTACAGATTGTGACTTTCTAGAACACTTTTCTCTTGTACTCCTGAAGGACCCACAATTACTCAAGAAACATCCAAGAAAACCAAAGAGAAACTTCAATCCTGGCAGCAAACGCTCTTCACCTGCCAGTTTCCGCATCAGCATTACCGTCCACTTTAAAAGCAACTTCACTGAGTTCTCCTCTCTTGCAAGTTGAACAACAAAATGGAAATATAACTTTGCACTATGAATGTCAAATTGCAAAAATGCATTCTCAAGTGAGAGCAATACAGCTTCAAACAAATGATTGTGTAGCTTGGATTGTAATTCAGAATGTGAAGCCACAAGGGACAAAATAAAACTCATAGTTGATTCTCTCAGAGAAACAGCATTTGCTTTGGCACCCTTTACCCCTTCCAAAGCTTCAGCTGTGCAGCCTAATAGCCTCTTCTCTAACCACTTGGACAATAACAGCAAATCCATGCTAAGGAATTTACTCTGTATCTTCAGTTTAAGATTAGGACATAGCTCTCCAGATAAAAGATCAATAAAAAAGTTAAGCACATTTATGTTAACTGATTCAGTGTAACAGTTAGCCATCGAGTCAATAAGAACCAATATATCACCACGCTGTGATCCATGCAGCCCTTTGAGCTGTTCAGACATATTTTCAGCCCCAAGATAAAATTTGAAAAGTGAGGACTTCGAAGGATCTTTCCTGATAGTATCCATGGTACTAATTATCTTGGTAATTACCCATTCAAGGATACTGGTGTCATCCTGTTCTCTAGAATGGATATCTCTTAGAAAACCCTCCATGCGTTTCAGTAAAAACAGTTCAGTGTAATCAGACAGATCCAGTCCAGCATTCAAGTTGAGACAAATATCTTCACATTTTCCGTGAAGACTTTCAAAGATGAGATCTAATTTCACACTCATCAACGAATCAAGAATTTGATGTAGTACATCAGTCTCCAGGAAATTATTTCCATTCAAATTGTGTAGTTTCAGTAACCCATCCAAAGCGAAAATAATCCCCCTTATATTAAGAATGCAGGAAAGAAGGATTCCGCTACAAGTTCGAATGTTTGAAGGAAAACCATGCAATATACATTCCCAAAATACCTTATCTAGAATTCCAGAAGCTTTCTTCTCAACAGCTCCATCTAACATCAATAATATGTCAAGAACAGACTCCAACTGAGAAGAATCCCCATCACAGTTCTTAAGGAGCTCAGCCCATAGGACTTTATCAAATGTAGATTGCTTGAGAAGCAGCACAGAAGAGAACATATTGCCATCATGCTGACTATCACCAAGAGTAGCAACGAAAGATTTTTCATAAGCCAGCAAATATCTGTTCAAGAAGGATGAGAACATCCTCAACAGCTCCAAAGTTTGACCATTTGCAATCAAGCAGGAAATGAAGCCTTCAGCAGAATTGATATACTCATTATCAGTAGGTCTGTTTTCTATCCAGAAGGGACCAGCTCCAGGGATTTTGTTCTTCACGCAATACCTTCCGATGCCAACATTAAACAAAGAGAGTACCACCGACATCCACATCCCATTTCTTAAGAAATCCCATCCTAGATTCTCAATATTATCCTGCATGTGTGCAGCATGCAAGTGCCCCAGCAACCCAACCACAAAATTCTGAAAGTTAGCACTCTTGCTAATAACATTACACTGGCCCAAAAGTGAATAGCTGAAGTGAATGAAATGTTCTATGCTGTATATGTCCAGAGTCTGCAGGTTACTCCAAAATGGAATCTGAGGATCCAATGGAGACTTCATAGTAGGAATATCCCAACAAAGTAAGAAAATATACCTTTCAATAATAAGGTCTTCCATAACTGCCGCTTTTTTACCATTCCAAAACCCCAGAATGTATGAGAAGGTTGCACACATGTCATCCCAACTCAAACATAACGATCCAATGGCCAGATCATCTCTGCAAAGTGGAGATGGAAGGTATGCAACATCAATCAATTGGTGAATCAGGCTACTGCTGCTTGGATCTTCCTCAACCAAAGCACCAGTTAAATTCTTTGCTGTAATTGATGCCAGGGAGGAAAAACTATCAATAGAATTTGTAGACACATGAGAGACTAAACAGTGGGTGACTCTCAACTTTGATCGCACATCTAGCAGTAATGACGGCGGACAAGTACGTGGATGTAATATCATGTGACGAAGCAGAAGTATCAACCTTGAAACTAGCAATGCCCAGCAAGAGAGCTGTGTACCAGATCCAGCAGATGGAACATGAATTGTTCGAAGGGTAGAAAATATCAAGTTTGACAAGGTCGATTTTTCTTCTTTAGGTGATAAATGGAATGCCATGAGAAGAATCTCCATGTGAAATATGGATGGAAGAGAGACCAGAAGTTCCTTCAGGTTAGGAGAACCTGAGCAAATAGCTTTTGCCTTCTCAACAATAAAAGAAACAAATCCACTGTATATTTTGGTTCTCAACTGGCTTCCAGCTAAGCCCACCTTACAGAAAAGTGCATGAGCCAGTAAGGTTAAGGACTGATCATTATAAACAAAGAAACCATTTTCAAATCTCAGAATTTGCTCAACGAGGTAATCCTCAACTGAATCAGACAACGCATGGTGGGTGAGAAGATTGTGCAGAAGTTGAAATGAAAGTTCACGGATATGCCCACTCTTCATATCTTCATGAGAAGCTACAAAGTTATCTCCAACATGACATCCTTGACAGTTGAGCATGGAAAGCAAAATATCAATGTGGTCTGCACTAAGCATTCTGCAACCATCATTATAAATAGAAGGAAGCCATTCATGAGAGAAGATGCATCCTTTCAGAAAGCTCAACAGTTCCGTAGCGGCTTGCATTAGCGTATTGCAATTGCTGCAGCTAGAACTAACAGCCAATGTCTGGTCAGATACATCCGCAGATCCTAACGGCCGACTTCCCTCAAAGAAAAGATTCCCAAAAAGGGCTTCATCATCATGACAAGCGGCATTTTCCATTTCTAGGGAGCAATTAGATTTTCCACAACTGGTTGACCTCTCCATTTTCGACCTTAATTTTACACCTTCAGAATGAAGAAAAGAAGCCAGATGCATCAGACAGTCCAACCACTTACTTGATGAAGGAAATATCATTTTCCACAGCTCATCGAGTGTGAACCTCTTCAGCAAGGGAACCTTCTGCAGACGTACATGACATGAAGGGGAATCATTTGATAAATCAGCAAAACTGCCAAAAAGTTCTGTGTCAAGCTCCTTCAAATGACCAACATCATGTGTTTGGATTCTGAGATTTTGAATGAGCTTCAGGATATAAACAATAGTTCGAGGGAAGTACACTAAAGGGGGCTTCATGTTTGAAGCAGCCTTGTTGTATCTCCATATGGAAGGGTCCAGATGTTCCAAAGTAGATGCTATGATACATGCTTGAACATTCCGAAAAACAATGCTGTTGCAGAAAATAACTTGAACAAGATGAATAAACTCTTCCAATACCAGCAGTGCAAGACTCTCAAAATTACCTTCAGTAGCAGCAATGTCATTTACAAACTCAAAGCCAGGTCTAAACAACTTGGGCAACACATCAGCACATGAAGCAACTGCTTCTACCAATGAGGTATCATATTCTACATATGGCACATTCTTTATAATACATCCAAGCAACTTCAAAATCCTCAGACTGAAGGAAAGTCTCTTGCGGAAATTTGTACCTGCTATCCTTTCATCAAAAATATCAGGAAGTTCAACAAGCTCTTTGCAGAGTAAAATCAAACATCGAGTGCATTCTGCATGAGCAACTGCCCAATGCTTGAACAGGAAAATTAGACTATTCAAATCTTGGTGGCAAGCAGAAGCATCAAATCCTGACGCTTGTCTTTCAGATTGCACACAGTCAGAAGCTAAGGCCAGCAGAAGCCGATCCACGTGCTTTTCTGCTCTTGAGCACTTCAACCCTACTCAACATAGTTTGGAGAGCAAACAGAATAAATGAGAAATGCAGGCCACAAAATAAGTAACCTAAAAAGTGCAAGGATTGAAGATACCTTGAAGACCACATTTCATGTGGCCATCCAGCTCAATACCACCAGAATTGCTAGAAACTATTGGCAACAAATCGGCAAGGGTATCTACAGAGGGAGGCAGCAATGAATCAACTATTTTTTCTGCTCCATCACCCAATATAATCTCCAAAAGCTGTATCATATTACTCTGGAAATCCAAAGAGAAAATTATGCCAAATAAACATCAGTGATAATTAGCGCTTAAGGAAAAAACAAATACAGCAGCGTATGTATAAACATTTTTGATCTTACACAAAGTAGAAAGCACAGGATCAAAAAACAAATGAATCAAATAGCAATCATTAGAAAATAAGCGGAAAAAGGAGTGCCAAATTTAAACTCAGAGAAACTACAATGAGATCCAAACGCTGCTAAGAAGAAAGAACCTCAATGCTATACAACAAACAGAATACCAGCCTTATCATTCATTTTATCCCTTGTGCTATGGATAGAACCATAACCCAAGTTAAATCAGTGAAAAGCAAGGTGCTTTATAGAGTTTAATTCCAAGAGATGCCTTCTTTAGTCGTCAACCTCAACATTGACAAGCATACTCTAGCTGATAAAGATAATCAATCTTTAACATAATAAACCCAACAAAAAGGACAGATGTTCTACATCACCCACAATCATATTTCAGCTGTAATTATATCACCTAGAAAATCCATCTTTAGAAATTAAAAAGATAAATAAATAACAACAACAATAACAAATTGGTTGTCCACTCTATATTAACGTAAAATGATGTGCTAACTAATTTTTCTCACTTTGCAACACCCAAAAAAAAAAAAAAATCCTTTAATGAAGCACAGATGCGTAGAGATCAATAATCAATCTGGCAAACTTTTTAATTGCAATGACTTCATGCCATTTCTACCATCTCTACCCTAAAGCAACAATGCAAAAACCCTAGGGATAGCAAGACAAAACCCACTGTTGTCAGGGGAACCAGGCGCACTCTAGGCGCTACAGCCCTTATATTGCCTTAGGCGCACGGCGCAAAAAAAGCACTTGCCTCAGTGATGTAAGGTGCAATATATACGTGAGAGTGTGTGTGTACGTGTGTGTTTTTATATGTATCTGTATATATGTATACATTATATTGATATTTATATTTATATTTATATTTATGTTTATACAAAAAAAAAAAAAAGATTAAGACATAATTATGATAATAAACTCTAAAGAGATGTCCAAGTTATCTACAAAACTTGCAATTTTTTTCGCTGGCCAATATGCATAATTTCCTTCAGGTCACATGTCCGTTGTTGAATACTCAAATATCGAAAAGTAGAGTGTTTGATACTATCCCCTTTCTTACTACTAAGGGTACATCTAATGAAAAAAGTTCAAATTAAAGAGAACAATCAGGCAAGCTTTTTTCATGCTTATCACCTTACAAAAACTTGCACACAGGCACACCAGGCATGTGCCTGATCAAATGCATCTCACCCGAAAGGGTATGAGGCGTTTTTGTTGTCAAACGCTACGGCATAGGTGCACCTAGGCTCACGCCTTGACAACATTGACAAAACCAGCAAGCTAATGCTATAATTAAAGCCATATTGTCATAATCAAAAGTTAACAGCTAAAAACAAAAGCCATACACAAACCCTAAGCCTTATTCTCTACAACCATAAACCTTAAACCCTCTCTAATTTTTTTCGAACTTAAGTCCACCACAGCCACTAGGGTGAATACTTCTAGTCTAATGCGAGGGGATTTGATTCATCTCTATCAATGACTTAACCACCTTCCCAAATTCAAATCCTGCATCTTTTCTTGCCATTGTTTACTTCAGTGACTCAAACCCCGGAAACACGATATCTTCCTCTAACTTCTTCCCATGAACTTCCATAGTCCCTATAAACCTTTACATGCAATGCCAATACCAGCAAGCATTTTGCTAATAACATTAACACTCTCTAGAACTATCATGAGTATTTATTTATTTTTTGCCTCTACCAAGAATGTAAAGTATATATATATATTCCAAATCAATGCCTTAAAAGCAACAATCATATAAATTCTGGTATTTCATTACAGTAATATTTTACATAATTTTTCTCATTAAAACTTGCATTCAGGAGAACAAGATGGAAAACAAGATTCAATGGGTCAAGTTTTATGAATGTCAAACAAACCCTACACAATCAAACTTCTTGATTAAGCAAGCTAACAAAAACCTGTTCTTGTATCATGAGACCACTCAAGATAACTAAAGATAGTTTGAACAAAAGACACTTCAAGTTTCGTAAACAACCGATTATAGGATGTAATAAGTCAACTACAACTCAAATGCAAAGAAAGCACTTGTCGCAAATTAAACTGAGTGCTGTATTTTTTGAGGAAAAAGAGGCAAAAAATTCCGAATTTTTCCTTTTTCTTTCCTTTATTTATTTTTTGAAATGGATAAATGGAAGCAAAAGTAAAACATGCAACTTTTTACATAACCCAATATGCAGTAAAATCTTTACATAATTCAAAGCGCTTATTGAGGTTAAGGCCACCAAAAAGAAATACAAGGATGTTTTTTAAGCACTAGACAAGTAAATTATACAAATTTTACACATTAATCAATTATGTGAAGAAGATGATGAAGTTCTTTTTTTTTTTTTTTTTCAAACCTGCAAGCTCAAATCATCACCGTTGAAGTCTGTTTTCTCCAAAAAAGAAACAGTAAATTCCACCAACTTCCTTCTCACTGCAACAATTATTGGCTCCAATTGTTCCCCTGCTCAAACAAACAAACAAATCTTTTAATTAATCTAATCCCACATCATTTAAAAATAAAAAGAAACCGAACATTTCTCCCTTCAAAAAAAAAGTAAAAGTCCATCAGATTAAAAGAAAAAATCAATAACGAAGAAAATCTAATTCTTGACAATAGAAAATCACGAGAAAAATTACAAACAGAAAAGATTCCACCAGAAAACAAAATCGAAACAAAGGATTATATAAGTTTAGAAATCTTACAGTTAAAAAGAAAGTAAGATGATCAGTTTGCAAGCTAAAAACTTTGCTAAAAGTATACATATTTACTCAAAACAATAAGAAAAGCACTTTGAGTAGCCAAAAGAAAAAAAGAAAAAGAAACAAACCTGAGAGGGATCGAAAGACGGAGGTAATATAGGAACCTAAGGAAGCAAGGGAGAGTATCTGAGAATCAGACCAAGACTTAAAGCGGGGTACAGAACCAGGTTGGATCGGATCGAGGCCGGTTTGGAGAATCAAGTACAAGTGTTGGAGCCCTAGTTTGATCGAATCATCGGAACGAAGCTTCTGGAGAAGATCGATCGATAAGGACGACGATGAAAGCTTCTCCTCCGCGAGGAATTGGCAGAGTCTCGTTAAGTGATCTGCCATTTTTTTTTTTTTTTTGTGTGTGTTGAGAGAGAGCGAAAGAGAGACAGAGAGTGGTTTTTCGAGAGATGAAAGGGGTTTATAGAGAGGAAGGCAAACGTGGGAGAAATGGAAGGATTTTATTGAAAGAAATGAAAATACTAAGGCGGTGGAGAATAATTTTGAGAGATGGGAGGTGTTTATATATAAGGAGGGGGAGTGGCAGAAATGGAAGGGTATTATTGAAGGGAATGAAAATACTGAGGCGGTGGATAGAAATTTCACGTTTTTATTACTTTTTTTTCTTCCAACTTTTTGGTTTCGTAAGTGAAAGTCGACTTTCCTTTTGCTTGTTTTTTTTTTTTAATTTAAATGAAAATATATAAAAATTTTAAAAATTAAGATGAAAATATTTGATAATTTTATTTTTATAAATTTTCAATTTTTTTTACATTTTATTTATTAAATTGATAGTAATTTTTTTTAAAGCTTTTGAAAAATTATTTATTTAACTCGACTTTAACACTGGTATAAAATTTTACAAACCAATGATTTAAATGTACTTTTATGAGTAAAATCTGTGATATAAAAAGTAAAGAAATTTATAAAACTAACATTCTAAAACACTTTTTTTCTAAAAATAAAAGTTTACGTTACCTTTTAAAAATTTTAAATTGATATATGAATCATTTATAAATATTTTATTATAATAGAAATTACTATTTTTTTCTTTCTATTGTTGATCATTTATTTTATTTTTTAAACCAAAAAAAATATGACTATTGATGTGTATATTACTAGTATGCATTAAATTTATTGGTATTTTATTGTCATTCACAAAATGAAGTAACATATTGTTTTGACATTTTTATTTTGGAAGTCTTTTTGTTGAAGAATTGAATATTGAGTTCTGAATGAAAAGGAAATTTTTCTTCATTTAATTAAAGAAAAATAAATTTAACAATTTTGGACATAATATAGTTACGCAACATGAATAAGACATAAGAAAATAACTAACTCACAACATAAAATATGATACAAATACATTAAGGCGTAAAATTTATATAACAAAAATTATTAATATGTAAAAACATACAAAATATAACCTTTTAAATACGTTATAACATGAAAAATAAACAAACATCGCATTAATATACGAACTATCATAGAGGAAAAAAAAAGCTTATGCATATCCGAACTTAGAAAATGTTTAATTAATAGGAATTTATTTTATAAACAAATCTATTATTTATATATACATATTTTATAATCTATAATATATAAAAGCATGAATTCTTTTGAACTGTCAAAAATAATAATAATAATAATTATTATTATTATTATTATTATTATTATTTACTCTATTTTTAAATTATCATTTTAAACATTTTTATTATCAATAATATTTATCTAATCTATAATTATGAAGTTTGATTTGATTAAAACATTTTTATTTTATTATACTACTTAATAACCATTAGAATGATATTTTATTTTTACATTATATCTTTAAGGTTAAGATTATATGTTTTAAAATTTGTATCCAAATATTTAGTTAAGATAAGATAATGATAATTTTATTTGTTTAAATTTGATTATTAATTAAATTATATGTAAATATCTTAGGTTAGTAATTAGAGTTTTAGAGTAATTATAGTGATAATTAGTAATATAATTAAATACCAATTAACACTAAAACTCTTACTATAAATAGGTTTTTAACTGTTATTTTCATAAAATATCAAATATTAAGTAATACTTTGTTGACCATTCTTTTTGCTTTTGAATAAAATTTCTTCTTATTTTTTTTCATTAAATTGTTTTGGTTTCTCATTCATTGTCATAACATTTTATTTCATATCATTCTCCAGCAAATTTTAAAATATTACAGATTTAATAACTTTAAAAATATTTCTTTCGCAACAAAAGTTTTTAACCGTTTAGTATTTGTCTTATTTTTTTAATACGATTTTGTACTTCTTATTTTTATTAAATTTGTTTTGGTCTAGTAGATTGTTGCATATTGTAAATTTAATAGATTTAAAAAGAATTCATCATAAAGGATTTTGAAATTAAATTTTTATTTAAATTATTATCAATTAATTCATTATTTATATAAAGAAAAATAAATTATTTAATAAATTAAAAAATTAAAGCATAAAATCACACACAATGCATGTGATAGTAAAAACTAGTATATATAAAGCATAAATGTTAAGAATTTTTTTAATTAACCAACATGTCCATTGTTGTTCTTTGTATTACTAATTTTATCATTTTAAATATTTTATTACTAATGAGATATATCATATTTATAAATAAAAATTATAATTATATTAACAATTTGATAAAATGAATTTATTGGATAATATGATTTACCACATTTCTAAATAAAAAGTTTTAATTATATTGAAAGACTTTAAGCAAATGAAATTTATTTAAAATGTACATTAAATTAATTTATTTTTAAAGGGTTAAAATTTACATTGAATTAATTTATTTTTAAGGTTATAATTTTTCATTAGCTTGACAAAGTAAAAATAATGGATAATGATTTGATTTTTCTTTTAATTTTATTTTATCCGGTAATATAATAGTTTTTTATGAAATTAAATTATAGTTTTTGTCAAGTTAATCAAAATGATATTGTGGTTGTTTTTTCCTTTTTTAAAGGTTTATAATAAATTTTTAACTTATATATGTTTCGATTATATTATTTTTAATTAATATTTTTTTATTTTTATCTAAATAGATGTCAGGATTTTTTATTTAACATTTTTTTGTAATCTAGTATTTGTTTCTATGATCCTTTTATTAGCAAAACCATTTTTACAAAGTATAAAATAAATATCATATAAAATCATGTGTAACGTATATAATATAATAATTAATACAATAAAATATACAAATTTTCAGGTAAAAAAAAATTATGCATATATGTAAAAAAAATTAAACTACAGGAATTCATTTGATAACATGAACATATTTACGCAATCAAAACCCAAGTATGTGTTCAGTTTTTTACCCTCTTTATCACTCTCTTATTCAAACTACAATTTCCAGTGATATACTAGTTTCATTCAGTTTTACATGGCTCAAACTCACGTGTAAATAATTTTAAATCTTTCAAACAAAAACCATAAAAAATTAATCAATTTTCGTTGTCTAAGTCATCTGAATATTTGTTAACCTTGAATTATTTTTCTTGTTTCGAAGTATTTTTCTTTTTTAAAATCCGTTTGCTAAAATTTTTCCTCTTAACTATTTTCATGGTATTTCAAAACTTCAATGAAAATGGTTTTTAAACAAAGAAAAGAAAAATACAAAAGGAAAAAATAGTATGGTTTTTATGTGTTAATTATCTTATATTTATAAAAAAAAAAAAAATGTCATATTATATAGAAATATATTAAATAAGAATCACTATATATATTTATATAAAAATAAAAATACTAATTAAAAAGAAACACTGTTAAAATATAAGTTAAAAATTTATTATAAAAACTTTAAATATAGAAAAAAATTACAAAACTATTTTGAGTAATTTGACCAAAGCTAAGATTTAAATTTATAAAAAAAACTATTACTTTGTCAACCGAAAAAAACCAAAGCTTTTATCCATTTTCAAAAAATTAGAGCTCTCAAATTTTTTACATAACTTATGTAATGAAGAATTTAAAAATAAAAAACTGTTATAATATTTATTTTGACGTATGATTTAGTTATCTGTAAACTCTAATTTTGTTAAACATAAAGTTACATGTAATATAAATATTAAAGTTTGTTTTAACATTCAAATTAAAATAACTTTTTTTTTTTACTTTTATCAGGTTAATGAAAATTATAACCTTAGAGTGTACTTTTTTACTGTATTTATTTATTATCAAATAAATTTTATTTACCCAAAATTTTATAATAGAACTAGAATTCTTATTTATAAATATTACAAACTATTATTTAATAAATTCATTTAACCAAATTTTTCAATATAATTAGAACTCTTATATATAAATATGATAAATCTTATTTTTATTCAAATGGCAAAATTAGTATTTATACATATATATATATGGCATACAAAAAT
Organism: Adansonia rubrostipa; assembly: GCA_038381775.1. Classification (NCBI taxonomy): domain Eukaryota; kingdom Viridiplantae; phylum Streptophyta; class Magnoliopsida; order Malvales; family Malvaceae; genus Adansonia; species Adansonia rubrostipa. Next base: position 13,609,114 of record JBBYHM010000025.1, read on the forward strand.
GGGTATTTTTATCAGTTCAAATGATTTTCACATTCATACTTTTATATGTGCATGATTTTAAGTTTTCATTTTTTAATTTATTAAATAATATATTTTTTCTTCATATAAATAATGCATTAATTTATGATAATTTAAAAAATAACTTAGTTTCAAAAACTTTTGTGATGAATTCTTTTTTAAATTAATTAAATTTACAATATGCAAAATTCTATCTAGATTAAAATAAATCTAATAAAAATAAAAAAATGTCGAACCATATTAAAAAAATTACAATAGAGACAAAAATCTTTGTCGTAAAAGAAAATTTTTTTAAAAATTATTTAATTTGTAATATTTTGAAATTTACTTGAGAATGAGGAAGAAAAAGATGTTATGATAGTGAATGAAAAAAACTAAAATCATTTTAAGAAAAAAAAAGCAAAAAAAATGTATTAAAAAATAAAAAATAATGGTTAACAAAGATTACTCTAGATTTGATATTTTGTAAAAATAACAATTAAAATATCTATTTTTATAGTTAAAAACATTAGTTTTAATTGATTTTTAATTACATTACTAATTAAGTGATAATTACTTAAGACTATATGCACTAACCTACGATATCATAAATAAAGAGTAAAAAACAACAAATGATTATTAATATGATTGTATATTACTCAATTTATTAATTTCCTAGCTAATGGACAATGGACATGGTTGATTTTAGTAGGAAGACTATTAGTTTCACCATTTTTTT
>JBBYHM010000025.1:13638173-13662425 GCA_038381775.1 Adansonia rubrostipa
AAAGTCGTCTCCCAAACTTTTCTAGTATGGGGAGGAAGTGAAGGAATATTTATGAACACTTTGCAAGCTGTAAATTCCAACTCTACTGTGCTTCTACTAATTAGTATTTAATTACTGTTCAAATCAAGTTTTCATTCTTCGACAATATTAATGTTTTTGGTCACCATGCCATTGATGAATGAACATAAACATAGTATATTATTAATAATTTTTATTCAACTGGTTTATATAAAAGTTAGTTAAAAAGGGGCTTTAATGAGTTACATAATGCCATAAACTGTATGTAAATCAACTGTTAGCTGCAATAATTTTTTGCGTCCACTTGCATATAAATATTAGCTGGTCTTTCTTTTTTATTATTGACATTATCCTTAAATCATTTAAAATTCATGATCTTTGCAGATAAATTTTGTTTTGTCTTGTTGTCCATGTGTTTATTATAAGTGTGGATTTGGTTTCATATTGCATCCTTGGTGTTTGATCCTGTGTATCACTGTAGCTTTTTCCTAGGCTCAAATCAAGCAAGCATTTATCTATATTAGATAAAATTCTGAAATATAAAACTCCCATTACATTATGCATATTAAGATTCCCCACTGTATGCTAAACTACATAAACTTTCAACAGGTAGATAAAGGAAAGGAAATAAAGTATCAAGCAGCTGCTCCACATTTAAAGTGAACTTCAATGATATATAATTAACTGGCAATCAGAAAACTCTTAGTTTTCTAATTCCTTCCAGGGATTGGTGGAAAAGGGAGCCCTGGAAGGGGTGGCAGAGGGGGAAGTTGAGGGAGTTGAGGCAATGGTGGGAGATTCGGAAGCAGGGAACTTGGTTGAGGAGGTGTTGCAGGGTCTTGAATTGGAGGTGGAAGTATAGGATAGTTTGGCTGGCCAAACCCCAAGGTGTTTTGAGTGTTGCTTTCCTTAGAATCTTCAACACTTGGCTTTTGCTTGCATAGATTTGGCTGTTTCAATGGCCTGAAACTGAAAAAACCAGCTGAGAAAATGTGAGTTTCTCCTTGCTCTCTTGTCTTGAGATGTAGTGACGATGAAGTAGCCGCTGAAGCCACAGCACAATGTGGCTCACTGCTGCTGATAAGTTTGACAGAACATCTCTTGATTTTCTTGACATGTTTGGTAACTAAGAAAGGTAAACCAACTTCAAACTCTCCATGCTCATTGGTTTTCACTTCTTGTCGAAAACTTGGCCTTGAACTCCCATCTTTACATTCCACTGCAACTGATGCACCTGCAGAAATCAAAATCCCAGAAAACATATCAATTTCAGCCTAAACGAATCAAAATAGAGAAATCCTGGAACAATCAGAAGAAAAACAGCTAACCTGAAATAAAGTGATGGGTCTTAGTGAAATCCTCTTGGAAACAAACGTCACAGTACACGGTTCCGGAAACAACAGCAGAATGTAGCTTATGACTATGACTATGTCTAGCCTCAGAGAGATTATTGCTTGTTAAATTAAGCAACAATATTAAGGGAAACCAAGTCATTTTCATCCCTTTCATGGCTCCAAATACCTTTTTTTCTTATGGGGGGGGGTGAGGGGAGGTTCTAATTTAATGCCTTGAACTTTAATCTGAGCCTGAAGTTTGTGCAAGGCATAAATAATAAGCTGATGGAAGTTTTATAGTCTCGTCCACCAACAACCTTTCTTTATATCAGTCACGCAAAAACCAGTGAACTGTAAACTGGTAGCAATGAATTTCAGGTTTTAATTTCTCCAACCTCCAAACAGCTCAAAAGAAAGGTATAATTTGGAAATGGAGGTTTTTGAATTGGTTCTTTTTTGATGTTATAAATTCAAACAATATGTGATAGTTGGAGTAGTTCCTTGCTTGTTCACAAGCCGCTTACGGCAGCCACAGATATCATGTGCCTAAGGCCATGAAAAATATGAGGGAATTAATCATGGAATTGTACTTGGTTTTGCTGTCTTTATGTTCTTCACATTTCAAACTACGTTTAGCCAGTAAGCAGGAAGCACATTGGATATTTGTAATTTTTAAAATATTCATATTTAATTCGCTTAATTCATATAATTTTTAAAATTATTGGGTTAGGTTTATTTATATTTTCTAAAAATTTATTAAACGAAAATACATATTTATTAAAAATAATACTCGAATTAAAAAAAATAAACAATTATACTTGAATTAGGTTATTGATATTTGCTAAAAATTTATTAAATGAAAATACGCATTTATTAAAACTGATACTCAAATCCGAAAAAAATTACACAATTATACTTGAATTAAAAAAATTAAGTCAAACAGATATTTATTTTTATTAAAACTTACAATTTCTATATTTATTTTTAAATATTATTTATTTTTTTATTTTTAGTAAAATTTTAATTAGATTTAACTCAATCAAATAATTTATTTAAATTTAATCTGATTGATTTTAAAATTAATAAATTAAACAAAAATGATCAAAATCCTAAGTAATTCAAGAGTCAAACTTGATTTACTTGACCTTGAAATTTTAAAAACTAAATAGATATAACCCAAAATCAACTCGACTCATCCGATTGACAAAATTATTTGACCAATAATATTGACCTTCAATACAAAATCGTAATATCCGAGAAATTTATGATATTTTTCTGCCACCCCTCTATTTTATATGAAAATAGAAGCCCTCATTTGCTTCACAGGAACCATTTCTTTTATTTTTATTTCTTTGTAAAAAATAAATTTTAAATCAATAAAAAAATTAATTCATTTTTTTTTCAAAAAATATATTGAGCTTTTGAGAAACATAATATGTTTTCCGAAAGCTGAAGTACAGCAAAAGGGATTGTCATGGAGACCAATCCTTTTGGGAAGGAAAAAAAAAAAAATAGAGCCCCCCCCCCCCAAAAAAAAAAAAATCAATCCCCTAAGTGTATGATCAATTATTTTTATATATAAATGCAAATTTTCCCAAAAAGAAAAAAACAAATAACATAAAATATTTTACACAATATCATTCAAACAATAAAAAAAATGTCAACTTTTTCAAAAACAAAAAGAAAAGAAAATTTATTTTTCAAAAATCAATATTAAAAAATGACCCTAAATTCAAATAAAAACTTCCGGATCTTAGCTGAAAAGCAAAGCTATATATATTCCATTTTTCAAGTAGACGATGATATTTCACAAATTGGCAAAGATCTCTTTACAACAACACAGAGAATGGTTAGTGTTTCCAAACAAAGGAGAAAAAGTAAGACGTATTTCACAGCACATCAAATTCAAATTCAAAGATTTTATAGTTTCAAAAAGCTTCCTTGTCGTAAAAGGCAAGAAGTTGCTTTACATGAGTATGCCACGCACCAACATTCTGTCTATCAACTGTTACCCAATCTACGACCGTTGATGCAGGTTGCTCCCACCACTCCTCAAGCTGTTGCACCACAATGTTCAATCCCCAAAGGTCATATAATACAATAGCAAGCGGAAAATATATGGCAATAAAAGTTTACGTTTCAATATAACCCTACCTTACCCTACGTTACCTAGGCTTAAAAAGTGTCGGATACGAGTATGTGTCCAACACAGGTATGCTCAACTTTTTCTAAGTTGTTCTATATATTCGAAGGATCATACTTTCGTGCCTATGTCTGAATGTGTATCTCAGACACTAATACTTTTAAGGGAAAAAAAAGCGTTTGAATGAGATAAACCTTATCGATTGACGAAAATACAAGTTCAATCCCCAATGCCTCTCCTTCTCCCCCTTTCTCATTTCTCCTCTATTTAATTACGTACAAATTAATGATTGCCTTCCTTTAATAAGAATAATATTCAAATAGATTGCATATAAAACTTAAGAAAATAGTACAACACATAAGCATAGCAAGAAAGGTCACGATATGTATGGCCAGCAAAACAATAAGGCAGTTACTTACCAAACCCCTCACATATTTGCAGTCCTCCAAGCACTTCTGAGCATTCAAAACTGCAGTTTTAAGTTCAGGTAGCCATTTCTCTGTAACAACTTTATCTTGCTCAGCAGCCAAATTCAAACAATAATTTGTTGTCCTGCATCATGCAGCAAGAAAGCACACACCAAACATAATAAGAACATTGTATAAGACCAGTCCATCTAATACAACAATATGCCTCTTTCTATATATATTCCGTTCGAAAATGAACGTTAAATCATCAAAATGTCATGATACTACTTGTTCAGATGCCCAAATTATCAGTAAAGAACAGGAACACTGGAAAAGCACAAGTTAGACATGAGAAGCGCATTCAGATACTAATTGCTTCTTAAAAACAAGTGAAGGCTCTGTATTCCGACTGTTTTCTTTTATTATTATTTTAAAAGCAAAGGGTAAGTTTCTTAGGATATGAAAGCATAATGTCTTCTAACAATTTAACAATAAAAATTGTAACATGGATAAGAATCATGTTTTTTTTCATGTGTGCAAAATAATTCATAAATTGGTGTTAACTTTTAGATATGTCTTCATTTGCTAACTTGTTATTGATTTGGGAAAAAACTAAGTCTTCGTTTGATTGTTGGTTTTACTATTTGTATTTTTCTATATACTTTTTGCCCCGTAAAAAGGGGATATAAAGTGAGTAAACCAAAAAAACAAAAGCAAAATCATAATTAATTAAAAATTAAAAAAAGGACTAAAAAGTAACACAAATAATAATGTAATATGAAAGTAAAATCATAGATTTTGCTATATTAAACAAAAAAATTACATTGTTCATTTTAATTCTTTAAAAATATAGTTTGCTTTTGTATCCAAGTGCACTTTTGTCTTTTGCTTTGACAAGCAACAGCCAACAACAAAAGCAACAACCATAGGACGCCTAAGAAAGAAAATAGCAAAAGCAACACAAAAAGTGACAGCCAAATCGATCATAAACTTTTCAAATGAAGCACTATCAGCTTATACAAATGAAAGGAGGACAAAAAGAGAAACAGATGAATTTTATATAATTGCAACTTACAGAAGCAATAATTCATTACCTTGCACATTCTTGTTGAGCACGGTAAGCATGGTTCAATAGGGCATGACCACTTTCAACAAGATCCTGCCGAATGTGGACCAAATTTATTGCCTTTGCCAATTCCTCCAAGACGCTAGCCTCAGAGCCACGAAGCTTCAAACAGAATTCCAGAGACTCTAACACTGATGCCAAACCAGCATCAGAACCCTCCAAACCTAACCATACAATGTCATTAGATTGAAAGCAATTCTAAGTGAAAGAAAGAAACACAGCTTTAAGTCGTTCTCAACCAAGCAAATAAATCAAACTTCTTAGAATTAGAAGGTGTTTTGCAAGGGGAACTCTTTGGGTAATAAACAAATAACTTCTTATTGATTTTGGTACAAACCAAGAACGAATGTTAATTAACATTTTATTCAACCTCAACGCTCAATCAAACACCCCTCAGAACCAGAATCCTTCCTGCTATGAATCTAGCCTGCTTCATTGGAGAACAAAACTCACCAGCAGGGTATTGAAGAGCAGCAGAAACACGGCATATGGATGGAATTGCTGACGGATCCCTGGCACCAGCCCTTGCAGTTAACAAGGCAGCATTCTTCTCTGCTACAGCCACAGCTTCAGGTCCTGTAGATCCAGTAGCACCCATGGACTCTAGAAGAGCCTGATGTGGAAGTAATGAACAAAGCAATAGAAGCATGTAATTGAAATTTGCAATATTGTAGATATAAGATAAAGAATTCAATTTCATTTAAACCAATTTTTTATCAACGCCAGACACACAACACAAATAAGGAATGAGAATATATATATATATATATATTTTGAGGCCTTCCACTTGAGTCAAAAACCAAGCAAAAGTTTCAAAGGAAGCAGGATTAATAATTACATGATACAAAGAAGAGTTTCAAGTTTTAATATATAGCCCGCAAAGACAACTCTCTAGGGGCTCAAGAATTTTATGTAAAAAAAAAAAAAAAAATCACATCTTAAAAATATGTAGCTGCAGAAAATGGTAGGTTAAAAACCAAGATAGCTCCCTTAGCATGAAACATACAATTAAAAGTTCCAAGATCCGTCGAATCAGATATCAGAATATCCACATAATTAAAATCCACTGAGACAACTGCCACTAGTTTAGTGTCAGGTGACAAGCAATTGATCAAGAAATATACAATTTGGCCAAATCGATCACTAAGAACGGGCTTTATTTTCACAGCACCAAAATCACCCATCCCCACTATGGTCTTATTAAGAATGGCTACCCAGTCAATCATGGCACATTGCATCCAAGACAAAACAAACAAACAAATTATTCAAAAAAAAAAAAAAAGCTGACCACTTACTGTCTCACTCGCTAGTTTATTTTTTTAGTTCATTTATAATTCAAAGAAAAGAAGTACTGTCTTACAAACCTGTGGGCTTGATGGAAGCATGTAAAGGCTATTATCAGGACTTCTATAAAATGCAGAAACTTCTTTATCAATAAAATCTTTTGCACTGTTTGAAATGTCTGCAACAACATTGCAAGCTGGAATAATGGTGCTGGAAGCATACTCCCTAGCAGCTAATGGTTGTTGGTTCCAGAATGCAGCTGCATCCTTTAAAACAAAAGAAATCAGAATGAATCCTGTTGGACATTTTAGCTGAACATAATATATGCTAGAAACCAAAACTTAACTAATAAAGCGACAAAGCATCCATAAGAAGGAAACAAACAAATACATCCACCACTTAAACCCATTGTTATAGAACATAAATGAGATTTGTCTACACAGTTGGATACTAACTACATAATCTAACCAGAACTATAAATGATTACTACAACATTTAATATCCTCATTATCCAGTATAACATCTGAGTCCTCTTCTTTTTGCCCCTTTGACTCTTCTTGAGAAGCTGGCTGCAGATAAGCAACGCCAAGATATATTCTCCTATATTTTGCAAAGGGAAAGAACAGAACAAGATATAGGTATAGGGAATTAAGTATACAAAAGAAAATGTTTTTTTCCCCTTCTCTTAAATATACCTAAATAGAACATGGATATCTCCTAAAAGAAATGCTTTTTATATCTTTTCTTACGAAGAAGAAAAGTTATCAAAGAGAACGTGGATAAAGGAAATAAGGAATGTTATCAACTTGTAAAAGCAAAAGTTTAACCACATTACAATGCGCAAGTTGCTATAAAGTAATAACTGGTATCTACCAGCATCATATATGCACCATCATGTTCATATTGTTGAGTTTCACAATGAAAATGAAGATTGGAATACCTTACCATATTAGCCTTCAGTAGAGTAGTATATATGGTTTCAAGTTCAGATCTACGAGAGTCAAACTCTTCAATCTTCTTCCACTTCTTTCTTAATGAATCTTCAGCCTCTTTCCTCTCTGCACACAATTTATTCAACCGCTGTATTTCAGACATTAATGTATTTAAGCTTGCCTTTAACCCAGCAGCTTCTCTCTCCTTGGCCCAAACCTCTAACTGACAGAAAATTAACCATACAATGTAGCATGAGTAGATAAACTTTAACAGGAAAAAAAAGGACATTAAAAAAAATAAAAAAAATCTAATCCCAGATGCTATATTGAAAAAACTAGTAATTCATAACCATAGAATCATTCCGTAATTACCTCAAATTGTCTAAGGCTGCCAACATTCTGTGTCGCACCTCCGACAAGAGAGCGTGAAGGAGTTAAATCGCTACCTCCTTGTAGACGTTTTATAAGCTTTTGACACAAGTCCCTAGCTTCTGCAGCTTTGTTGAGACCATCCTCAGTAGCTAAAAATTGTTGAACATGTGCTTTCTGCAAATAAATACATATTTACAAGTCAAACCACAAAAGCATGACTCGGAAGAATCAACATAATGACAATAGTTAGGGGTTAACATCATTAAGCAAGGCCAACCAGCCAACCAGAGTTCATTCATCTTAAACGGACATGGCTCTGGTTTTATAATCCCTTTAACCACAGTACGAACAGATACAGGAGGGAGTAGGAAATAAAAGTAAAAGTAAAAGTAAGAGTAAGAGTAAATTTGCTTAAGTGAGTTTCTTAAAAGGAAAGGAGACCTGTCTTTCAAGAAGTTGATTTTGCATTCCTCTAGAAGGTACATCCATTCCTATCTTTCCATTACCATAAAGTTGAAAGTCTAATGGTGAGCTCACATCTGGGGAGGAAACATCCATAACTCTATTGTTCTCGTATTTGTACCTGATAAAAATATTAACTTTTACTCAATACAGGGTGCATTCAAACCAAAAAAGCAACCAAGAAATTTAACTATAACAAATTTGCATGAACAAAAAAATGCTTGCAATATGAACATACCAGAAAAGGATAATTTCAGCCATTCATAAAATTTTTGCTTAAAAAAAGAAAAAAGAAAAAAAAAAAACTTACCAGAAGTCTTCATGGCAATAACTTTCAACAACACATTCCAGACAGAATGTGAGATTGTCCTCAAATGCCTAACCATAAAGAAACTAGAAGCTAAAGATAATTAAAGTAATTGAAGGTTTTAGACAGAGAAGATATAGTTTGTGACCAAAACAAAGCCCCAAGCATGTCACTCTCCAAAAATGAGAGTGCTATAACAAAGTACCTATAAAAGTTATCCTACTTGCAGCATTAATGATAAAATTTATTGTTTTATTCAGAGCTTCATTTTCTTCCTTCTATGTTCAGCAGGATCAAATCAAAGGAATAAACAGCCAAATTACAGCATTTTCTGTGCAACAGTAAAGCAAACAGTTACAAAGAAAATGAATTGCAGCTGTAAAATTCTAAAAACTGTACTAAGCAGACAATTGTGATCATACGGCCTAAATGAAGCTTGATAAGTTGAAGGAAAAGGAAGGGAAGCTGATCAGAAATCCTAAACCACAAACAAGAAAAGCAAGTAGAAGCCTACCGTAAGGTTTCAGCATCAGCTCTAACATCAACTTTCTCTATTTCTCTAGAAATCAGAGTCTTAAGCCTTGAAGTGTATGTGGTAATTGCCTGAAGCAATTGAGGAGGACTTTTCAGGCAATTTATAATAACAGTCCTAACTTCATCATGTATCTCCCCATCAAAATCAAAGCCTAATTTGGTAGCTTCTGATTGAGGACTTGAATGGATCCCATTTCCTTCATAAGCTGGAAAAGAATTTTGCACTTTTTCAATCATGCGTTCTGCAAGAGATTCACATGCCTTGCGAATATTTCTTTCGCGTGTTGTTTCAATAAGAATGACATTGTCTGCAGCTTTAGTTCCCTTAACAGTTGAATATACAGATTCCTTCTCACTGTTCGCACTGTAGTTGCCAACCAATTCAGTGTAAGAGTCAACACTTGACCTTTGTGCATCCCTTGCTTGATTTACATATTGATGAAGACGTTTGTGATACTCAGCAAATATTTTTGCTGCTTCGTCACACTGTTGATCATAAGACTCCAACATCACCTGTTTGTGCCTACAGTACAATAGAGCATTTTAAAACACACCAGTGCAAAGGAGATTTGACGAGAAACAAATATAATTAGTAGCTTTAGTCTTTGACCATGCTATGGTAGTTCTTAATTTTATAATATCAAAAGTTCATAATAATAAGGACTATAACCATGCTTGGATTAACAAAATGCACAAAAAGTCCTCATTTATTCGTTAGTACCATATGTAACACCCATTACCAACCATTTATAAATTATAAAATAACAGCTCTTATGTAGCTTGACTCACTTTAGTTCATAACTAACAGCAAACCCATAAAATCAAAGGCAAGAAATAATTTTATGATCTTGATGGGATAGCTAAAGTTCAAATCCACCCAGCAGAGTTCCTTGAAAGAAAATCACAGAGATATTTAACTTCAAAACCCCAAACCAAAATACACTGTAAACAAACAAGATGGTTCATAATTATAGAAACACAATGACTCTAGTTATAATTAAACACTGTCTAAAGCATCCTCAGAATCAGTTGAAATTAACCATGGTTAACAAAAACAGATCAACCAACAAGTTACTGAATAACCATCTATGCATTAAATAAACTCGGACAACATTAAAATGTTTAGGAACTAAACAAATAACCTCAATTTTACCGAGCTTACTGAAGATGATCTCTTAAGTACAGCATGGTTAACAAAAACGGATCAACCAACAAGTTAGTGAATAACCATCTATGCATTAAATAAACTCGGACAACATTAAAATGTTTAGCAACTAAATAAATAACCTCAATTTTACCAAGCTTACTGAAGACGATCTCTTGAGTACAGCACGACTAGACAAAGATCTTACTGGACAAACTTTCTTAAATACAGCACAATCAAACAATGATGCATATAACCAACCTAAGGTAACGGGAAAAGGCTTAGTTTCATCTTCTGCCTCCATAATAAAATTAAAATGCCACAAATTATAGGACTAATTCTAAAATCACTTCGTGAAATATAGCTAAGAGATAAACTCAATGGTAATCGACCATTCATTGGTGGCCACTTCAAATTAACAAAGAAAATGCTAAATCAGGCACTTTTCAATTCTAAAATATAGTAAAAAAAATTCTTAAAAAGTAAGGGGAAAAAAACCTGTAATTGGCCCTTTCATCAAGCATCCTCTTCCTTTCAGCTTCCTCTCTAGAAACCTCCAACATGCTAGCCTTCAAATCTTTCCTTTGTCTCCTTACAATATTCCTCAACCTTTCCACTTCCTTCGCAGCGGCTTCCCGTTCCCTTATCGCTGCTTCCCTAATCTCCGCCGCACCTGAACCCTCCCCTCCACCACTACCACCACCAACCACCTTCTCTTTCCTCCTCCCCCCTGCTTTACTCCTCCCCTCCTCTTTCCCCAAATTTCCACCTCTCTCACTAGTCCCCTCTCCTCCTCCACCACCGCTGCCGTGTACGGTGATGTTTTTTCGGATACTTTGGACGGTTTTCTCCGATTTAACGCGGGTTAACAAGAAATGCCAAAGGGGTAACATATTTCCTCTACAAATCCTGCGAAGCGAATCAATTGAGGGTAAATTCGACTTGTTCGAAGAGGAATTGTACGGTCCTAAAGGGCGGTAACCCATTTCCTTTAGCAGCCATTCCAGTATAGCTTCTGGCTGCACATTTGAGCTCTGCATTTTGGACTCAATTTCAAACCCCCCCCCCAAAAAAAAAAAAAGAAATTTTGGGCTAAACTGACATAAGAGATTTTCAATTGAAAACCTAATTGAGCTAAAAAGGGGCGGATTTGGATAGATCTGAGAATGAGAAGGCCGGCAAGAGGGAAAAGGGGGAGTGAACAAGTAAGATGGTAGAATGGCAGTATTGTAATTTTAAGTACGTTTCTTCAACTCTTATTTTCCCGGATATAAGAGGAAAAATTAAAAGAGAGAATCCAAAAAATGGATATCTATCCACAATGAAGAAAAAAAAGTTAAAATGTTGAAAATTTATTAAATAAAAATAAATATCAATTTTTGAAAATATTAATAAGAAAATAAAAATTATCATTATACCCTTAAAATAAAAACAAACATTTAGCTTTCTTTCCAGTAAGTTCATTTGTTATTTCGAAAACAAAGAAGAAAGGTGAAGAAGAAGAGCGGCCTGCCAAGTCCCCATCACCTTAGGACAGGGGTTGTCGGTGACGTCCGGAGGTGAAATTAAGCTTTGGATGTGAAATAGTCTGTGACCCATGAATATCATCGTAAATTTATCCCTTAATTTTCTTACTCTTCCCGTCATCCTTTGTTTCATTGTTGGTGTGGAGGCTAACCTTATCAAGTACATTATTCGGGAAAAAGCTGCAGCCAAGAAATATGAAGGTATGTTGTAGTTATTTTAGGATTGTAGCATTTGATTTTTAGTTATAATTGATTGATCATTGCCATTGGGATTTAGCAAGGATTTAGAAAAAGTAATATATATATATATATATATATACGAAGGATATACTTTTTTAGAATACTTGATTTTGGAGAATATAGAGATTGATACATACATTAAGATTCAGTGACATATTTGGTATAAGTACATTATGTAAATAATGCTTCCATACTAAAAAAAAAAGGATCTGGAGATGAAATTTACTGAACTGATATGTTTAAGATGTAGGGATTGTAGCTAAAATATGTTATCATGATGAATTGAAGGTCATTGTTTTATTCATTATTGGGATCTGTATAGGGAGACCTTATTCTATATACCAACATAAGGTTTAGTTGTTAAAAACCAATCAATATGTAAATTGATCATATCATTTTTTACTATTGGAGTAGAGAACATTTGGGTTTACATTTGCAATGATTGTCATTATCTCAGCTATGTCAAACTTTCAGATACAAGCGTCAAAGTAGTTGGTTGGTATAATAGGATTAATAGAGTGAACATTTTGGGATATGTAAGTTATTTTGGAGTAGGTTCAATTATCATAGTTTATGGATTTTAGGGTTATATTATGAATGTATTTATTGTAGTTTTATGGCTGGAGTAGTAATAGGCATGTTTGAAAAGTGCGAAAGCATATGGTTGCTTAATGCCTTCAGATGAGTTGTTAATCTTTCTATCAAGGTAAGCATCGTTTTAACTTCCCATGATCATATGGTGGTCTTTACATTCATATATCAACATATGTACATTTATTGATGGGTATATACATTTAAGTTTTAAAGTCTCAAACATGCATATAACGCGTAAGAACGTTTGGATATAGGCATAAGGAAATTCAATTATGGTGAAATTTAAATTAACTGCATTAGTTGGGGTACGGTTTATGTGATTTTCATACATCCTATCCAACCAATGTGCATAATTGATCTATGACATTTTCATATAGTTTATGGCCATACAGTTTAATGGAGAATCAATTTTACAGTTTTGCACATTCTTTGCTTGCTAGTTGTACAGTAGCTATAGTCTATCGTATATTAATTATAATTAGTTGTACATTTAGTTATAATGAGTCGTACATTCATTTATCTTCAATCAAGGCATGCATTTCAACTTTATACTCTCAATGTTTTATGCACGTATCCAATGTGTAAGCGCATTTTGTTATGTGCATACCACATAATTGGTGTTATGGTGAAATGTACATTAATTGCATTAGGTGTTGTACACTTTACATGATTGTCATATATCCTGTCCAACCAATAAGCACAATTGCTATTTGACTTTTCATATCATTCATGGCCATATTTCCATGTCAGAATCGATTTTACGGCCTTGTACATTTAGCTATAGTCTGTCATACAATTAGCTATAATCAGTTGTGCATTTAGTTTGATGAGTAGTATATTCATTTATCCTTACACGTACACCAAGGCATGCGTACCTACTAATGACTTTTAACGTTCCTTATACAATTCCAATGCATAAGCCCATTTCGTAATGCGTGTACCACGTACTTCGTGTTAATTACTGATGAAATGTACATTAACTCACTTTAGTTATTGTGGGCCTTGCGTGATTGTCATACATCATGTCCAAACAATGGGCATAATTGCTTTCTGACAAATGAGGGGAATAAATTATTACAGGGAGTATTCTTCATCTTTCTAGCCTTTGACACAAGAAAAGGATATGTAAAATTTTCATACGATTCATGGCCATACAACTTAGCATCGAATAGATTTTATGGTCTTGTACATTCGTTACTGGCCAGTTGTACATTTAGCTATAGCCTGTAGTCCATTTTGCTGTAATCAGTTATACGTTTAGTTGTAGTAAGTTGTACATTCATTTATCCTCAGATGTACATTAAGGCATGCATATCGACTTTTGATTCTTAATGTTTCCTACACAAATCCAATGCGTATGCGCATTTTACAATGCGCATATCATGTACTAGGTGTTAATTACTAGTGAAATGTACATTAACTCACTATAATTGTTGCACGCCTTATGTGATTGTCATACATTCTATCCAACCAATGCGCATAATTGCTTTGATGTTTTAGTATGGTTTATGGCCATATGGTTTAGCGTAGAACCGGTTTTAAAGTCTAGTACATTCATTTTTTGTAAGTTGTGCATTTAGTTATAGTTTGTCGTATATTTAGTTGTAAGCTATCCTACATTTAGTTATAATCAATTGTACATTTAGTTGTAATCAATTGTACATTTAGTTATAATCAATTGTACATTTAGTTGTAATCAATTGTACATTTAGTTAGTTATAGTGAGTCATATATTCATTTATCCTCAGAGGTACATCAAGGCATGCATACCAACCATTGACTCTTAATCTTTTGCACACGAATCTAATGTGTAAGCACATTCTGTAATGCATATAGTACATAGTTGGTGTTAATTACTGTTGAAATGTATATTAAATGCATTAGTTGTTATGTGCTTTGCATGATTGAGATGTATCCTGTCCAATGAATGTGCGCAATGCTCAAACATTATCATATGGTTCATGGATATATGGTTTAGTGTAGGATTAGTATGGTGCTATACATTCAGTTATAGTCAGTTGTACATTCAACTATCGTATGTCGTATATTTAGTTGTAATCAGTTGTATATTTAGTTATAGTAAGTCGTACATTTAGTTATCCTCACAAATACATATGCATTGATACTTCTTACTCTCAATGCTTTGCAGACAAAATCTGATGCGTAAGTGTATTTCATTATGCGCTTACCACATACTTATTGTTAAGGTGAAATGTACATTAACTGCATTACGTGCTGTATGCCTTACATGATTTCATGTATCCTATCCAATGAATGCGTACAATTGCTCTCTAAAATTTTCACATGGTTCATGGCTATACGGTTTACTGTAGGATCAGTTTTTTGGTTCTGTACATTCAGCTATAGTCTATGGTACATTTAGTGGTAATCAGCTGTATATTAGTTATAAGCAGATGTACACTTAGTTTTAATGAGTCATACATTCATTTATCTTCAATGTCCATCAATCCATGCATTGATACTTGTTAGACCTTTTAGTGGTGAATGAAATCAAGAAGATGGTGAATTGATTTCTTAAAACTTTGGTAAATTAAAACTTTGATAAATAAAATTAAGAAATCTAAACAATAGACTTTAGAGTGCAAGTTAATGAATAGAAATAAACAATTAAAGACAAGGGAAGGAGAAGCAAACTCAAAGATTTAGAGAGGTTCGGCCTTAATTGTCTACGTCCTCTACCTCACCTCACTTGCCTCAAATTTTCACAATTCACTAACTTGAATTGTCTACCTTTCAAGGACAAGGTATAACCTTTACACTCCCTATCTTTTAAGGCTAAGATAGAAACTTCTACTTTTTATCTTTTGTGGCTAAGATAGAACCCTCTGTCACTGCTTTTAAAGGCTAAGTAGAAACCTTCTCTACTTTCTAATGGCTAAGTAGGAACCTCCCCTTTTTACAAGGATTTGACTGTAAACAAATAGAACCTCTAAAGGTTAGGTGTTTACAGGAATTTTGGCTCAAAGAAAATATGTATATAAAGACACAAAATGAAGAATACAAAAATAGGAAGAAGTAATCCTATACAAAGATGAACTACTTAGTGAAAATGATGGAAAAGATGAAAGATTTGACTTTAGGCACAATCTCTCGGTTCTTCCTCTTGGTGAAGGTATTGAAGAGGCTTATTTATAGCTTTGATTATGATTATAGTCGTTGAGGATATTTGGTGAAAGAATATAGCCGTTGGAGCCTTCAAAATGTCATTTCTCGCTGTTCCCCATGCCTTTGTATCGATACAATTGAGTGGGTATCGATACATTATGTTTAACGGTCTAAAGTATGACCGTCGAAGAGTCTGTATCGATACAAAATGATTTGTCTCGATACACGACAGTGCTATATCGATACAGAATAATCTGTCTTGATACATGAACAATGATTTCTGCATTTTAAGGTTATTTAGCTGCTGCCAAATACTATATCGATACAAACACATAGTGTATTGATGCATTCATATGAAAATCAATTTTAATAGGTTTTTCATGACATTAAAACATGTAAAAGTTATCTAAAAAGTGTTTTATATAAAAGTATGTATTAAGAACACATTTTAGAGTGCTTAAAGGAGTTAAAACACATTCTAGTATTTTTTCACAGTGTTTACAAAATATTTCATGGAAAAATACTAACCTTGAAAATATTTAAACACAAGCTAATTAAACTTAAGTTTTAGTTATATCAAAACTGAGATTAATTCAAAGCTAATATGGCTAACAATACTTTTTACTCTTAATGTTTCATAGACGAATCTAATGCATAAGCTTATTTTGTAATGCGCATACCACGTACTTTGTATTAAGGTGAAATGTACATTAACTGCATTAGGGTTTATACGCCTCGCATGATTATCATGTATCCTGTCCAACGAATACTCACAATTGCTCTTCGATATTTTCACATGGTTCATGGTTATATGATTTAGTATAAGATCAATTTTTTTGTCTTATACATTCATTTATAGTCAGTTGTACATTCAGCTATTACTTATTATACATTTAGTTTTAATAAGTTGTACATTCAATTATAATCAGTTGTACATTTAGTTGTAGTACGTCATACATTTAGTTATCCTCATGTACATCAATCCATGCATTGATACTTCTTACTCTTAATCCATAGACTAATCCAATGCTTAAGTACATTTTGTGATGCACGTACCACATACTTGGTATTAAGGTGAAATATACATTAACTGTATTATATGTTGTATACCTAGTGTGATTGTCAAGTATCCTCTCCAACAAATGTGCACAATTCCTTTATGATTTTTCACATGGTTCATGGCTATGCGGTTTATTGTAGGATCATTTTTTGGTCTATACATTCATTTATAATCTGTCGTACATTCAACTATAGTCTGTCGTACATTTAGTGGTAATAAGTTGTATATTTAGCTGTAATGAGTCATACATTTAGTTATCCTCACGGTAGATCAATCCACCCATTGATACTTTTTATGCTTAATGTTTGTAGATAAATCTAATACGTAAGCGCATTTTTTGATGCGTGTACACGTATTTGGTGTTAAGGTGAAATGTACATTAGCTGCATTACGTGTTGTACGCCTTGCATGATTGTCATGTATCCTATCCAACAAATGCACGCAATTGCTCTCCAACATTTTCACATGGTTCATGGGTACATGGTTTACCAGTGAATCAGTTTTTTGCTCCTGTACATTCATTTATAATTAGTTGTATATTCAGCTACAGTCCAATGTGATTGGTGTAATGGTAACATATACATTAAATGCATCAGTTTTTGTACGCTTACATGATTGTCATATATGGTGCCTAACCAATTCGTAAAATTGATCTCTAACATTTGGCCTTTGAGTCATGGTCATACGGTTTAGCATAGAATCAATTGATGTCTTCTACATTCAATAATAGTCAGTTGCACATTTGGCTATAGTATGTTATACATTCAGTTATAATCGGTTGCACATTTTGTTATAATTATTCATACATTTAGTTAATGCGAGTTGTACATTCATTTATCCTCATTTGTACATCAAGGCATGGATTTCCCTTTTTTGTCACAGAAGGTGATTACATTTACAATCATAGCTGACTGTTGACGTTGAGAATGTTTCTCTCTTTGACCATGTCCATCTTTCGAAGAAAAAAATAGGATAAGCAATTATAGTTTATGGTACAACTTCCCAAGACGATGGAAGAGGAATACAATGCTATAGGATAGGCTGGACTTTCTTGTTGCAACATAGCCTAGAGAATTTTATGGAGTACATTTCTAGGTTTATATTTACTGTTCAGTTTTAGTCGATACTTTGATATGTATCAGGTCATTACCACATACTTATATTGATCAACATTCGTGGAAAAAGGAATATTGAAGATAAATACGGAGAATTTTTTGGAGCAAAAACTACGTCTATATCATTCAATAGATTGTTTTTAAATATCATTCGTACAACTGATAATTAGTTATCTTATAGGATTTAATACAACAATGGGGGTGGACTTCTCATTTCTAACCACATATAATGTATAGAGTTCTAGATACCTTAACCATATACAGGTGTACAAAAAGTTGCAACTATATCCCCCTTGCATTGCACTGCAGTCCACTACACTTAATATAACCCCCTAAAACAACCATAATCTTCCTAAGTACACCTCTGGCTACATGACTTTGTTTATAGCAATATAGATATCTAGGATATTTGTATACTATCTAGCGTGCCTAAAATTACAAAAGATTAGTTCCACTATGATGGCAGCCTAAGGTCTGCAACCTTTAACCTGCGTACAAAAGTGAGAACCAACATGAATGAGTAGAGTTAAAAGTGTTATGTCAATTTAGCTGAAATAATTAATGTACATGTCAAACTTATTCATCTAGCGGTAGACTTACTTAGAGATTACATAAATTTGGTGATCTACATGAAGCATGGTTGTAGTCAACTTGTTTACATTTTGAACATTGTATGGGACATTTCTTAATGAATTGAGATTCTGTTCGCTTCACTTTTGGCCTTTCTAGTGGCCTCTTCGTCAAAGGCGACTTCAAGGATATATGACATCCATCCTTTTTCGAAAAAGGCATATATGACGGGTTATGAGTTTCAATCAAAGCCATGGTCACAACATAAATCCATTCCTATGTAACTGATTTATAACAATCCTTAACAAATACATATATGTCTCCATGTTTTGCACCGATGACGGTGCATGTATGCGCACAAGGTAGTCTACTCATTTGCCAAGCTAAGCAGGTGCATTCTCGGCTAGCCAAGTCAACGGATATGTTCTTCCCTTCTTCACTGACCTTAGCCCTGAAATTGCTGTAAAGAGAGACATTGAAGTATTTATCTTTAGTAATATTCTTCTGTAATTTTAGATCCACAACAGGCCCCACTTTATTCTTCCAATTCCTTACCTCGGATTTTGATTTATAAATTTTGTAGGTCAATTTTTCCCTATACTTATTTATGAGGCTAATTATGTTGTGCCTTTTTTCTTAAACTAACCATGCATTGAATGACTCCACGACATTTGCTGTTAGACAATGGCCAAACTTAGATAATAGCCAATGTTCTAGTTGGTTATTTACCACCCATTTAGCTAGATTTTTTTCATATGTGGCCAAATTATTCATTGCAACGTTGTAATTTGATTCTAGCCATGCATAGACAATTGTGTCTAATAACTGAAGGGCTTGCTTCTACATATTTCTCCCACTAGCCATCACTTTGTTAACTTTAAAACTAAAGTTTTCCTTAATACATCGATAACATTACGCATGGGAGGCAGTGTCGTATATCTTACCAATGGTAGTTATGATATTCTAGTGCCTATCGAACATTATGGTAACAGATACATCTCCGGTAACATTAGACTTAGATTCACCAAGATCCATATCCAATCCTCTAAACTTTCAGAGCTGACTACTACAAATGCCAAAAGGAAAAGTTGATTATTTGCATTAATAGAGCTAGCTGACAATAAGATGCTTTTATAATGACTGCTTAAGTGGTAGTCGTCAATATAAACCAACCCTTTGCAGCCATTCAAAAAACAGACAATGTTGCATCCATATGCTATAAACAAGTGTTTAAAATGCCATTTCAAATCAAGCATGCATATAACCGCACTTTGAGGGTCTACATCTTGAATTTGTTTGCACATCTATGGTATTAATCTGTATGAGTCATGGGCCTTCCCATGCAACATCTTCATGGATTGCTTTTTGCATAACCAAACTAGTTTATATATCATTCAAATTCCATAGTTGGCTTTAAATATGATCAGAATTTGATGTGGAGTAGCGTCAAGCTACAAATTCAATTTCTCTACTACGATGGCAGCAACAAACTTGAACTTCGTTTGAAGTCTTCCATCAATTGTATCTTGAGCATTGTGGTTGTGTTGATCTATAAAGGTACCGACAACCATAAATTATGTTGCTCCCATCATATGTGCTGTTAAATGCCAAGGGTATCCCTTTGCCCTGCAGTCGACACTTATAAATGACTTGCTATTCTTCTTGAAGGTATATGCGAATCCATTTACCACACTATAATAATAAAGCACAAGCCTCAACGCAGGTGTATCTTCAAAAGTTTAATTGCTGCTTATGATTTTATCTTTCCAAATGCCTTTGACAAGTTGATCTTTCATAAAGGCAATACAATCTATTGCAACTGTTGAGTTGAAATCCCTTACACAATCTATAGAGGAAATAATACTGGTTCCATCCATTGTAACGGTGTTTCTGTGCGAGGCTTCATTGTTTGCAAGTTATTGCATATGTCATGTGTACAATAAAAACTATGAGCTTATTATGCTAAGGTTTAATAAAGGTGAAATTATGAAATAATGGTACAAATCTTCATACTCATATTGAGTATACGACATTAATGGGTTGAACAGATGTCATGTTGTCTTCTTGGGGATCAGGATCCCTATGATCCAATATATACAAATTGGACTTCCTGTCACTCAACTTGACCAAATCTTTTAAACCAGCATTATTGACCAAATCTATGAGCAAAGTTGCGTCAAAGTCCAATTTATATCTAACTTGATGATGGTCAAGGTTCATTGATAGTTTATCTCTAATTTGTCTATGTAATTCTGAGACAGTAGTGTTATCATCAATAATCACCCCAACTGTTGATCCACCATGGTATTCCACAGAGTTACTAGTAATGACGATCTTACCATTAATATGGCAATAACAATAAATTCATTTGTTTAGAGTAGCTGAAGTCATCGTAAGTTCAGTCTATTATACATAAAATTATAAATGCAAAGGGGGCTCTTAATACACTACACTTCTAAGACATAGACATTTTCTGAGTTAAAGCTTGAACTGAAACCTTCAAATATGTATCCATGCAACTCTTATTTTTTGGGTATTATTTAGCACCATCGACCATAAATTCCATGAATGGAAATCACCTTATTCCTTTGTAAGGATATATGTATGCAAATAATTGTTGAGAGGACTTCAGATTGTAAACAGCTCTTTCTCAATAAATTCGAAAAGTTATGATTGGTAGTCCAAAAAGGGAAGTAGCAGTAGCATCTCAAATGTTGGGCGAAAAGATAGAAATTCATGTACAACATTATGGTGAAAGGAGCCGGTTCTAACCCATACCAGATTGTACCAACAAACTTGTTTCGAAGGGAACAATGGCTTCATGATTTGGAGGGAAAATTCCTAAGTACGCAAACAAGGGCATAGTTCAGTATGGGTGTAGTTTGACAAAATAATGCAAAGGGCATATGCGTGGACCATTGGATTTATATCTCAGACATTATGTTAAACTAAACAGGGGCATAAATGTCACTGCAGTAAAAAGGCTAACCCTAAAGGAACCTGCTCCAACCATAGTTTTTTGTAAGTCGCTCTATTACAACTAAAACTGATATTCCCTTTAAATAATAATAAATAATTATAGATATTTTTTGATTAAGGGTTTTTATGTGGATTTGAATTTAAACACAAAATATGAGAATGGAAATTTATATTTGAATGCATTATTAATATATGATACGTTTTATTGGCTATTACATGTTACATAAACGTTAGATTAAATATCTATATATTTATGCACTTAATAATCATATATATATAAACATATCTGGAGAATGTGCACAATTCTGAATAATTTATGAAAAAATTAGTATGAAGCTAACGCTATGCTTTTTTAGGAACTGGCTCCCACACAAGTAAGGAACCGACTCCATGCTTTATTAGAAACAGGCTCCCACAAAAGCAAGGAATCGATTCCATTCTTCTTTAAGACACATAAGCAGGGAATCGACTCCATGTTTCATTCAGAATTGACTCATTCTTAATCTTTCCCAATGAAAACTTTGAATAACCGACTTTCGTATAGGAGGGAACTGACTCTATTTTACTTAAAACCCTGCTCCCACTTATGAAGGAACTCGCTTCATATTAGTTACGAACCGGCTCCCACATTGTGCTTGAACCAACACCTTCTACAAATTAAAACTGAAGGACTGGTTCCCTAAAACCCCCTAAACACAAAACTCTTCAGTTACAGTTACCATTGCATTTAACAAAACCCACCAAGAATAGAAACACCAGTGGCCAAATCAGACATGGCATCGAAGACTTACATTTGGAAGAAGGCTCTTAAAGCAAAACAGAACCAGACAGTTAACCCAGAAGTAAACGATAGTGGCATAGACCCCCTGACATAGGCTCAACCTTGGCAACCCATAAAGGACTTTAACTTTCTGAAGCAAGAACATCACTTTAATGATCGTTTTGGGTCGAAAAAGCATGTTAGGAGTGTAGACACCTAATTTTGTTTGGCCCCTTTCCTTGTTAGTCTAAAAACATTTGAGATATAAAATTAGGACCTTTTCCACTGGAGGTAAATTTTCTTCAAGGGGACTGTACATTTTCAAGACCTATTTATATGTGTTTAAATGACCGTAGGTGCACGTGACAAAATTAATGACATTTCAAGGGTTGTATAAAGTAAATCTCGAATAAAAAAGAGGAATTCAAGCTAAAATAATTACCTTTTAACCTTATACTTTTGAAATTTTGAAATTTATTTATGCAGATGTTATTATGGTCAAACATCTCATTTTTTAAATATTTTTGAGAATTTTTGTTAAACTTAGAAAGTTGACTGTCATATGTTTTTATCGATACCAGCGTGGTATTTATGCTGATATGCACTTCGAAAAATCAGAAATAATTAAGGAAAAATTCATATTAGCATTTTATACAAAAAGGTGTCAAGTTATCCATTTTTATAATTAATTTTGAATTTTTTGAAGTACCGCGAGTATCATACTCATAAAATTTTTCAGTATAAATTGCTTCGGATTTCATATTTCCATCTTTATTTTTATAAATTAATATTTTGATTTATTTGATGGATAAATTTCTTTTTTATAAAATTTGAACACATTTTTAAAATTTTTTTGGATTTAAAATATGAGCTTTTCTTTATCTGTAAAATTTTTAGTAAAATCTTATCGGGTTTTAAACTTCAAAATTCTTTAAAAATTCATATTTAACTACCATTAAATTAGTTTTTCTTCATGTTTTCAAGATATGAGGTTTTCTACTCTATAAATTTTTTTGAGAAGACTTTTCTGGGTTTCTAATTTTGAAAAATCTTTAAATAGTATTATTTAATTCATATTAAATCAGTTTAAAAAAAATTATTTTATTTTATGATTTTGCATTTTCTTTCATAATTTTCCTCTATTTTCAAGATTCAGAGTTTTTTAGTCCGTAAATTTTTTCTGGGGGACTTTTCAGAGTTTATAATTTTTAAAATTTTTCAAATATCTTCATTAAATTCATATTAAATTAGCATTTTAAAAATCATTTTATTTTATGAGTTTTGCATTTTTTTCATAATTTCCTTCGTTTCTAAAATACAAAATTTTCTACTCTATAATTTTTTTAGGGAGGATTTTTTTGGTTTATAATTTTTAAAATTCTTTAAATATTATTGTTTAATTTTTATTAAATTATTTTTTCAAAATTAAATTTATTTTATGTGTTTTGCATTTTTAGAATTTTTTCTGTTTCCAAGATACGAAGTTTTTCTCTCCGTAAATTTGTCAGGAAGATTTTTTTAAGTTTATAATTTTTAAAATTCTTCAAATATTATTTTTTAAATCATATTAAATCAGTTTTGAAAAATTAATTTTATTTCATGAGTTTTGCATTTTCTTTCAATTTTTTTTCCAGGATACGGAGTTTTCTACTTCGTAAATTTTTTCGGCAAGATTCTTTTAAGTTTATAATTTTTAAAATTCTTTAAATATTATTGTTTAATACCTATTAAATTAGTTTGTAAAATTTTAATTTATTTTATGAGTTTGTATTTTTTTCATTTATGACCATTTTTTCAAGTAAGGGTTTTTCTCTAAAAGTTTTACAAGTTTACTATTTTTATTGTTTCCTACAAATTAAATGTTGCTTCTGTTGTTTGATTAAATTAAATTGATTATATAAAATTTTATTTCAAATATATGATTTTTAATTTTCATAATGTAATCTTTCTAATTAGTTTTTACGGTATAATTTTATAGATATTACAAATAGCTCACAAAATCTCTAGAAATGGATGATGTCATGGATGATATAAGCCACAAAATGATAAAAATAACAAATTTACATCAAATGACTTTTAATCTAAATCAAATCAATTAAAAAGCTAATTATTACTTAAATAAAAAAATAAAAAAAAGAAAGATGTTCAGCCAAGGGTTGTTTGTTCAGCTCTTGGACCGAAGGTTTCCCCTACAGATAGGGGAAGCATGAATTTAAAAG
>JBBYHM010000025.1:13662525-13690965 GCA_038381775.1 Adansonia rubrostipa
AGTTGTTTCTTGATTTTTGCTTGTAAAATAGGTTATTGTTGTCGTTGTTGAGATCTTAACCTTATTATATATGCATGTCGATATTTATATTTCTTTTTTTTTTATTTTCATGATAATATATGACTAAGTATATTTGTATATTCATTTTTATTTTATTTTATTTTGATTTTGGTTTATTAATATTTATTTATGTTCCTAATTTTTTTATGTCAAAGCATGCTTATGTTTGATGTTTTGGTTGGGTCGAATTTGATAGGTTCTTTTTTATGATGATTTTATGCATATTTTTGTAATAATTCCTTGTTTTTCTTGTTTCTAGGTTATTTTATAATATTAGTAAACATAGGGATTAATTTGTAAAATATGTAGAAATTTTTTTAGGCTAGTTTTGGCTCAACCAAAGGTGTCATGGGCCATGATAAAATTGATTCATGTGTTTCTAAACATGTTTTAGGTATTTTTCAAACTTTATTTTGTAATTTTTCAAACTTTATTTTGTAATTTTGCAAAGTTTAAAGACTAGTTTGCAAAAATAAAAAAAATTTATTTATGGTCAAAGGTGTTTGATTAAACCTTCATATGGATATTTTTCATAACTTATATGCACTGATTTTTACATGGTTAATCATATTTTGTGATGATTTATTATGGTTTTTTTAATTTAGACACCTAAGTGTAAAATTAGAAAAAGTGTAGGAATCATTTAGCAAACTTTAACATTTAGGGGTAAAATGGTTATTTTGTTATTTTAAAATATGTCTATTATTCCTATGGTCTTCCATAGGGGTATAGAAATAATCAAAACTTTTCATATCCTTTCGGATTTTTGCTAGGGCATGAAATGTAATTTTCAAAAAGTTTAGGGACTTAAATGCAATTTTTGCATATTAAGTCAATCATCATGTTTTAATTTTCCCCATTTAGAATAAGATAATTGTTTCCCATCATATTAGAGTCTTTAGGATAACCAAGATACTTTTATGCCAAAGGTATCCCAGGGGCATATTGGTAATTTTCTCCCGACTCGAGTCTTAGGTATTCACTAGGATGCTTTTAGGCCAAAGGTGCATATTTAGGATAGGTTCGCCCTTTTATTATCATTTTTTGGTCCTTAGGATAACCAAGATACTTTCATGTCAAAGGTATACCCTAGAGGCATTTCGATAATTTTTTGTAAAGCCGAATCTTAGGTATTCACGAGATATTTTTAGGCCAAAGGTGTAAATTTTGGATAGGTTTGCACTTTTGTTATCATTTTTGAGTCCTTAGGTTAACCAGGATATTTTTACGTCAAAGATATATCCTAGGGGCATTTTCATAATTTTGCATTAAAACCAAGTTTAATGTGATCACCGGGATATTTCTACGTCAAAAAAGTATAGTAAGAATAGGTTCATTTGTTTTCAAGTTTTAGAATCTCTAGGGTACCGAGATATTTATCTGTCGAATGTACACTTTAGTAAAATTTCATTAGTTTATTTTTATAACCGAGTCCTTTAGGGTCACTAGATACTTATATGTGGAAGGTGTACTTTAAGGGATATGTTGGTCATATCAAACACATTCGGATCCTTGGAGTCAAGTTTAATTCATTTTCGTCTAAATCGAGTCTTAGAGAGATTTTTATTTTATTAATACTTATAATAAAATTGGAATTTTTGTAAATTGAAGCAATGTCTCTGATCTTAAAATAGTATATAAAATTTCTACCAGAATATGCTAGGGATTCTATAGATTATTTTAATAACGAGACACCTTTTTCAAAATGAAAGTCAAAATTTTTCAATTTTTTGTAAAAATAAAACCTTTCATATTCCACAGGTTCTCTAGCGGGGTATGATAGAGAATGATAAAAATTTTCATGTTCTCTTGGTTCTCGGAGAGGATATGGAAGAAATTTGATTACCAAAAACATTAAAATCTGACTTTCTTTGAATAATAAATTTCTTTAATAAAATATTATGGGAATTATAATTAAATATTAAATATTGAAATCAAATAAAAATTAAAATTTTAGCTAATATAGGATTAATAAGGTACCAATTACCGGGCATCACAAGAAAATTGACCCTTACTTACGATTGTAACAGACTCACGGACCCTTTCAAGTGATCTCTAGTATGAGTGCAGATCACAGAGTTTGTTTTTAAGGATTTCGTAACCCTCAAAATATAAACTCTGATAGGTGACCAATCTCACCTAGCCAAAATAAGATTGGTGGCAACTTTAAAATAAATGGTCGTTTCATAATGACTATTTAGAGAAGTTGAGTGAGTGATTCATCTCGACAAGTGCCTAGACACAAAATAAGAATAATAATGATATGTGCCCCTAAAATGAAAGAAAATATTGATATTCAAATATATGTAGGAATAATGGGCATACTTGCCATTTTTAAGTTCGGTAGGTCAAGATTTGTATCCGGGCCATGTTGTGATAGCTTGGCTACTCCATTTGGGATAGGCTAGAGAGTCAGGCCTAAAATTAATTCTGTCTTAACAAAATTTTGATTAATTTGGTTTCAATCGGTATTTAACTATAATTCCTTATATTTTCAAAAAAAAATTTGATTTATATGGAAATTTGGTATATATTCATATTTTTCACTAACACTCTTGTTCCCTTTGCAACATTATTTCTAGTGGCATTTAGGATAGGGATTTTTATTATTTTTGAAATTGTTGGGTCATAAAAGGTAAGTTGTTCTCTTGTACACATTGTGCAAATGCATATGCATTAGATTCTCTTCCACATATATGGAGGGGGCATAGGTACATATTATTTTTGGAGGGGGAGAAGTAGCTCTGCCTTTTGAGGTGTTAGCTTTGTCTGAGCCAGTGAAAAGCCTACCGGGTGTAAATTCCAACGCCTGCTTGAGGTGTTAGCCTTGTTATGGGCATGAAAGGTACTCCCACTCGAATTGAACCCTTTCTGAGATAAACCCATGAGGGATAAGGATTAGGCACCTTGTTAGTTCTTTTTGAACTGGGGGAGCAATTCAACAACCTTTTTGGATGATTAACTCAAACCTTATGCAATGAACCATAGAGGCTTCAACTAGTTAGAGCCATAACTAATTCTAGAGGGTACCAAATTAGGTACACAGAGGGAACATTTCTAACCTTTTACTCTTATAATTTAATTTTAATAAGTGTTGTTGTGTTGCTATGATACATTTATTTACTTTTTGCATTCGTTTGCTATATTATGAGGGATTTTTTTTGACTCAACATTTATATCCCATGGAAACTTGTAAATTCATTTCTGCATCTTTTGTTTTTACATCAGCAAAATTCATACCTTTATATGCTCATGCATTTATAATTTTTACAGTATACCAAAACAGTTCGATTTATTATATTTCTAAGCATCATGACATTAATGGTAATATTAGGATAAGAATCAGCATGTTAGAGTCCCTTCAAGAGGAATTTGGTTATGAAGTCCGGAGAATAGAAAAACAGGTTGAAAAATTAACAAAAATGATCAAGGGTGTAAAAAAAAAGCTTTGCCTAGGAATATCCTGGTCTTTGATGAATTCAGAAGGTCATAATTTAGGAGATAAATTGGAAGCCCGAGTAAGTGCTCTGGAAGGGGTAGTTAGAGGAATGGGATTGGAGATTCAAAAGATAAAACAGCAATTATTTGGATTGACAAAACTGTCAAAGATCTTCTAGGCGATCCCCAAG
This sequence comes from Adansonia rubrostipa, assembly GCA_038381775.1. NCBI lineage: Eukaryota > Viridiplantae > Streptophyta > Magnoliopsida > Malvales > Malvaceae > Adansonia > Adansonia rubrostipa. The sequence continues at coordinate 13,666,215 of JBBYHM010000025.1, forward strand.
GATTACTGTTGCCTTTAACCCAACCCTTGGCACTCAAAGACTGGACCTAGTGAACCATCATATCAAAATCCTAATCCTTGGTCGATGCAGATGATCGAAATAAATCCACCTAATTCTACACCTGCGCAGATTAGTTTGCCTTTTAACCCTGCAAGTCTCTATAGCTTTAGGCAGCCACCTTCTGATAACCATACCAAGAAAAGATCATGAAAGAATCATAAATTTGATTCAATCCCACTAACCTATAAGGAATTGTTTTTTATATTGCTTCAACATCAGCTTGTTATTCCCGAATACATTCATCCGTATCAACCTCTTTATCCTAAATGGTATAACATTAATGAAAATTACGAATACCATGCAAAAATATGAAGATATTCAATAGAAGCATGCTTTAACTTTAAAAAGAAAGTTTAAAAGCAACTTGATGCTGACATAATCTAGTTTGAACCAAAGACGAATGTTATTACTAAACTCCTACCTCGTTATTAAAGGCATTAAAACATCTGGGGCAACAAAATGATCAGGGAGACAATCATTTGGCTGTTGGGACTTGTAAATATAGGCTTTGTAAATATAATGTTTGGTAAATATAGGGCATGCAAATGAAGTGATCATGAAGGGTCTTATAAATATAAGCTTCAAAAAGAATGACTAGTACTTGCAAAGACTCCTTGAAGCACCAACATAGTTAGAAAAATAAAGTGTTTATAGGAGTGGTTTTTTTGTTTCTTGTTCTTTTGAATCTTGTAAATATTCACCAACTATGAATAAATAAATTAGTGGCTTTGGTTGATGAAATGACAGTGTAGAATCATGACTCAAATCCCATAGATTATTGCCCTTGCAATAATCTTAATGGCTGATTTTAGCTCATTGCTTGGTATTTAATTCGTCTCATCAGATACTATTTTATTTATTCATTCATTCCTTCATTTATTCATTCTTTCATTTGTCCATTAATTCATACATTAACTTTTCCATTTATTGACATGCATACATGAATAAAAATAAACATAGATGTTGACAAGACATATGTATTCACGCATATTGATTTAAGTTTTTTTTTCATTTTTAAGGGTGAAGTACTGCAAGTTCAATGAAGTTACTTGAAACAAACATGCCTGCTTAAACTCAGTAAGTATTATTTAAGGGAAGTACATGGTTAAAGACAATGCGTTAGCATTTAGGATATACAGTCAGTGGACATTAGCCTTCCACATTAACATTGGTGCCCCTTCACAAGGGCCAGATACAAAAATAGTTGCACAAAAAGGAAAAGTTCATGCAAAAGTAAAACTATGACCCAAAAAATTATTATTATTGTAAACAGTCCTGTATTATACCAACATTTTTGCCAGAGATATAGGGAGTAAAAGTTGAAATGCAATTATCTCAAAATAATTAATCTTTATTACACCAACACTTCTGTCATGGATCCAGGGAAGTACAAGTTGAAAGGCAATTACCTAAAAATACTCAATCTTTATTATACCAATACTTCTACTGGGGATCCAAGGAACTACAAATTTAAATGCAATTATCTCAAAATAAATTAAACACTTTTGCCAAGGATCTGGAGTACAAGTTGAAATGCAATTATCTCAAAATATTTAATCTTTATTATACCAATATTTCTACTAGGGATCCTAGGAAGTACAAGTTGAAATGTAATTATCCCAAAACATTCTATCTTTATGATACCAACGCTTATGCCGGAGATTCAGGGGAATACAAACTAAAAGGCAATTACTTAATAGTATTCAATTTTTGAGAAGCCAGTCCTATAATACATATTCATGCCGACCAAGAAGGTAATACGTAGCATATGTGAGATGAAAGAGTCATCTTATTATTAAACACCAATAAGTCATAGCTGATTGAAACCAGGACCATACAAATATAAGAAAACAAGGAAATCCATTCGGACACTATCCTCGACCTCAGCCTTTCATTGTTCAGCGACCTTAACAGAATCACATATTCCAACAAAGCAGGGAAAACACCCTACCCAAGGTGGTATAATCTAAATGTTCAGGTGCAACACCTTTTGTCTAAAGATTTCGTCAATCAATGCATGCGTTCAATGTGAGAATAATTGGGAATATTAGCATGGTCAGTACGAGATCGTAAGCTTTTAAAAATTCCAACTTAAATTACTTGGATGATTTTTTGCTATGTAATCAGCTTTTGGATTTATCTTCTCTGCTAATAAATTTAGTAAAAAGTCATATAGTGGTTGTCCTCATGGCATGATTGAGATTACAGGAAATAACCACACATCTTATGGAATTCTTAAATTTGAGGACTTAGAGTTTGATATACCTCTTGATCTTCCATTAGCTGACCTACAGTTTAGCCCCTAATGATGCAATGCAGTGAAATTCTAAGAGCTGATGGATGTCTATTAAGAATGATTATTTAAAGGGTCATAGGCCTTATCGTAGTATGCCAATCAAGGGCATCTTCTATCTTGACTTTAAAACATTGTACTTTTTTTTTTAAAATTTGTAATTATAAGATAATTTTGGTTCATAAATAGTAATGGAACATGAATTTTGTTAATAACAATTTCCAATATCTAGGATAATGAGAACATTTTGGAATTTTTTTTTTATAGGTGATCACCATTTGTTTAAACTCTCTCAAAAATGTTCTTTACCTCCATATATATGATTGTCCCAAACATTTAACTGTGGACCTTTCACCACTAGAGACCCTCTACATCTAAGCGTCTTTTTCTATAGATTCTTTGAAGGTTTTACAAATAGGTTATGCTCCTAAAAGATTTAGATAATGATAGTTTGACACATCTTAAAATAATGATAGTAATTTTGATATATCTTTTATTTCGATAACATCTTGCCATGACTTCCTTGACACTCTTCCAAATCCTTGATTCAGGAAAAATAAGAGTAAAAGTGAGCCAAAAATACCTTTTTTATTTTAACAAAACCTTTTTAAACCAATTTTTGAGAAATAAGATATGACATCCAAGAGTTTTTCCATGATAATCCAATTTTTTTCTGTCTTAAAAGGTTTAACCGACCGTTGGTGGCTATGAAACTAATAGTATTAAGAGGTATACCTTAAGCCTTTATTAAGTGCAACATCATGTTATTGAAGCATTCAAAATGATTTCAGAATCCTTTTTCCTAATAAAATGCTTGACAGTTCAAATAGTTATGGTTGAAATGAAAATGGCCCTCTTTCTCTATCCCTTCTTAAATATAGAAATTAATCCCCTTACAATCCCCTTTGAGCCTGATAGTTTATTTTCTTTCTTTAAACCTTAATCAAGAATCATCCTCTAAACTGAGGGGCAAGTGAAGCAAAACTTCATGATCAGAAATGGGAAATTCCAATCTAGTGTTACAAGTAGAACAAGTCAGATGCCATAAGGAAAATTTTGACGATTGATGAAAGTCTAAGTTTCAAGTCCAAACATTCAAAGTGGAAAATGAAAAAGTTCAAAATTCAATTTCCAAGTTCAAATATTCGTCGTGAAAATTAAAGAAAGTTCAAGTTTTTAAGTTCAAGTATTCAAAGTCAAGAAATAAAGAAAGTTCAAATTTCATATTTTTCAAAGTAAAAATAAATCTAGAAAGTTCAAATTTTAAGTTTACAAGTAAAAATGAAGCAAGCCAAAGTAAATGAAGAAATATAGATGTGCTTCACCTTGGAAGGCATGCTGGGTTCAGCTTTGCTAAAGAAAAGTGATCCTTGATTCAATTATTGTTAGACACTTGATTTGGGCCAATTTATCCTTTTTTCTAAACCTTGAACTATGGCCTATGTTACTTACCAAACAAAGTCTATTTTGATCAAACATAGCTATCTAAGCTATCGGGGTATTCTTATAAAGCTCTTTAAAATTTCATCTTTTTGAATGATTTTTGAGTCTTTAATAATATGAAAAGGCAAACTTAAAGGCCTAGGAATTGCCCCTAAATCAACAAAGATAACCACCAATTAGAGAAAACCCTTCATGTTGATTTAGAAATTACCCCTAACCTTTGAAAATTTCATGACAGCAATCACAGGTTGAGTCAAATGCCTAAACATTGATTCATTTTAAAAATAAACTTTTAAAACTTTTGTGCCCAAACTTGGAAATTGATGCTTACCAAAGGCCTTTTAAATAAATCCTTTTTAAGACTTGGTGTTTACTAGCATTAGTTTAACGCCTGTCAGACTATTGTATGTGAAGATTAAAAACATGTTATGACTTGATTGTTTGTCTTTCAAGGAACTCCTATGAAACGAACATCCATTTGAATTTAGTCTTGATAAACCCCGACTTTGTTATATCAATTTCTTGAAGATAAATTTTAGCAGTGCCACACCATTTGTGTCTCCAAATTTATTTTTTATCTCATTCAAAGAACTCACGAATGGTGACCATTGATCAGAAGAAAGTTTTAACATCATGATAAAGATAGCACATCCATTACATTTGATATTAGAAAATCCATGGTTGAAGTTGGTTTTGAATTTTCATAGATTTTGATCGAGTAAACTTTTTCCTCAGGTCAGAATAAGAAGGTGATCTTATTCCATAAATCCTACAATTTTGATGAAATACGATACTTTTCATTATTTTAATAGAAGTTTGCGAATATGCCTTGAACATGATATTTATCCAACTTCATAAATTATATCTTTGAATTGATGAACACTAATTTCATATTTGATGACTTTTCAAGAAAGGTTAAACGATGCTCTGAAGAAACATGTCACCTTTTCACGTGATCCTATGTTAAGATTTGTGAAGAAGGCAGAAAAAAACTTTGATGATGATATTTGAAGCATTTAGAAGTTTTCATTCTCAATAAAACCTTCCAAAATCTATGCCCGACATAGCTAGCTAGAATGGTAGTCAGTCGATAGTGGCGCCCTTTCAAAGTCTTTGATGGTGATATTTGAAGCATTTAGAAGTTTTTGTTCTCAATGAAACCTTCTAAAATCTATGCCCGATGTAGCTGGCCGGAATGGTAGTCAATTTATAGTGACGTCCTTTCAAAGTCTTCAATGGTGATATTCGAAGCATTCAGAAGTTTACGTTCTTAATAAAACCTTCCAAAATCTATGCCTGACGTAGTTGGCTGGAATGGTAGTTAGTCAATAGTAGTGTCTCTTCAAAGTCTTCAATGGTGATATTCAAAACATTAAAAAGTTTTCGTTCTTAATGAACCCTCCTAAAATCTACGCTCGATGTAGCTGGCCGAAATGGTAGTCAGTCAAATGTGGTGTCCTTTCAAAGTTTTCCATGGAAATATTTTAAACGTCCATAGAAATTAGAACCTAATCCTTTATGATCACCAGTAAGGTGTACAAGAGGAATAGGTTCATTTATGTTAGAACCAAATCCTTGTGATCATCGAGATGCTTCTATGCCAAAGGTGTACAGGGGGAAAGGTTCATCGGTTATTGGTCAGCTTCATTTGGTTAGGAACTAATAAAGTAGGATGTCCAACTTCATCTGATTCTGTAGAAGGATCGATGAAGTTTTTCATAGGTGTAAGTCAATTTCATCCAGTTAAGCAGAAAGATCGATGAAGTTTTCATAGGTTTATTTCAGTTGATGTATATATATGGTGTAGAAAAAGAAATCTTTGTTTGCTGAGTTGGTTTTTTGTTATTGTTTTGGTTTAATGGATACTTTTTAAATTTTGTTGGTTAAAAAAAACTCTTTTACAAAAATTTTGTAAGGCTCGAACAAAATTATGTCTATTTGGTCTTTAACTATTCTTGATTCTCAGCAACGGTCAAAGAGGGGCAACTGTAGACACTTAATTTTGTCCGGGCCCCCTTCTTTGTTAGTTTAAAAACATTCGAGATATAAAATCAGGCACCTTTCCATTGGAGGTAAATTTTCTTCAAGAGGAGTGTACATTTTCAAGACCTATTTAAATGTGTTAAAATGATCGTAGGCGCACGTGACAAAATTAGCGTCATTTAAACGATCGTATAGAGTAAATCTCGGATAAAAAAGATGAACTCAAGGTAAAATAATTAGCTTTTAACCTTATACTTTTGAATTTTTAAAATTTGTTTTTGCAGATGTTATTATGGTCTAACTTCTCATTTTTAAAAAATTTTCAAGAATTTTTTATTAAATTTAGGAAGTTGACTATCATATATTTTTATCGATATCAGTATGGTATTTATACTGATATGCACTCTGAAAAATAAAAAATAATCAAGAAAAAATTTTGTATTTACATTTTATACCGCAAGGTGTCAAGTTGTCCATTCGTTTAATTAATTTTAAATTTTTTGTAGTACTGTATCATACGCGCAAAATTTTTCAGAATAAATTGCGTCAGATTTTATATTTTCATCTTTGTTTTTATACATTAATATTTTGATTAATGTGATGGATAAAATTTATTTTCATAAAATCTGAACATATTTTTAAAAATTTTCTAGCTTTAAAATACGAGTTTTTCTTTATCTGTAAAATTTTTGATGGAATCTTATCAGGTTTTCAAATTCAAAATTCTTTAAAAATTCACATTTACTTACCATTAAATGAGTTTTTTCAAAATTTATTTTATTTTATAACTTTTACATTTTCTTTCTGTTCTCTAGATATAAGGTTTTTTATTCCTTAAATTTTTTTTAGAAGACTTACCTGAGTTTCTAATTTTTAAAAGTCTTCAAATATTATTATTTAATTCATACTAAATCAGTTTCAAAAAATTTATTTTATTCTATTAGTTTTACATTTTCTTTCATAATTTTCTCCTATTTCTAAGATTCAAAGTTTTTTAGTCCGTAAATTTTTTTGGGGGGACTTTTCTAAGTTTAAAATTTTTAAAATTCTTCAAATATGTTCATTAAATTCATTTTAAATCATTTTTTTAAATTTATTTTATTTTATGAGTTTTACATTTTTTTCATAATTTTCTTCGTTTTCCAAAGTACTGAATTTTTTACTCCATAAATTTATTAGGGAGATTTTTTTTCAGTTTATAATTTTTAAAATTCTTTAAATATTATTTTTTAATTTGTATTGAAACAGTTTTTTAAAATTCAATTTATTTTATATGTTTTAAATTTTTTAAGATTTTTTCTGTTTCCAAGATACGAAGTCTTCTGCTCCGTAAAATTTTTTCGAGAAAATTTTTTCTAAGTTTATAATTTTTAAAATTCTTCAAATATTATTGTTTAAATCATATTAAATTAGTTTTGAAAATTTTAATTTATTTTATGAGTTTTAAAATTTTTTCTATTACCAAGATATGGAATTTTCTAGTCCATAAATATTTTCGAGAAGATTTTTCTGAGTTTTTAATTTTTAAAAATCTTCAAATATTATTTTTTAATTCATATTAAATCAATTTTGAGAAATTCATTTTATTTCAAATTTTTTTTGTTTCCAGTATATGGAGTTTTCTACTCCATAAATTTTTTTAGTAAAATTTTTTTGAGTTTATCCAGGGCATGTTGCAACCAGGAGGAAGACATATTAATGTAAGGTTTTTGTTGCAGCTCGACTTTTCATACGTTGATAATTTGAAACGTTATTGGTTAGGAAATTTGATTGAACCATCAATTTAATACTATAAGAGATTAGTCTGGTTATTTTACAATAACATTGACATAGGAAGAAATGATAGTGTAGAAGAATGTTTTGAAAACATTGCTAAGATTTTGGATGTCATTTTTTTCTCACATATGTTGGCGAAAGCAATTACTGGTCAGCCCAGAAGTTTGTGTGAAGCATTTGGTATGGATTTGGTGCCCTGTAGTCAATGTGAACCATATATGAGTGCGTGCATATTAGATCATGCTAAGGTCATGTTTAAGGACACATCTCTGCAATGTATTAAAACTAATGCTAATAACCTAAACATACATGAAAAACTGTTTCATTTGATAGTAGTTCACATACTGCTCCTTAAATGAGGGAAATTTGCCACGATAAGTCATGAAGATATATGGCTTATGTCTTGTTTGATGAAGGGCAAAAATTTGGGTTTACATTTCATTATTCCATCAAAAATTAGGGTAGCCTACAATAGTAATAGGAGAATCCTACCATATGCATCCCTTATATTTGAGTTCCTCCAATGTTGTGGAGTTTGTACCACCAATGAAATTGGAACTTCAATTTCTAAAACTTATGCAATAGGACAGGCTAGCCTGAAGAAGGCTAGCTTTGACTTCGATGGAGGTAATAAACCGAATGCAACAAAATGAAGTAAAAGAAAAGGTCAGACTTAACTAGATCTTCAGCGACGGACGTATCAAGTGCACTTCCCAAAAATGAGGAGTCATTGACCATTAGCATGGTAAAATCATTGAGAACAAAAATGGATAAAATAAGGAACACATGGCAGTAATGAGATCTGATGTCCCGAGCATGGGCAAAGAGATTGCTTTTCTGGTTAACTTTGTTAGAGACTAGGTTGTGCCTAAATTATCTGCCTAATTCAATTACTAAAGAGCGTAAATGAAGACATAACTGCCGTTGTTGAGGGGGAACGCTCAGGGGATGATGAGGTATATGGTAGTTCCCAATTACAAATATGGCATTTTAATAGTATGGGTGTTAATTGATTTCATTTTTCCTTTTTCCTTGCCTTTAGTTAGTTTCGTTATGGATTATGGTAACCCTATTACCATATATGGATCGACTAATGATCCTGACTTAATATGAAAAAGACTAAATTATAATAATCGACAACCAGAGCGAAATACCTAGAAACTCATTATCCTTGATGTCAATGGGGTTTTGGCAGATATAGTCCACTCGTCAGAGTGTCCACCAAATTTTAAAAAGAGAAAATCCACTTTTATACAAGTAAGGCAGTCATTCTGTATCAGTATGATAGCAGCATAGTAGTTTTTTATTAACAAAATGCTTTACAATCAGTGGTAACTTCCTTTCCCTGGTACATTTTTATGAATAAATTACATGATTTCTCAGTTTTGTGGAGACCATTCTATGAGGATTTCATATGGTTCTGCGTTAACACCTTTGAAATTGGGTTTGGCCATCTAGAAGCAAGTAATGCATTAAATCCTAGTGTTAAACTGTTCAGACCCTAAACATATTTGTCATATGTTAAGATGCAAATAAAACTTGGACAATGATCTAACATATTTGTTGGGTGATGTGAAGGACAAATTATTGTTTTGTTGGGTAAAATATTGCAAACTTCATTGAAATTTTGTAAAATGTATCACGATCAAGTAAGTTTAAACCTAACATATCGATGTCTTATATTGTAGGATGCATAACACTGTACAAAAATGAAATACAGCACTATTCAACAACCCAGCTAAGCTTTCATTGTTTAAGGATCTACAGAATCTATGAGATTGATGTGAGGGCCTTAGGGAGAAGGGTTATGATGAGTCTAACATGTTTTTAGATGACACCCCTTACAAATCCTTGCTAAATCCTATAAGTAATGTTATGAATCCGATATCATGAAATAGGTAACTTTCTTACATAATTTAAGAATTCACCTTTGAGTTATTTTCCCCCTCCCATTGATTTAATTTGCCTGATTGAATGATATCACTATTTTGAAATGTGATGCAGCCACACAATGCAATATTCTCATATCTATAAAAATTTAGGGAAGACAGTGATGTTTCATTAGATGAATTTAAATTACGAATCGTAAAAGGACTTTGTACATTCACTTATTACATCCCATATACATCAATTGAACTACTGTATTATCTTTAAGTAGAGACTTTCATCCTTGATACATGCAAAATGTAATGCCACTAACATAATAACTTTAACATCCATAACCATTAAGGGATCACTCAGAGTATATCCGGAGAAATTGGTAGAAGTAGAAAACATCAAAGACTTCGTATTGCAGAACCAATTTGTACAAGAGCCTATCACTAAAGGACACAAGGATTAGGAGTTTTACTCATGAGTTATTAGGAGTTTAGGAGGAACTACACCCTAAATAATATAGGAACATTCAGTTTTTGGCTCTATTGTGCTAAAAGCTAATCACTTTCTTAACTTCTGTCTATTGGTTTCAGGTGCTTATATCTGTACAATGAGATGTATACAACAACAGAAATGAACATCTGATGTATTGAATGATTATATTCAATTATAAAAATGTATTTTCTAGCTATTTACGACTTTTGTATGAATGGATATACAATTTTAATATTCAAAGATCTTAAGTTGCACATAAAGTTATGGTGTAAGCAATGTTGAATTTGCTCAAACATCCATGCAAATAGCTATTAAATTCGCTAAAATAGCTATATTACTATAATAACAAATTAAAGCTGAAGATAATCATATTCTATGAGGGAAAAGAATACAAATGCACATATATTGAAAGCTGAATACATATACCCCTAATATAAATAGCCGAATATATAAACCTGGCATGTTTATCCCTAAATCCATGTAAGCACATCTAACATAGATTTGAGCTTCTACATTAGTTTTAGCTTGATCTCAATTCCCGCCTCAAACTCAGTAGTATATTTATCCATATACATCTGACCGATCTGTTGAAGTTCTTCTATACAAGATTCTGTGTTGTGTTGATCAATTTCTATGTATTATTCATCTCTTTATAGTGCTCGAACATGTCATAGTTGTAGTCATCGATCTCGAAGACATTTCATATGCTTAATATCAGTTAGTCTAAACCAAAACATATTATGGACCACAGAATGACAAATATAGAGTGTGTATTGAATATAAATTGGTTGTCTGATCAGTTAAATTCATGTTAAACTATTATCCCATAACTACCTTCCATAGTGGGATGTCTACATTGTATGCCGTAACTTTTGAAAAATGTTGATTGATGGTAAAATAATACCCGTCATTCAGTTGATTAATATTTTCAAATTAATAGTTTATTTTTAAAGTATTTAATTTAATTTTATATGAATGTACATATGATTGTAAATAAATGTACATAGAGCATTTATGGAATTTACACAGTGCAGTAACTAAATATACATATGGTAATCACTGAATGTACATTTCAGAATTTCTGAATATACATATGATAATTTCTAAATGTACATATTAGATTTACTACATGTATGAAACTATATATACGTACATTTAGTAACTAAATGTATGTATGAATATAACTAAATATACGTATGATAATCACTATCAGGCTAAATTAGCAAAGCTGATTTGTCATTAGACGATTGTCACTTTATTGGTAAAGAAAGATGTCAAGAATATCATGTAGTATCCTATGTACAAACAAATTCTAATGTTAAGTGTACAAATAAGTTTCAAAAGAGCTGTGTAGATAGTATGGATGATAGCTAATATAATTATTTGCTGGTATAAATGGATTAATATTAAGGACAACAACAAGTGCAAATGGATAATTACCAAAATCTAGAAATGGATTTATATTATATAATATAAGATGTACAATATTCCTGTACATTATTCAAATAATTTAATCTATAGCTTTCATGACCATAAACCCTTATAAACCCTATACCAATTTCAAAATGTTTATGTTAATCCTATGTACACTTTATATGCCCCAAACACTAGTCAACATGCTTAGTACTCTATCCTTTTTGTATTCCTTGAGTCCAAAATCAATTGTGTCATGAGTTTCAGTCTATACTTCTTGGCATTCGCCTATACAAAAGCCAACACTTTTGTTATCACATAAATAACAGTTATGACTGGAAATGAAAAGTGAATCTTATGCACTACATACTCACCCGATTCAATGGTGGAGTGATTCGGCCATTCCAATCTTGTAAATGTTTAATTAAAAATCCCTCATAATCATTAGAATTGAAATACAATGCAAAAAGTAGTTAAGTCTAAGCCCACTATAAATGCAAAACTAGAAAAAATTGACCCAAACTAATTTTATGATAAACAATTCAAGATTTACTCGTCATTTAACTACCACTCCAATTGAACGCGTCTCTCTTTGTACTACTGAATTGCATCTATGATTGGATGGTTCCACTCATGTGGCAAAATGGGTAAAACCTTCTGCAGTAAGTGGGAACATATATCATGTCAAAATTACCTAAATTTTATCCTTAATGTATCACCTTAAATGAAGGTAGTATAAGTTATGTTTTCTTATATGTTACCAATTATCTAGGGAATCGAAAATGATCGCTCCCTAACCGTGACCTTTTGAAATAAATAACTTTTATCTCAGAAAATGCCGTATTAATGCAGTATGTAATCCAATGATTGTTTGCACATAATTGCATGCATATCTAACAATTATATAAAATATTAAAAAAACACCATTATTGTTTACATATACAAATGACTTATTTCATCTTATATGCATAACTGATACATACTAATTGAGCTCTTGCTATTTTAGCATTATATAGTTCAACCGCTATAAAATTAGCAAAATGAATCATGACATCATTTTGGGCTATCTTTCCTTTAGAATTGTTGTGCAATATCGCACCTTACATGAAAATGTCACTGCATATTAATATCTGCTAACTATGACAACAAACATTCAATGAAACATTTCATTCTAATGTATATCTCATCAGAAGGTCAACTTCATATCGCTAATTACAACATCAAAACAACCCAACATAGCTTTGATTTCTTACTTACATAGACTTTCTCTGCATTAATCACGGGAACATACATCTCCACTACCTAAAATATATGTACATAAATAAACTATTATGTTCATCATGAGAATCATTAACATTCATGTAATGCAATATGTACAAAAGACAAGTTTAACATACCATGTTACTGACCCAATTGGATTTGGCTAAGGATAAGATGTCCATCCTTGTTAGATCCTAACCATGCATTTCGCAGAGCAATTCCCTACAACAGATTGTGATTGACATGTTATAATACTTTTAAATGTAAAGATGACAATGTACAATATGTATGCTGAACTCACTCCATAGGTAAATTTTCATCCCATGCATACTCGACCACAGCACTTTCAAGTTTCAACAATGAGCCAAGTGGCCAAGCAAACAAATAAGGTGATTAAAGATTGCCAGCAACCCTAACTGCCCTATAAACACCTAGAGAACTCCTAATCATGCTCAATTAGCATCACCATGTATTTCTTCTTCTGCCATAACTAACACCTCATCCTCAAATATTACACCCCCTCTGACACTTTAACTTTTGAAGGAGGAGGCGACACATTTATTGTAAAACTGTAACCAATATCAAATGGTCTACACTGACGTGATGAGGATCTTTCCATCTCTCTGATGATGGTTGTCACCTCTCTCTGCCTCGGGTACTACATTTTGCAACATTTGCCATTCCACTATTTCCATGTGATGATGATAGCTTTGCTAGTGCCATCATATCAAAGAAATTATCTTTGTTTAATCTCGCAACCTTCTAGTTTCGCTTCATGATCTCGTCAATTCGTGACTTGATCCTTTGCAATATAACCTATAGCATAAGATTATTTATACAATGCATTAGTTGAAAAAGATTGAATTACCAACATATGACCCAAAACTATATAAAACATAGCCTTCATTCTTACCTATGCTAATTGTTAATAGCAATCAAAGGTTACACTTTATAGGCCGAATAAGAAAAAGGAAAATTAAGCATACCATCACCTTTGAATCCAGTTGCAAGGATTCATTTCCCTTGCCATTTTCATTCATCACTGGTTCAATGTCACTTACAACCTATAAATATAATTACACAATAGTTATGATAACAATAGTTGTAATAGCCGTAAATATTCAGTTCGCTGTTATAATGCATAACTATTTAACTTATAACCAAAAAAAAAAAACTTTTAACAATATCACTATAGTTACCTGCCTGAAACCATATCCACCATACTCTTTCTCTAGCTGTATGTGTCTTTCGATCGAGTTATCATCCCCATCTGCTTATTTGGGACACTGCACAGGGTACGTATCTTTCGGATAGGACAACCTTATCCAAATAAAACATCTATAAATTTTCTATATTATATCTCCAGTTGAAGCTTACTAGGATAATGGGATGCACTGAAATTAGTCACCAAAGCATAATTTTTTATAACTAGAGAAATAAGATGCAACCGGTCAGCTATATTATGCATTTCCCTCTTTTATGCTTCCTAATAGCATCAACCAACTGCTTCAACGTAAACCTACCCCAATTATATGCCTTGATTTGCATTAGATCAAAGATGATCTTCATGAGCTTTAAATTAACCTTCACCCTACTACTCGGTGCTAAGATGGACCCTATCACATACAATATAAATAGGCTCTTCCAATCATCTAAATATGTTACAGTACGTAACATATCCTTAACATCTGACAATGAATTTGAAGGCAAAACCCTATTGTACCATGCCTTTGTCTCATCACTCTCGTCCATAGATTGTTCAGTAACTTCTACCTTACTACAAGGAATGCCAAACCCTAGACCAATATTAGCATCCTTAATTGCAATGACATAGTTCGGCCATGTCAAAGCATTATTTAATGTGTCAAAATGTTCAATCAACCATATACACAATTGGTAATGTAAAAAGGTTACTCTAAAACTCAAAAAACCATCAAAACTTATTTTGCTAGGTGCATTCTCCTTTCTATCATTACCTATAACAACCTCATTCATTAACCTAACCAACCTATTTGGGCTGCAACGAGTACTTAGTTTACAATCGGGCTATAATTTTATACGGTCTCATGTTAGCTAAAATTGGCAAATATTAATACATTAAACCATATACTATAAGAAAATATAACTTTACCTCTGCAACTTTTATTTTCTTTTTTGCACTCCTACGACAACTTCGATCCATTTGTGCCTTGGTTTTATGTTACACCTACAATTATTATACTGTTATAAATCTAGATCCATGTATATATATATATATATATATTAAAAATAACCTTTCAAAATTAAAACACTTCTCCATTGACACATTCTTATTGTTAAAATCACAATCCCATTATACTACCAATTAATAAGACATTGTATACTAAAACTCATAACTTAAAAATTTCTATGTTAATTAATCTTGCTTGCCAAGTTCTAACAAGTACAACATTTCTTACCCTAAAATGCAGCCATTGCTAATAGGGTTACAGCATTCATAAGCAATACTTCTATAGGAAATGTATCTGACAACTACAGCTTTATACATAGAGCAACAGTAACTCCTACAAGTGTACATATATCTTTGGTTTCCAATTTTTTTTCTCAACACAATAAACATAAACATGTATTTTGACCTTGTTTTTAGCATAATCCTGCTGAACATATACCTAAATCTTATAATTACAAAATCTTTTTTAAAACTAACCCTAAACATATTATGCCTAATAAGAGAAACAATTTTTTTTCCTAATAATTTAATTTAACATTCAAAACTACCAACATCATACCTTAACTTCCTTGCAATATCACTTTCTCCAGAATTATAGAATCTGGAAACACCAATATCGCCACTAACAAAGAAACTTGAGGTTGACCAACACAAAGAGGAAAATGTGGTCGAAAAATTTACATATGTCAGGTCAAAATATAGTTGGTTCTTTCAATTGGAGTTGGAAAAAGGTCGGTGATGGTAATTTATGATAAGTCAAGCTAAGGTTAAAACTAGGTAGGAGAGGAAATTTAGTTTCTCACTAAGGGTATAATAGTAACTTCTAGTTTCTTATTATTATTTTTGATAATTGGTATTTCCATTTATTTATTAATTTTCCTGCATTTCACTTTTTTTCTTTATTTTTGGTAGATTTCCTTTTTTTGAAATTCTCCCAAATTAAGATTTAAAAATAAAAAGTTTCAAATGGAGGTCTCGCTCTCTCTTTATGGTTTTTTCTTCGTCTTCGCATCTAGAGTTTTTTTTTTTTTTTGGTTGCAACATAGACTAAAGAGTTTAAATTAAATAAATTGTTACAATTTTTTTTATTTTGATGCATGATCCAGTAATTTTTGATACGACACAATTACAAAATATAATATAATATGATAAAATAATTCAAACATAATAAAAAAAAGTATAAACACAACAAGAATGTGTAAATTTATCAAAATTATATAACATTAATTATTAACGTATAAAAATTTATATACCTATATGAGATTTTAAATTTGATTATAATAATAAACATACATAAATATAACATGAATAGACTAAGTTTTAACTTTATTGTTACTTTGTTTAAACAATACTCTTACCTTCATGGCCTAGATTATTTGCCAAAATGGTCCATTCGCCCTCAACCTTAAATAAAAATTTTAATTTAAGTTTAGTTCAATAAATTTTTATTTTATTAATGAAAATCTATTTAAATTTAAAATATATTTTAAATAGTAATATAAATTTTTTTTTACTAGTAAGAAATACCATTAGGGGAAAATGTTTAGAAGAGAAAAAAAAAGACTAGTAAGGAAAAGTGTTTACAAGAGAGAAAAAAAAAAAGAAAGTAAAGAAAGACTAGTATAAAAAATGTTTACAAGAGGGAAAAGTAAACAAGGCTTTCTCAAATTTTTTTTATGCTTCTTCAATACATGTTTCCTTCTTTTTATAAATGGATTACTTTTGTTTTTTAGCATTATACAATTATTTTTATTTTATCCTTGTCTTCTTACATCAACTTTTGTTTTCTTGCCATTTACAAAGGCCTTTGTCATCACATCTTGACTGGATTAATGAAACAGTCATCTTTCAAATATATCTTTAGATTAGTTCCTTTTTTATATTTGGATTCGAGTTAAAGGCACCATCTTATGTCAAAGCAATAGCATCATTTTTAGCAATTATTTCAATTAAATCAATATGATTTTTTTTTGAAATATCAATTTTTTAAGGGGTTATTTTACTTAGTGGCCCTATTGTTGCTATGTCTTGTTCTTCCTTTTAAGTTTGCATCACACATTCATTGTTGCTTGTCGGGATATATTTTGATATACCACTTGGGAACAATATATTCATTTTCTATCAGTTTTAATGACTTTGTAATGTTGAGAGTTTCCTAATATCTCTTTTGTATTTTGAATTAATTTTATTGTTGAGTGAATAAAATAATTAAAAAATAGATTTTTCTATTTTTGAGGTAATTTTTTGTTGTCAAATTTTCACGCAAGTGCATGCGTCATAAACAAATAATATAGAGATGAAATAGATTATCGTTCCCATGAGGAATTGTATTAGAATTCATTAATTACTAAAATTAAAACAATTAACCTTATCCAAACAACCAATTAAAAAGACTATAAATAAAATTCAAATTAAACTAAAATTAACTCAATTAACAAAACAAAGAAGTTAAATAACGTTTACTTAATCAATAATAAAAGCCTATAATTACAACTTCCCTCAGCATTTCATTTAAATTTGTTTTACGCTCTTAACTTGAACAATGATAATGACTTGTCAACCTAGAGTTCTAATTTATTTATAAGTATCTTTCAATAGTTTTATAAAAATATCTCTTAATTAATTTACTATATTCCTATGCAAATTGAATTAAAAGAAATTCATTAAACTTAGACTCTAATTTTGTTACTTATGGCATGCATGTATATTCTTATCTAACATGCAGATCAATTCAGCCTAACAACTGAATATGAAACATATGTCATTCAATCTAGGTCTAAATACAAAATTCTTTTTTTTCGAGTTTGTTAACATTACCAAATCAATCTAATTGGTAGCCAATCAATTAAAAGCAAAAAGAACAAAATTGAACAAATAACTCAAATATCATTTACTCAAGAAAAGAGATTAAAATAATTCGAACAACATGTTGAGTTTCATTGTAACCCTAAAAAAATAAAATTACTTTATATTGATTAAATAAAATACAAACACTATAGTTTAACCATCATAGACATTATAATGTAGATAAAAATATTAAAGGAAAGAGAAACTAGGAGTTGTTAGGTCTCGAGCTTCAATTTTCTTCAAATCCTTCTCCAATTGCAAGTTTGCAATGGCTATTCTCTTCTTCAGAAAACTAAAAAAAAATAAAATCTGTAGATTATCTGGGATATCTCTAATTCTAAACCTAAAAGTCTTATATATAGGCAAAACCGAAGAGAAAAACTTGGTCTACAAGTAGCTCAATTAATTTATTTTTTGAAATTGCCCAACTGATTTCACTTTAATTCTTGATTAAGTTTTGTTCTTTTGAAAACTCCTTCAAAATTGGACCAACAAAAATACGAAAATATTTAAATAACTAAGTAATTTAAATATAACAAAAGTAGATAACACTAATTTAAAAATTACTAAAAATAAATAAAATCTAAATAAAAATATCTAAGGCTTAGCTAATTTAATGCACGTAATGAATTAAACAACTTTATTTTATAGAGTAGTCATTCCTTCTAATTCCAAATATGAGTTAGAGATATTTCTTTCCATATTAAAACCATAAGGTTTAGCAGAATGGAGTTCTTGGGTGAAGCTTCTGACAGAATCCAAATTTGATGAGGCTAAAAAAAATTCTCTTTGCCTAAATCCAATAGAATTATAGATATCAACTTTATAATAATTATAATATTTTTTTG
The DNA here is from genome assembly GCA_038381775.1 of Adansonia rubrostipa. NCBI lineage: Eukaryota > Viridiplantae > Streptophyta > Magnoliopsida > Malvales > Malvaceae > Adansonia > Adansonia rubrostipa. The sequence goes on from JBBYHM010000025.1 coordinate 13,684,717, forward strand.
CCAAAGGACTTTTTCAATCATAGATTTTATGAATGTTGGAAAATCTTTTCTTTTATCAGCAGTCACATTTAGCTATACTCTATTTCAATACTGGTTATATCGAAAGGTTCATGGCCAATAATGAAAAGGAGTTTAAAGACATTTTTTTGCCTTAAATAAACTCTGGACCAATAGCTTCTAAGTTTTTCTTGGAGACCAACAAGATGAAATGACTTAATTTTTCTACTGATATAATGACAGTGTCCAATTGGAGTATTTATTTGGCTTTTTCAAAAAGACAAATTCTTTTAATCTTTTCGAAAATTAGTTTGTGAAATCACCATTTAGATACTAAAAATATTGAGAATATTGTTTATATCCTTATAACTAGAATCTTTTTCTGCATCCCAATTTTTGATGAGGATACTAGAAAAAAAATAGATTTTTTAATTTTTTTTGTTTTCTGTAGCCTGTTTGGCTAAAGTTTGTGCTATCAGAGACATGCTTTTTCTGAAAGAAACTTTTCCCTCTAATATATGGATTTCCTTATATTATTCATTAATTCATAAAGATCATGTGACAAACCTGGATTAAAGAAATCATTGGCTGATTTTTTAGGTTCTTTTCATAATAAGAAAGCAATTTGTTTAACTAATTGAAAATATGTCATTACTTTCGATTATGGATTTTGGGACTATTCAATATATAGGAGTACGAGTTTTGATCTGTAATTGGATTAGTTACATAATGTACAAGTCTTGGGCTAGGTCTTTTTAGGCCTTTCGGTTGTTCGAGCCATTATGGTGGTATAAGGTAAATACCTAGAAGAAGTCCTTGTTCAATTCTTTTTTAGTATTCTTCTTGATTGTGGTCCATTCTCCTGAGCTTCTTTATCTTCTGGGTTCATAATTGTTTTTCAGCTTTAATTTTTTCTATTCAAATAATCAACCAAAAAATTTTAGTGCTTTTTATATGTTCAACTTTAAATTATACTAACATAAAAAATTATACCATCTAATCCTTTTGGATTTATTTCATTTTTTCTATTTTTTAGGAAATAGAGCTAGATTATCAGCTTTAATTAAAAACGCCACAGCTGCTAAATATATATGAAATCTTTTTATCACATTTATTATAGCTTGAAAAGATCATATAATAGTATTCATGGGGTTTAAATTTTCTAAAATTATAGTCATAATTCTTTCTTATTTAATAATAAAGCAAAAGGTTTATTTGAAAAACAATCGTAAAAACTCAACGCCTATAAATTTCAGTTCATGTTGGGTCAAATTCTAGTTTTTGTTTAACTTGGATTTTACAATAATATATGAATAGTTTTTTAATGTGCAAATGGATAGTTGCCTTAAAACATATTAAAAAATAAAAATTTTATATTTATATTTATTGTTAATAATTTATTTAATTTTTCAATAATTTTATTAATTTAATTGGTGTCAATTGACTTTTGACACTAAATTTAATATGAGCATTATTAATAATATAGATATATAAATAGTAAATCAAAAAAAATTATACATTATTTATTCGTAATTTTATTAAAAAATTATTCTTAAAAAAAACTATTTTCTCTTACGTTTGAATTACTCGGTGCATGAACGGCTATTAGAATAAAATATATATATGTATAAAATGCTGAAATTTATATCGGAATTTAATTATTATTTTTAATAAATTATTTTTATTGAATTAAAGAAAACATTAATTTTAATTTACCCTTTTAAATATCAACTTATCGAATCCAATCCAATGCATTGCACATTTGTTTAACATTTTCCAACTTCCAAATTCAAAACTTTCTCTCTTTCTTTTTTAAGTTTATATTTTCCAAAATTTCGGCTTCTTCTCTACTCCTCTTTCCCACTTAAAATAGTTTTAAAAAAAATAAAAATTCTCTACCTCATCACTCTCCGCAGGTGTTATAGGTATCGTACCAGTCAGTACGTATCGATTTTGACATATAACTATACCGACGATGATTAGTTTTGTTTCGGTCTTAATTTCAGTCTATACCAATTGTACCAATAGATATCAGTCTATTTTAATGGTACCGGTCGAAAATAACTGTACTAGTTAATATATAATATAAGCTTGTAAAAAAAAGTTAAACCAATATTGATCTTAAATATGATAAATATTTTACATAATTATGCATAAATTTGATGAATATTAGACATAATTATTCGTAAATTTAACGATCATTAAAAAATTTTAGCCTTACTATTAAACTGATATTAATTTTCTTACATTTGATGAAATTTTTTTTAGAACATTATTTATAATTAATGAATATTTAATATATGAAATTTATTTAATCTTATTTATTTCATATTTAAAAATATTTTATATATATATAAATTAAAAATATAAACTCCGATAAATTCGAAACGATATATCAAAATACAACGACATCAATATATATCTACATCAAAACAAAAACATACGTACACCGGGACGGTATGAACTACCTTTCTCTTACCTCAATTTCCATCCAGGTAACCTTTGTCTTAATTGCATCAGTTTAAGATGTTTTAATCGTTTCCTTTTTGGATTATCTAAATCGATATCGGGTATTTTTTTTTTTTAATTTTTTCAGTCCATGCATGTTTTATACCAAATTCTATGCTTTAATTTTCTTTTTCTTACATTTGGGATAACCAAAGCGGGTTTCTTTTATCTGTTTGATCCATCCTTGTTTCTAGATTGATCTTTCGGTGTTGATTTTGATGAAAGTTTAAATCTATGTATAGTTCAGTTATATGTTTTTCTATAGAGAAATAATTTTTATCAGTAATTTTTTATTCTCAAATAGGTTCTTGATTGTTTTGTTGTTATTTCTATTTCTTAATATGAAAGGAAAGAACCCTTTAGCACATTATGAGCAAAGCCTTAAAAAGATGGTTACTTTCCTAAGAACCCAAAAAAAAAAATGACAAGCAATTCTTTGAAAAGAATTTTTGCCTCAAAAGGAAAGCTCGGAGACTTTTTTACTAGTGGCATTATGCATTTCATCTGAGGATTGTTTTGTTGGCTCAATTTGGTTTATGCTATCCACAAAATTGACTTACATATGTTGACTCATCGGGTTTATGTTATCTACATAATTGGCTTATATATATGTTTTTAATCTTTATTTTACAGCTGAAGCAGGAGCTATGTAGCTAAAATAAGAGGGCATTCGACATTTTGTAAATAGAAGAGAGGGTGTTCTGGTTTGTAGAGGTGGTGGGACTTCTACGAGCTTAGCGTCCTCTCTCATTGCCTCTTTTTTTTTTTTTTTTTTCCAATCTTCTAGAGCTTGGTTCTTGATATATATGTGTAATGAGAACGGTTGAGCTTTATTGATGAGGTTGTGTGGAGAGTTTTAACTGAAGGGAAAGCTTAAAAAGTTAACATTATGGGTTCTGTTTGTTGCTGCTTGCATCCTGAAGATTTTGAGGACCATATGAATCCAAACCGTAATGTACATAGAAGCTATGTGTGCGGTGTGCCTTGGTTGCTTCGTTCAGAATTTCCTACACATGTTATGTTTTCTGATTCTTGTCAATAAGCATTGTTTACGGCTCTAGTACAAGTTCTTCAAATCACATCACTTTCATGTCCCACTTAAGGTTATAAAAATGATGGTTCTATTCAATATTTCTTTCATGGGACTTTTATGTTGTTAAAAATTAGGCCTATCATTGGAAATTTAACCTCTTTTATCTTTACTTTCTGTGGCACATGTGGGTGGCTTTAGCAAATTATTTTCGCAATAATCCTGTCTAAAGTATAAAGCAAGCAAAGTCCGTTGTTAGCTTTTTTACTCTGTCCCATGCTTATATATTTGGGGAAGCCTTGACAGAGTGTTAGGAAGTGACAAGGTTTGCTGAACTAAAGAATGCTGAAAGAATGAAGTACAAGTAGCAGTGACTAATATATCAACCAACTTTGCGAAGTCGGGAAAATTCCTATATGGGCATACGATGTGTTTCGGGGTGCTTGTGCAATAAGCTGGAATAAGGTAATTAACATGTCACTGCATAAAAACTGTTTTGTTTAAAGAATTCTCTTAATAAGTTCTTGCAGTAAGCGAAAACTGCTTATATTGTCCATACCCGAGTTCTCAATCTAGCAAATTCCGTCCACATTTACCTATTATTGGCTTGTAGGTGAAGATATATATACTGAAATCAATCACGGACCATTAAGTGCTAACCTAATCTAGTAAATTAACTGTTGATTGTTTACATTCTGAATTCTGTGTTAGATAAATAGCTTGGTGAGGAAGTTAATCTGAGGGGTGTTTGGCGTTACATGTCTTAGAATTGATCAGGAAAACTTTATCTTCAATTATTTCATTTATGGAGCTCCAGATTTTTTATCCTTCTGTTTTTTCTTTGTCCCTATAATTGTAGTATACCACATTATTCTGAAGAGGAGAGTTGCATTCTATCCCTTCATTCATTCAGGGAACGGCATCTACGAACTCCTCTGTCATGTACTGTTCTACTCAAAGGCCCTTGCCCTATGATGCTGACGCTAGATATTTCTCTTACAACGTGATGCTCTTGTTTCAAGACATTAGAAGGGTTCAACTCATCTACAAGAGGAATCAAAGCCTTTAAGAGTTGAAGATGATGCAGATTATGAATTGAGTACAGGAGACAAATGGAATGCTTGTGAACGAGGCTCAAAAGAACCGCATTCTAAATCCTCACAAGAACTCTCATCAGCAAAAGCATCGGTTGGAACTGGGTACATCTATTCATCAGCAGAAGAGGAGGATGTCTGTCCAACATGTCTTGAAGGTAATATTTCTTGACATAAAAGATGTTGTAGCCACAATGTTGCGCTGTGAAATTTTGTTACCGGAGATCATTTCTAATCTGCTATGATGTTGCGTTGATGGTCAACTTGCATTTCGTGGCATGCATCAATACTGATTTGGACTTTTACCCACTTGTCTATTTCTTGCTTATAAGCCTCGCAAGGTGTTCAGTCAATTTCAGGTCTGTCGGTTGAAAATCCAATGCCTTTCATTTCATTTGTATGCTTGTTTGTGATTTTGTACCTTTTTTTGTTTGCGCTTGCTTGAACCTAACGTAAAAATTTTTCTCGCCTCAGGATTATTAAGAATGGATTTTTTTTTTTTTTTTATTTTGAAGGGGGAAAAAAAGCAATGGATGCTTGTTGCCTTAATTGTTTTACACTATGTCATTTATGTTAGAACCAATCAGTCGGTCACTGCTATCAGAAATTGATAATATCGCGAATCATATTAGGTTGGACTTTTATTAGATATGTTATCCTCATTTAAACTTATTGATATCATTATGTGCAGAATATACTCCAGAGAATCCCAGTATCGCTACAAAATGTTCCCACCATTTCCATCTTGGTTGCATTTATGAATGGATGGAGAGAAGTGAACAGTGTCCCGTCTGTGGACAGGTAAAGTTTTTGCACCAGTTAGCTTTTTTCATCTACATGATAATAAATAATCCATCGATTGTCATGTTGTTTACATTTTATCCTGGTTGAGCAGTTGTTTCTTTTCCTTCTAGACTTCCAATTTACTAGGATATTCAAGCCTTCGATGTTTTACAAGTACTAGCATTTTAATTTGCCTTTCGATAGATTTTCAATGTTCTTGTCTTGCTTTCTCCTTTTACTAGTGTCTGTATAACCATTGTGGTAAAATGCATAAGTTGGTTTGTTTATCGGCACTCGTGCACATTAATGGTTGTATTTTAGTGTGCCTAGCTTTTCAATGACTCTCGTTTAATGGACTTGACAGGTTTAGATGTTTAATGACGATATCGTTTCTAATTTTCTTGGATGAAATACGTACACTATGTTTGGTTGTAAGTAAAGTGATGGAAAGACAAAGCTAATTGGAAAAATTAACTGTAAAGGAAGCTACAGAAATATAAGTTCCTATCTTGTTTTGATGGGTAGGAAAAACATGAGGAAAAAGCTTATTCTTACATTTTCCTTTCTATTTATTTTTCAAGTTATAATGTAAGTTATCCTCAAATGGTCCTCCCACTCATTCTCTTCAGTCAGAACCTGGACTCAAAAGATTGGTTTCTAGGTGACTTTAGTCATGAAAAAAGTAGAAATAGATGAAGGAAAAAATGAAAATAAGAAGATAACAAACGAATTATTGATAGTGAAACGAGTTTGTCGTTTCCGACTTCTTCAAACTGCCAAACCCTATAGAGTGCTTATATTATCTAAAAACAAGCACCTGGTAATGTTGAGGTCAAA
>JBBYHM010000025.1:13691065-13703027 GCA_038381775.1 Adansonia rubrostipa
GCATTAAACTGAAGTATTTAAAAAATTTTGAAGAATTAGAGCAACATAGATTTGAGACTAACACAAAGAGTTGCATATATCAAAATTTAAACCTAATTAAAATTTATATGGGAGATACGGAGGTTGAGAAGAAACAGATCTTAAGAGTTTAGAGGATTCAGCACCCCGTGACGTTGGATGATTCCCCCAGTTTAAGACACCCCAACCCCCCCCCCCCCGGGGGAAGAAACCCCCTTTACAGATCACCCATCCAGCATTCATAAACAAACACAATCTCTTAAGAACACAAAGTGTAGGAACAACCTGTTTGAAAAATATAGAAACAGTTTTTGGCATCTCATGCACCTTCCAGATCCCAACTGTGAGTGTCTATCTAACAAAGTAGAGTTTTGGACGGAATGGCAGAATTAGACCCAACTTTAGATAATAAACCAACACAACATCAAATAAATAAATAAATAAAAGACATAAATGCATTAAAAATTATATAACACAAATTATTAATATGTCAAAATTTATATAAAAATGTAATATCTTAAATGTGATTATGACATGAAATAATATAAACACAATACATATACATGAATTATCAAAGTCTAGGCAGAATATACTTATAAAGTGACGATTGTGTATGACGATGCCTTCTGTTATATACTTTGCCAAAATACACACTCCTGATTTTAAGTATACAAGCATAAACGCCAGGCCTTTAGAAAATAAAGAAAAATCCATGAACACCGCGTATGAAATTGAGTTTTTATTAAATGGCCAGTTTATTAACTTTTGCATAGCTTAAACAAAGCTTGAAAATAGAAGGTGAGGCAATGTTGTTATTTTGCTGCCGCTTGAAAAGCTCTCTTGAAGACTTCAGGTTGTTGGCCACCATTTAACTGGTGCTTCCCATTTATCTGCAAAAACAACAGCTTTTAATCTATGGGAACTCACAATGTTTTAGCAAAGTCCAAACATTTAAGTTAAACAATGTGGGGTTTTCACCTACCACGTAATTCGGGACTCCAGAAATGTTTGCAGAGTACTTCCCCAGCTCCTCATGAACCTTCATTGATTCAGAAAATGCTACCTCAGTTAGCTATAAAATATATCACAAGACAAATTGTAGTTGATCTAGAAGCCGATAATATAAAGGAATGTATGACAGAATCCTAGAAATGAGAGTGATGAGATTCTTTCACCCGCATGTGGGGTAGCTAGAAGGATGAGAAAAGTGGTAGTACGGATTAAGGAACAGACCTCCTTCACTCGATTACTAGGATTTTCTAAAAACTCTGCTGCTCCTTCAACCCCAACCTTCCTCGCAGATTCCACAAGAAACTCCCTGCATCCCATCATATCGTTAGATGCAATCACTTAGTGATACGAAGAGGCACAAGTATTAATCAATTTTCTACATAAATGAATGTGGCTGCAAAAAACCAATATCGTTGAAGAATATTATAACAAGCTTACTTTACTTCTTAAGTTTTATTCTCCAGGATGCGAGCCTAGGCGTTTGGAATTGGTCATTCAACAAATGACATTAATTGTAAACCACTCAAGCTTATAATGAGTAACTGTCAGCTAGATTAATCAAGTTATATAGCAACACAACTAATATGTTTCTAGTTGTCTGAGATATAAACAGACCGACTTATTTTCATTATGATACTGGTTTCTGGTAAACATATAGAGGAACACCTCATGAAATGCAAAATCAATGGTTGGTTAATCTCTCCCCTGATTTCTACTATGTTTTTCATTTCCTAGTCCCTAGGGAAAATTTCATGAGCAACTCTTTTCAAATAGCTTGACAATTTAAAATCACTAATTAAATTATATACCGATAGAGGTTATGCAAATGGATACGTGAAGGACAGTTTATCCTTTTTTGTTTGGCATTGGTGAGACAGGTATGCAAACCTGAAGCCAAACTTGATTGAAGTTCACTTTAATTTCTTTAGTTTTTATTAGTTTTTTCATTTACTGTACCTTAAATAGTTTAAAAAAAAAAAGGACAACATCAAAGTCTCTAATTCTCAATATTGGAGTATTCAACAACAAACATGGGAACATAAGGAAATCATGCATGTTGGCCAACAAAATAAAAAAAAAAATTTGCATGTTTTGAAGAATAACCTAGATCACTCTTTAGAGTTCATTATCAAAATTATATATCTTAAGCTTATTTTATATATGCACATAAACACATATCAAGTAACACACATACATATTGCACTATGCTTTACTAAGGCAAGCGCTTTTTTTTTTTTTTGGCACCTTGTACCATAGGCAATATAATGGTTCTAGTGCCTAGAGTAGACCTTGTGCCCTTGACAACAATAGACAGGAGTGTGGAGAACAAGTAGATGATGATAAAGATAGCATACTGAAACATTCAAAAGAATTGTACTTCCAATCATGCACTCCAACTGTAAAGGAAAATCATGAAGTTCATTTCAAATCAACCAAAAGGCCGAACATTATTTTTGGTAACTTTTAAAGTATGAACTACACATACCGATCACCAATGTATTTTCCCTGGGTGAAGTAGCCTAGAAAAAGCTCCTCCACTAGAGCATGTTGCTTATCAAGACCTTGTTTTCCAGCAAAATAGATCAGCCTGTGGCTGTCAAGAGTATTTCCCCTGTAAATATCAAATAAATGTTAGGCATATCTATTAACACTGCCCCCTTTGGCCTTCAGAGCTGTCTCTTATTACAAAAAAAGTCAAAACAAAAAGTCAGACTTACGTGAGCCCAGACATGTCATATTCCAATCCGAGATTCCTAAAAATCTGCAATTTTATGAGCGGCCACAACAAGTCAGGTAGCTAGCAACAAACTTGAAGGCAAGGTAAATTGAATAATAATGATAGGAAGTTCAAAGAATGATAGTAAGACCTCTGTCATCCGAGCTAAAATTCCTCGAGTTTGAGATCCAAACTTCCTTTCATAATATTCTCTCTTGTTGACTCCTTCCTTAGGTGCAGAAGGATCAAGAAAAAATGGATGCCATTTAATCTGCAAAGAAGAATTATAGATGAGAATAATATGCATTATACAAGTAACATGTCTGTGCATGTGTTGGGAAGAACCTCGAAATCAAATTGATCCTTAGATTCAGCAATCGCTTTGTCCAGGTTTCTTTTGCCGACAAAGCACCACGGGCAAACGCTGTCTGAACTGACATCAATTCGAATGAGCTTCTTCCCAGTATTGCTACCAGATGACTGAGCCATTATCCTCCTGTATTTACTGTCTTTCTACAAAAAGATAGCAAGCATAGCTCCATATCAGCAACCAAAAACAAAAGCTACAGAGGTCTCCTTTGATGCAATCAGAGACATAGGAATATCATCTTCAGCCGTCTCTCGGACGCTAAATTTAATCCAGAAAAAAAAAATTTAACTGTACCAGGAATATCTATTTAATCTCCCTAATGCATTAATATCAGATCACATATAATTCAGACCTGTTTGTTAGCTGTTAACAGAATTCTAATACATTTTATTCTGGCAATGAATATTTCTTATCAAGAAAATTGACCAACAGTACACGTATTACTTCCCTGATCCCTCATTTTAATCCTTGCTATTCTCCTCTATTTCTCATCCCCATCCTCCCATGTTCACAGTCTAATTATGTTACTCGGACTCAAGAGTAAGTGTCAAGACATGGGTATACATCCGACACAAGTATGCTCATTTTTTTTTCCTAAGTTTTATATATATTTGGAGGATCCTACCCTAATCCCATATCCAAAATGTGACCGGATAAAATTGTCAGATACGGATACTTTAAGGCAAATGAAGAGTCCAAGCAACGTTGAGTTTAATTTAACCTCAGTTGTTCGAGAAATGAGATAGACATCGACGAATGCTACAAAAACATAATGCTCCTCTTCTCCAAAACATGTAGCTTAGATTTGCTGATCTTATATTTGAAGAAAATCAAATGAAAGGGAGGGGCCAAAAAAGAAAAATATGAAAAAAAAAATGAACTAACTTAGATATAATAGTTCTGCACTTTCACCGATTGAAATCTCATTAGGTAAAAGGTTGCATTTCTTAAAAGCCAAAAACTTTTACATCCCATATATCAAATTGGATATGTTAAAAATAATGATTAACAACAAAATCAAGAACAACATCATGTAATCTTTATGAAATGCATCTAAATTACTTTGAAGAAAAGCAATTACGAGAAATCAATACCAACCAAACCATTTGTCATTTAAGAAATTTCATATACAGACCTTACCAAATTTACAGATCCGAAATTTTTCATGCACATCATCAACCTTTTCCACTTCTGCTCCCATATCCAAGACAAAGAAACTTTCAATGTGAATATCAAATTTGCAAGTTTGGGTTTATTTTATTTCATCAAGAAATCCGAATGAAGCATAATCAAAATTGGAAAAAAAAAATCAAAGCTTGATCACAATTATGGTAGAAATAAACAAAAGGGTATCATCAAAAATTAAGAAATGAAATACTTTGAAGGAATTAAAATAAACTAATTAGACACTAACAATAAGAATAAGGAAGTGGGAACCGGAATTTTGTTTGGTAAGAGAGATAAATTTACCTGAAAAAGGAAACTCAAACTCTTCTGAACAAAAACTAAACGCATTGGAGGTTGAAAATTGGAAGAAAAACTAGAGTTTATATACGTAAGAGGATAAGGTTTGGCCCCTCGTTGGTCAAAATATGAATCTTTCACAATCACCTACAACCAGCTATGAAGACTTTCCATTTCTATGTCGTTTTTTATTTGTTGCCAACCACGTTCCTACTGTTTATGGTTGACTTTGAACTTTGAAATCTGAAGAAAGATTTAATTTCTTTTTTTTTTTTAATATATCGTAAATATACTAATAAATTAAAAAATTTTAAGCAACCCACCAACCAAATTGACCACTTTAATAGATTTTTGGAGTTAATTTAGTATGAATTTGTTCAAAATTTTAATATAAAAAAATATATAAATAATATATTAATAAAAACTAAACATATTATAAAATTATAAATTTTAGCTAATCAAATTTATAAATCTATTAGTAATTTAACTTTCATTCTACATTCACAATAAGTAAATCCAAGATTTATAAAAGAGAAAAATATTTCATAAATAGTTTTAAGATAAGTCAATTTATGTAATAATATAACATAAATATTGTTAAAAAATATTTTACAAAATATAAAAAGTTTTAAATTACTCGTATATAACAATATGTTCGTAATTTCTTTTTAGAAAAGTACTTAAGAATAATTTAATTTTGCAAAAAACGATTGACAAGTGATAATTCCATACGATTACACAAAATATACAGAAAACAGTTAAAAAAAATACAGCATAAAATTGAAACATAGAAAAAATTATATCGAAAAAGCTAAACACTTTAATTTTATTTTTTATTATGACGACAAACTTATTTATGTTAATGGTTGATAGATTCAACAAATACATAAACATTATTTTCATAATAATCACCAAATTTAGTGCTTATTATTATTATTATTATTATTAAGAAAGAAATTGAAAATGAAATTATTATTATTATTATTATTATTATTTTAAGAAAAAAAAAGAGCAAAAATGAAATTGAAAATGACATTTTCATACGATTTCGCTTTCGTCTCTGGAAGGAGATATCTAGTGCTGACGTAAAGGATTACCAAGATTTCTCCATACACATTTATTTCGGTCAAGAAAATCGGGTCCACTATAGTGTCAATCCTATCGGATCCGACCCGACTCCCTAACTCCTGGAATACCTACCGGTGGTTATAGATCCAAAGGAAAGTAAACCCTTTGTCTCTGCTTTTTCTTGTCTTGAAATAAAATGTCCTTGTAAGTTAATTATGCATTATTTATTTATTTTTATTTTTTTCTCAGAGCTTTTTAATTAAAAAATAATGACAATATAATTAATTTTAAAATTATCTTCAATTATTATAAAATTATATTCTAATTTAAATATATTTTGAATATTTTGAACTTATATTTATTTTAATTATATTAATTTAGAGATGAATTGATTAAATTTATTTTTATTTAGAATAAGTTAATTACAATTATTGAAAATGGTAAAAAAAATTATTAAAACCAAAAAGAAAAAAAACGAAATAAAGGAGAAGAAAAAAGGAAAATATAATTATTATCTATGAAATTTTATTGAAAATAAATTTACCTTTATTAGTTTGAAAGACACATTTTATCTCTCTAAACAAATAACTAATTTAAGGATTTTATTAATCAAACTATTATTTGTTCAAATTTACTTTAAATATTAAAAACAACCTAATTTTATTTATTTTCGTTATATTCATCATTTTTTTCTATTTTAATCAATTTTTTGTCATTGAACTTTTTAAAATAATTTTAAGTATTTTATTTTAAATAAAAATAATTTAATAAATTTATTTCAAAATTAATATATAATCGAATTAAATATATATTTAAATATTTAACATGTATTGGCTTAGAAATTGATTAAAAAAAGAAATAAAGGAGAAAGAAATCTATAATCATCATCAATATGATTGTATTGAAAACTTATCATTATGTACTGAATGCTAATCCAACACATTAGATTTGCTGTGGATAAATTTCTTTTTTCTTCTTTTCTCATATTGTGATTGCTTAACAAGTCAGGTCGAATTGCTCATCCAACTTCCCTTTAAATGGTCGTTATGAGACGATCGAAAGATTTGGAATCGCCACTAATCTATTGTGGTTATGTTAGATTAGTCATTTACTGAGTTTGTCTTTTTAGGGTTATGAAACCCTCAAAAACAAACTCCAAACTTTGCTTAAAAACCAAAAATTCATATGGAAAAGGTTCAAAAGTCAAATACGAGCAAACTGAGATATGTCACTTCATGACACCCATAAATAGGTACCTATTAATCATGTGATATCCTAAAGTTTTGATTGAATTTGGTTTTAATTTTTTGATACTTAATTATAATTCTCATATTTTGAAATTATTTGAAACTAATATTATTCCAATTCCAAGTAAATTGTGTTTCAATTAATTTTAAAAATCAAAAATATTTTCCATACCCTTTAGAAAATTTGGAGGATCAACAAAGTTTTATTTCTCAGAAAATTTAAAAGTTTCAATTTAATTATTTAAAGAGGGTATTTCTTTTTTTTAAATAATCGATGAGGTAACTTCCATATGGTGGAAGTGTATCTATGGACTATTTTAACTTAAGATATTACCTCGAATTTTATTAAAATACGTATTAGAATTAGTAAATATTTATACTCATTTTTTTGTTTAATAGCACCTAAAAGACTCTAAAAGACATGCGTTGACACAAAGATTCTTACATGACCCTTATAGACATGTATCAACACAAAGGTTCCCACATGATCATAGTCTCGATTTTAAGTTACATATACCTAAATGACCATAATAGGCAAGTTTCAACATTAAATTTCCCACATGACCCTAGACTCAATTTTAAAGAGCTATTACCGAAATACCCTTAATAGATATGTTTTGACATGAAAGTTCACACATACTCCTAGACTCGATTTTAAGGTACTTTTATTGAAATACCCCTAATAGATATGTTTTGACACAAAGGTTCCCACATGACCTAGATTGGGTTTTAAGGTACTTTTACCTAAATCCCCCTCAATAAACATGTTTTATACAAAGGTTTTCACATAACCTTACACTCGATTATAGGGTATTTTTACCTAAATACCCCTAATGAACATGTTTTGACATGAAGTTTCCCACATGGCCCTAAAATGATAGAAATTCTTTTAATGACCCTAAAATACAAGGAAATTGCATAATGGCCCTTAGATCATGGAAAATTACTAAAATGGTCTCAAAATGCATGAAATTACATAATAGTCCCATAAATTATGGAAAATGAGTAAAATGATGTATGAAATTATATAGTAGTCCCCAAATCATGAAAAATTATTAAAATGCATGGATTTGTATAATGGTCCCTACATCATGAAAAATAACCAAAATGATCTTAAAATCCATGAAATTACATAATAGTCCCTAAATCATGAAAAATGACTAAAATAACCTTAAAATGCATGGATTTGCATAATATCTCTAAATCATGGAAAATGCCTAAAGTGGTCCTAAAGTGTATAAAATTGCATAATGGTCCCTAAATCATGGAAAATAACTAAAACAACCTTAAAATACATGAAATTGCTAAACTATCTTTAATATTCATGAAAACATTATGGGAAAATTGCAACATGGCCCCTTAAAGTTTCTATTAGCCTTATATGCATTCATAAACATCTATTTTCTTTTCACTAATAAACATGCAAGCATGGCATCATGCATGATTTTAAGCACAAAACACCTCATCAACATGAATATACATAGATTTGCTAATATGCTTGGTGATATTGTCAAAACCATAATATTTTCATGGAAAATGCGAGGACACACAAATCATGATCATAATGCATAAGAATATCATAAAATGGATGAATCATACATAAAATGGAAATGCATGACATGGAATAACTAACAATGACAACAACAAGGAAGACAACATGGTGGAAACAACCATAAATCATACTAACTTATTTTGAAAGGAATATAAAAACAAGTTCTCTTGATGGAAAACTAGCTTTTATGAAATTTTACACAAAAATCATTAAAGAAAACCAACAAAAAGCATTTAGAGATCATTGCTTAAGATTTGGCCACATTTTGCTTTTCATAACTAGGCACAAATCATTAATTGAGTAGGGCTTAGGATCACCAAGGTCTCATAAAAGAGAAGAGCATATGTAAAATAAAAGTAGGAAATGAAAGAAAATAGCCTTATGTAGAAACTTCGAACAATCCTTCTTTCTTTTTCTCTTTTTTTTTTTCATTTTTCTTTTCTTTTTTGTTTTCTTGTTTTTCTCAGTTAAAGACTGCTAGAATCCTCCCTCATGAACATCCAAGGGGGTTTAAAACCCCCTTGGCTGATTGTAACTCAACTCCATGCACTTCTATTCACATCTTTACAATAGATTTAAGCTTGCTTGCAAGCAAACAATCTAACCCTTTAGGTGATATGATCAAGGGTTGAAATCCTCTTATATAGGACATAGTTTTAGTTGAGTTTGGTGGACAAACTTAGATGCATGCCCTCAAAGAGAAACCTCCATCCAAAATGGCCATATCTTGTTCTAAGCAAGAAAAAAGGCTTTTAACTCTAACTCGAAATAGCATCCTATTACATTTCAGCCAAACTAAGCTTGAAATAGTCAGAAAACAACCAAACTAAATGCCATATAATTCCCATGCTTGAATAGAGCATTAACTTCACTATTCCAAGTTCATTCAAGCTTTAATGGCTTAAGCTATATAGGTGAAATGTAAGAAAACTTGGGTAACAAGCTTGTTCGTTGTGAAAAAAGCCATGCAATATCGACACAACTGCTTTCCAAAACCAAAATCCCAGAAAATCTCACATTGTATCGACACAAGGCATATTATACCGATACATGTGAAATTATATCGATACGATATGGCCCTATATCAATATGATTGCATCTTTTAGTATGGAATGATCAAAACCTAATGATGTATCGATACATCTTCTTGAATTTCATGAAAACAAGATTTTTTTTTTAACATTACAGGGGTTTCCAATTGTTCAATTTACTCCCTAAGCATTCCGAACCTTTCAATTAAGTTCATGAGGCCAAAAAATTAACTAGGGAAGAGAGGGTTGTATCTTTTATTTGAACCCCTAAATTGAGCTCACTTGGTTGAAAGGGGTGAGACAGAATTAGGTATCTACAAAACTTACATCTCTTTGTAATATATATAAGCGTGATTATGAATAATATTTTAAATTGAGGAAACTAGTCATAAATATTAACTATATTTCCAAATTGTCATTGTCATATATATGTAAGTAAGAATTTTAATTTCATTAGAAGCCTTTCATTAAATATATTTATTTGATGATAATTAAAAAAATTGTTAAATTTTATATTAAATACTTTATTTTTAGAGTTTTAATTTTTTATTAACTTTAAAATATGAATTAATTTATTTAATAAAAAATAAAAGACTTTTTTTTCATAAATTTTAATATTAAATTTAATCACAAATTTATTATTAAAATGATAAATTAAAAATAAAAATAAAAATAAAAATAACAAAGCCATTAATTTTAATTATTTTTAAAATATACAATTACATATTTTTAAAATAAATGAAACAACAAGTATTCATATATGACATACTTGACAACAAATGCTAGTTAGTTTAAAACATACATTTTGTCTTTATAAATGTAACTAATGTTATGATTTCATTGATCAAGTTAACATTTATTTAAATTTTATTTTATTTTTATTTTTTAACCAAATTTATTTTTAGTAAACATTTTTGTTAATAATTTTAATTAATTATTTTAAATAAAAATAACATAATGCATTCATTGGAAAATTTATATATAATTAAATTCAACATAAATTAAAAATATTTAATATGCACTTATATAAAATATAATATACTATTTTAAAATAATAAAAGATTAAAAATATTTTATATTAAATCCTAAATTACTATTTAAAAATAATAAAAATTTTAAAAGTATTTTATATTAAATTTGGAATAACTATTTAAAAATAATAAAATATTTAAAATATTTTATATTAAATCCTAATTTATAATTTAGAAAATAATAAAAAATTAAAAATATTTTATATTAAAATTTGAAATTATAGTTTAAAAAATAATAATATTTTTACTATTTATACAGATAAAAAGTTAAAAAATATTTTATACATGTATTAGAAAAAAATTAATTTGATATTAGTTCTCTTTATGAAGAGGGATTAGTTCAATTAAAATCATATATATTTTCAGTTAAAATCATATGTACATACTGTTATTGTATATATGTGCATTTAGTTATAGTCAAATCTATATCTACTTTTATTTGAAGGAACTAACATTTCATGACAAAAAATCAACTCTTTAAGCCAAAAAATACGTAAGTTAAGAAGATAATCGACCCTTTGATAAGAGGAACTGACTCCTTGAGCCAAAAATATTATTTTTATTATATGTAAGTTTACATTATGCTATGTGTACATATCAATTTTTTATTTTTTATTATTTTTAAATAATAATTTAGGATTTAATATAAAATATTTTTTAAATTTTTTATTATTTTTAAATTTTAATGGTAGGATTTAATATAAAATATGTTTTTAAGACAATATGTAAATCCAAAAAATGATATGTACATATAGTATAATTATATGTATATATAGTAAAATGATATGTTTTTGCCTAAAGATTCGGTTCTTTACATGGAGAGTTGGTTTCTTCGAATAAAATTGAATATACATACAACTGTAATTGAATGTATATATGACTATAACAGTACGTACGTATTATTTTAAATAAGTATACATGTGATAAAAATGATATTTTTGGCTTAAAGAGTTGATTCCTTCATGGAGGGGTCGATTCTCTTTCTTTATTTGAGTATTTTTTGACCTACGAAGTCGGTTCTTTTCATAGAGGGTCAGTTTCTTCTAATAAAATTAAATGTGTACATATGACAATAACATGTACATATGATTTTAACTGAATATATATATAACTTTAATTGAATCAACCCCTATTTATAAAAAGAATCAATATCAAATTAAAATTTTCTCAATACATATATAAAATATTTTTTAATTTTGATTATGCTTTGTATAGTAAATACAATTTATTATTTTTTAAATTGTACTTTTGAGATTTAATATAATTTTTTTAAAATTTTTTATTTTTTTAAATAGTCGTTTGAGATTTAATATGTAATACTTTTTAAATTTTTATAAATTTTTAAATTATAATTCATGATTTAATATAAAATAATTTTTTTGATATTTTATTATTTTTAAGTAGTATTTTTAATATATATAATTTATTTATACTATATATTTGGGGTAAGTTT
>JBBYHM010000025.1:13720491-13732678 GCA_038381775.1 Adansonia rubrostipa
TTTTTGATATTTTATTATTTTTAAGTAGTATTTTTAATATATATAATTTATTTATACTATATATTTGGGGTAAGTTTCCTTGGTATAGGAACTGACTCTTATCATATTGGTACATATATTTGATACATGTTCCAATATATATATATATATATATACATATATATATATATATTTGATATATATTTATTATTTTTAAATGTAGTTCCAATATATATAATATATATAATTAGTGCTTTACTTATTATAATTCAAAATTTAATATAATATTTTTTATTTTATAAATTTTTAAATAGTAATTTAAGATTTAATATAAAATATTTTTAATTTTTTAATTTTTTAAAATAGTTATTTGGAATTTAATGTAAAACACTTTTTAATTTTTTTATTATTTTTTAAATAATATTTCAAGATTTAATACTAAAATTAATATAAAAAATATTTTTTAATTTTTTTTATTTTTATATAATAATTTGAGATATAATATAAAATATTTTTTAATTATTTAATTTTTAATAAAAATTATTTGCATTGAAAAAAGGCAAAGGAAAGCCAGTTGCTAATGAAAAGGGTTGGTTCTTAGCGTAGATGAAATTAAGGGTAATTAGGTAATTACTATTTTTTATTAGTAATTTTAATTATTGCTATTTTTTATATGTAAGTAGAATTTAAAAGTGGCAAAATGAACTCAAACCCAAACTCAAAAACCTGAGTCTGAACTCAAACTGAATCTGATTTGATTAAAAAGTCAATGGCCTGAACCTGAACCCGAATCAACCCGAACCTGAATCAACCCTAACCCGAAATAGCATGAACCCAAAATGACTCAAACCCGAAATGACTTGAACCCCAAAAAAACTCAAACCCAATTTAATACTAAAAATAAATATGAAGAAATTATAATTAAAGAATTTTTTATAAATCAAAACTTTAATTATGAATTTTATTTTAATATTCTTTTAATAATTTAATTAAATATTAAAAACTTAATTTATAATTTAAATATGATTAAACTTACTCATGAGTTGGGTCAGGCCGCGGCTTAAATTTTTTTAAAATCTCAAGCCTAGGCCCTTATTTAATGTGCCCAAACCTACGTATTTAAACCAAAATTATTGTTCATCGCATTAAATAATATTTTTTATTAATATTATTTTTATAATTAAATTTAAATAAAATATATTAATATTAAATCACTATTTTGAGCCGAGTCAGGCCAGTTTGATATAAAAATATGAGAACCCGGACCATCCCAATTACGTGAGGTGGGTAGTCCGACCCTTGAATGGGTCTATATATGATAAAATATTAATTTATAAAAAGATAAATTATAGCATGAGCTTTGAAAGTATATCATCCATTTGTCATATTTTTTATTATTATTTAAACTCATTCAATATTGAGAGTTTATGTATGTTAGCAGTAAAATTTTAAATATTTCTTTGAATATTATTCTTATTATTCTTATTATATTATTATTATTATTATTTCAAGTAATAGTAATTAGAATCTGATAATAGTAGAACAAAGTAATAAGATAAATTAAAAAAATATATAAGCCATAATAGATAATACTATATAAAAAATGAATTACATAGTAAATGTTAAATATTAATACCGTATATAATTTAATTAAATATTAAAAATTTAATTTATATTTTATATATGATTAAACCTGCTCATGGGTCGAGCCCAGTTGTGGCTCGAATTTTTTTAAAATTTCAAGCCTAGGCTCTTATTTAATGTGCCCAGACTTGTCGATTTAAGTTAGAATTACTATTTATCATATTAAAAAAATTTTTTTATTAATATTTATATATTTTATAATTAAATTTAAATAAAATATATATTATTTTAATTTAAAATCACTGTTTTGACTAGGCCGAGTTAGTCTAAAATAAAAACATGAGAACTTAAGCCCAGGCCCAATTGGGTCAGGTGGGTAGCCCGACCCTTGAGTAGGTTTGTATATGATAAAATAATAATTTATCAAAAAGTAGATCATATCATGAGCTTTAAAAACATTATCGATAAAGTATATTATTAATTTATCACATTTTTTAATATAATTATTTAAACTCATTAAATATTGAAAGTTTATGCATATTAGTAATAAAATTTTAAATACTTATTTGAATATTAGTATTATTATTATTATTATTATTATTATTATTTCAAGTGATGATAATTGGAGTCTAATAATAATATAATAAAGTAATAAGATAAATTAAAAAATATGACGCTATAATAGATAATATCATATAAAAAATAAAAAAAATCACATGTTAGACTAGCAACAATACTAGACAAGCTGCCTAACACAGTACGCCCGGCACGATCAGGCCCATGTCTTAGATTTTAAGTTTCAAGCACGCTCAACCTACAACAGTATTTTTTAAACAAAATAATATATTTTTATTTAAATTTAATTATAAAATATATAAATATTAATATAAAAATAATTTTTTAATATTATAAATAATGATTTGTACTTAAATAGGTCAGCCAGGCCAAATTCAGCCCTGAGCTTAGAATTCAAAATTTTTTTGGGTAGCGACTGGATCCATAGAACCGAACTAAAATTTTTTTCAGGCTGGACCAGGCCAAATTCAAGCTTAGGCTTAGAATTCAAAATTACGTAAAAGTGATTACATTTAACGTAAAAGTGGTTACATTTAACGTAAAATAAAAAATGATATAAATATACTCAAACCCAAACCTGAACTCGAATTAGCCCGAACCCGACTAAATCCAAATAGACTTGAACCCGAATTGGGCCGAAACTAAATTGGCTCAAACTCAAAAAACTCTAAACAAAAAATATCCAACCCAAATCCGTTCGAACCCTCTCAATTATCACCTCAAGTAGAATTTACCCTTTTCTTTTATTTAAAAATTAAAAAAAATTATTTTCCTAAAATGAAAATTTTCCGAGCTGATATAAGTGGGTGTCATCTGTTTCAAGTGTAATGTCACATCTTATTTATTACTTTGGTACTCTAGCGAAGCAAAATTCATCGATGTTTTAGCTACTTCTTCCTAGCAATTTGCATTACCACGGCCAACAAGAAATTTTGGAAACATATATAAGGGGGGAAAGGATTTGGATAGAGACATTAAGAACAAGAGACTCCTTACTGAAGCATTTTCTCGAGGTCATCAAATTCTTCACAAAGTGATGGTGTTATTAAACAAAGATCCCATGCACCCGAAATATTAGTTCATACCATTAAAGGACTATGTAAGGCAGCTCAATCTTCCTACTCAAGCATTATAGTCATTTTGTTAATAATGACTAAAGCATTTATCTGTCTGAAAGTGGATGTCTAAAAAGTCAAGGTAAGCAAATATCTGCCAAGGAAGAACAAAGTTAATCTATCACCTAAAAAGTGCTAGCAAGAATAATTATGCGCAACAAATCTGGCAAGATACCAGTGTAGTAAGTGCCTAATTAGTGAGACCAGAAATATCAATGTAAGATCAAAGCAAGTTTTTTTTGTCAAGTCTTCCAATATCATAAATAAACTGATCACATGCCTTTTGTCCGTGGATCAAGGTTTCAATAATCTTACAAAATTTAGTCACTGCTGTTTTCATGTCCATGTAGGATTATGCATGATATGCTCTTGAAACCATTTACATATATTTCCACCATTAAGAAGCATTTACCTAGTAGGTGATAGCTACTAGTTTATGACCGTTAACCATATTCGTGAAAGCAAAAAAAATTAGAGCATCCATCCAGGGATAAAGCCATTGACTTGTTGAGCATGATCAGTTGTAGCAGCCATCTGGTCTAAAGCAACAGGATTGCAGTACCTGCAGCAGAAACATATTTAAGAGATTACGAATTGGGATAGACAATGTGGTTACTTATTAGAAAGGGGTTGAAATCTTACCCTATCTGCAAAGTTGGATTGCATTCCGATGGCTGAAATAACCCTAGAGATTGAGCATGCTGGTTACTGAATGATACACTTTGCTCACCACCTTCCCATGATGCTGGAAACTGGTTTCTGGCACTAATTTCATTAAGCTGCCAAAAACAAGAAAAGTATTCAGCTGACAATAATAGCAAATATATACTAGTGGGTAGCGCAGAAGGCCAGCAGAACTTGAGATCTGCGGAAAGTGTCAAACTCATCATTTTTTTCATAATATCTACAACTTACACAATCATTTGGATCTTATGAGAATTTAAGTACCAAACCATCAATGAAATGCTATATCTAAGATTTGTTGGTCCTTTAGGGATGGCAAGTAATTAAAATGGTCCAACATCCAAACTGCTTAATATCACCGGCTTGTGATTGACTCCTCTAAATGCTTGCCTAGGGTGACTCATATATTATACAAATTCGTTCATGAAGTATTCACTACACATACTTGTTTGCTTTACATTTTCTGCCAACATCAACTGAATCTTACTAAAATTTAGGCCCAAACCAAAACTTCGTACTCTGGAGTTTTAGTTCAAGTTTGTTTAACCCTAGCTATACTCATTTGATTTTATAAAGCTGTATACGTCACTGAAGCTTGAGTTATGTTCATTCAAGCTGGCATGTCATAGTCAAAAAGATCATAAACATCAAGCTATTACTTTTACAGTTTAAGATGACTTTACCTTTATTGATAAAGCTCTGTTGGCTTCCATCAGCATTTGTTCCTGTATTTAAAGCCGACTAGCTTGTCAATATATTAGAATAAGGGTTAAAAGATCCATTCAACCGATTAATTCTACTGGTTCAATAAATAAAAATATGTAATAGGTTTAATGGTACTGGTATAGTTTTTAATATTACTTTAAAAGGTTTAAAATTCAAATTTCATCACTTGTAATAAATATTTGTGAAAAAAATAATAAAAAAATAAAAAATAGTTTTTTTTTTTTTATTTTCTACTAGTTGAATCAGTTCTAGATCAGTTCAAATTATTTTTAACATTTTTATATACTTTCGAAGTGAAAAAATCTTTGATTTTAGTTTAAATTAATCGATTTAACCAACTAATTCGATCCAATATTTTTCATTCATAATTAGAAGCAATAAAAACTTTAGCAGTAAGTTGTTCTCTTTTTCTTTTTTTTCCCAAAATTCAGATTACCTTATTCCGTAGATCAGAAAGTTGGTCAAGCATATATTGGGTCTGCATAGGGGATTGAAATAAAAATAAAGTGTTAGAATATGAAAAGTGAAACCTAAAAACATTAGGAGCCAAAGGGGAAATGAAGAAAGAAATGGAATGACAACTTGACAAGTTAATCATACCATGAAGTTACTATATAATAATCTTCGTTTCATGGGGTAAAAAAAAAACAGTATGTACTGCTCTATGATATCTTTTAAAAGCTTCATTTAAACAGAATAGTTGAGTTATGATTTTGCATCCATTATTTTGATATAACAAGCATTTAAATTTCATGCAGTTGTGGAAACTACTATCCGTAGAGATTTAAATAAAGATCACGATGCAATATAGTGGTTTGGTACTTAATTTTCCATAATTTGGATGTGAATTGTAAGTTATGTAAAATGAAAAAGAAAAAATTTAAAATACGATAGTATCAAATCATAATAAATGCAATATAATAAAAAACGTATTTACGATTGCGAGTTAAATCTAAAATCCATCTATATTTAATTATTTATCATCTAAATTAGCACATCAATGCGATAATTAATAAGAATCTTGGGGCTGCAAGCTTTTAGATTTTTTTCAAAACTTAGCTGGAAAAGAAGCAAGCTAAGTGTGTATTACCATCAAATACTATGAAATTGGAAAAGGTGTCAAAATGACCAAAACAGTAGGGCTATTGGATTAGAAAAAAGTGGAAAAGTAGTAGAAAGTATTAACAATAATTGGCTTAGAAAGAAAAGATTCAAATTGCATAAACCTCAAGCCAAACTTGCAAATATAACAAACTTAAATAAAAAAGATCAAATGCAAAGCAACTTTATATCTATATATATATATATATTTTTTTTTTTTTTGCTCAGCCAACAAAGTAATATATACCCTATTTTCATCAAAGTGTTTTCCCTTCAACCTCCTACTTTCACATTTACTCCTACCTAAATTATGAATTCAGAATATACCTGACAAGTTCAGTGATAAATTAAATCATATTTTCTAAGTTTATGTATAGTATTATAGACGTTCTTCCATAAGTTGGAAAAATTTATGACGTGCATCAATAACCTAGCTCTTGAAATTGCAAGGGGATGGCGTGGGGGTTTAAACATGTAAAGTCAGATACATGTAAAACCCAGTTACCTTGGTGGAGTGAACACGTTTCAAGGTTGACTCTAGTTGATGCTCAAGCTGCTCAAGCTCCTTCGAGTTCAAGTGACCCAAGTCTTCACCAAGAAGATTTCTGCTCAAATTCAATGAAGGGCTAGATAAGAATCCACATAAACTTGCTCATTTTCAAAATTTTAGGGTAGAAATAATTACAATCATTGAATAAGTTACATTGGTCCAATTCTTCCGAAGGCAAACTTCTTCTCAAGCTCAATTAGGAAAGCAGTTCTCAACACTAGACTGGCAGTCCATTTTCTCACGTCATAATTGAATTTAATATAATATATATTTATAAAAATTTAATACATTTATCTATTCGTATCGTGCTCACATTATTTTTTTCATATTATATTATGTTTTAATTATTTTTTATATCATATTCATATTGTGTAATCGTATCATATTTAAAATTGTCAAATATATAAATCACATATAAATGAACAAATAGCCTATCAAATTAATCTAAAATTCCAAAGCTCTGGTACGGTTGTTAGATTAATTACCTCTGAGTTCGTTGTAGGGCCTCATATCTAGCTTTCAGTTTCAGGTACTCCCTATAGTTGCTCTGCAACAACAAATATTAACAGCAATATGTGAAACTATAAACTTTTAAGCCATTATCTGAGGGGATAAACAATCAAAAATTGTAGTTAATTATTTTAGATTATTAAGGCAATTTTTTAAGTCACATTCTGGCAAACAGTTTGTGAACATACCAAAGCTCTCAAACTCAGTTACCGCAAATTTGTTTGCAAATTAATGATAAAAATGTTGTCATCGGATTCTCACCTCAAGCTCCTTGTCTGGCTTGTTAACTTCCACTGCACCATAACTGCATTTCTGATATCTATCAAGTGTCTTGAGCATGCTGGGTGCATGGAAGGCAAAAAAGTAAGAAGAAATTTATCATGCTGCTATAAATTGTACATATAGAATAATTACTCTTTTTGCATTGAAATGTTCAAGGTCATGTACATCTTGGATAATAATCAATTTCTTTTACTGGATATGGAATTGCTAGCTGAAAATATTTCTACTTTTGTAATAAGGTGATAATGATAAATAACATATTCTGAAGCAATCAGTTAACTAGGTGCTTGGTTAAGAAGAACTGGAGAACTAAATCCAACGATAAAGAGACTATATATATTAATATATAGATGTATTTATAGACACGTACATGCAAGAACAAGTATAGTTTTATGTATGATATGTAAAAGTACTTGGCACACGCCAGATTTATCATGTATTTCAAAATTAGCCAATGGTTTATTGTAAATATCATGCAAAATTAACAAAACCATCCTGTAGTAAACCAAAAGAAATTATTATATTCTTCACTGAGATTACTGGGCCTAGAAAGGATAAACAAGTGCTCAAATTTATGCCAAATAAACACATGACATTAAGGCTGATCAATCCACAAAAATAAACATCAAAAGTATGTCTTTCAATTTATGAGCTAAAAATCTAAAATCCTAGCAGTCAATTATCTTTGGGAAGGTATCAAACATTGAGAACATATATACTATTGCCTTCGAGCTAACTACAAGGCTTCGTGATTAGTTAAAAAATTAGTGAATCATTCATCACCGTAGTTTTAAATCAGGGTCATGAATTTTCTCATGGACACGGTTCTAGATATCGTGGATATTATATTTCACATTGTAGTTGTCGTGAACGTAAATTTAATAATGTTTCAAGAAATTTGATACTGTTGTGAAAGTTATATAATGGATAAAATATGGTGCAAAATTTATAATTTCCTTTACATCACAAACTTTGCATAACATAATGAACACATTTTAGAACTATGTTCATCACCACATAAATTAAGGAGAAGTTGGATGGAAGATTGAAACCAAGCAGTTCAGCCGCATGAATACAACTATTTGACGAAATTCTAAATCATGAAACCTTCCACTTGTCTTTTAATTTAAAATTAGTATGCATTTTCTTTACCAAAAATAACCCGTTTCTAGCATCTCTTATCTCTCATCAAATATACTAATAACACAAAACTTACTTCATGACTTATATGATCCCACGACGACTTGATGTTTTCTTAATTTTACCACCAAACCAAGGCTTTGGTGACATTATAATATTATTTTGTTGTCCTAACTAGAAAGAAACAACTGTTTACACGTTGCTAATCATTGTATATTGATAACAATTAGTACATAAATAATTTGATTTTTATATTAATAAAATATATAATATGGTGCAACATTTTATCCAAAAACATCATGGCTCTGTTCAATCATGAGAAACTAAAAGTAATGATTTGCATGAATCTATCTCTAACAATCTGTCCTTAGTCAAAATGATGATTCCATTGCTTTTAGAGATTCATAAGATATACCCCAAATTATGTTATTCAAACATGGATATGGGTATTGAATATATATTCGATATTGAAATATTAAATTCTTTTAAAGTTTTATTATATGGTTAGAGGATCATATTGTATACTCATATCCGAAAATATATCGAGTATAAATATCGAATATAGTACTTCAAGAAAAATAAAAAGTTCAAACAACATAACCCTCAAATCTTCTATCTCACTACTAGTATAGTGCAAAAACTAAAAATTCATACCAAAAAAAAAAAAGAATTCAAGGCATTTTTATTGTAAAATCAACTTTATATCATGTATATTTATGCTTCCAATTCTACATTCAAACCTCAGCTATCAAATTTCTAGTATACCAAAGAATTTAAAATAAATAAATAACTGAAGCTAGCTAGGCTGCTGATCATCCATTGAGAAATTATCGTGTGGCCATTTCAAGACATGACACCCTATTGACCAAGGGTACTGTAACCTTACTTTAGGACATGACATAGGTATCTACCAGTGTTCAAATCTTCTTTGGAAATTACTAGTAGTGAAACAAATTCAACTCAATTTACAAAAGACAGATCAACTAAAGACTTAATTCAATTTAAAAAGAACCTGAATTTACTGAATAACTAAAAAGGTGTTACAATATTTTAAAAACCTTCTGTTCACATTTTCACATTATTTCTTGAACAAGGCATATATATATATATATATTATAGTTTTTTTATTTTTATGAAGAAAATTAATGAAGATCCAACAATCAAACACATAATATATATGTATGTAGACTATTATATACAGAACCACAAGTTTGAAACCCTTATTCACAGGTAAAATTTAATTTAATATTACAAGTGTTAATTCATTAAACCTGGAAAATCTCTATTAAGAAAGATATACAAGAAATAATGTCAGTAAAACTTGAAAAGCTTCACCCTGACAGCCTCTGAGTAATAAAATACCGTATTATAAAAGGATTATTAGACAATAACAAAACCCCAAAAAGGAGATCAATTTATTAGACATAAATAAGAATATAAGGCAATGAGAATGACCTTGTCTTTATGTATTTGTTTAGGAAAACATCAGTTAATTTTTGACAAATGGAACTTGATCCATTGAGAAAAGTGCCCGTCGCGGAATTTTCACAAAGAAACAACAGTAGGAACCTGTTGTTTAACCTACGTCTGCCATTGAAAAGTATGATAGTTCTACACCAACCTGAAAAGATATTTATGTACAGAACATTGCAATGGCAGACTTCTAGATAAATATGTAGCTCATGAAGAAAAGTATAAACCCACCGTTCAAGACCAAGAGGGGAAAAGTATTGGCAAATGAATTAAAGCCATTGAAGCTGAAAAAAAAAATTTACTTCACTTGTGAAGAGTTTCTAGAACAAGAGAAAACCTGGGAAAAAGGGTCATCTTCTTTATTTTTATAGACATTGCTTGGATATAGATCCTCATTTTGTTGCTTAAGTTGAAATTTTGCAGCTTAATCATTAGAAGAAACTTCAAAAGAAAAAAAAAGATTAGAAACTAGATAACTAATAGATATTATCATGACTCTACAAATAAATTAATTATTAGATGCAAATAAACAAAAGAAAAACGTGAATCCGATTAAAATCTTATATCAAACCAGAAAAAAAAACCCTAGACCCTGAACTCAAAAGATCACCAAAAAAATGTAAAATATCAGACAAAAATGATCAGAAGTTAATAACTAGAAAATTAAGAACAATAAAAACAAGCCAAAAGCAGGAAAGTTATAACCTAATGAACCACTTAAATCCTTATAAAAAGAAAGTACTCAAAGAATACAAGATTAAAAAAAAAATAGAAAAGAAATACCAAGCTCAAAACCAACAAACAAAGCAAAACGAATCAACAGATCTCACATGTCGAAATAAAAAAATAAAAAAAAAAGGTAAAAGATCGAAGAAAGAAAGATCAGAAAAGGTTTGATACCTAGAACTGCTACAATACTCATAGAGCTTGCCACGGTTAGAGAAAACGATAAGAGCAACCTCAGCATCACATAAAACTGAGAGTTCATAAGCTTTCTTGAGCAACCCATTTCTTCTTTTTGCAAATGTAACTTGTCTGTTTATCTTGTTCTCTATCCTCTTCAACTCAACTCTTCCTCTCCCCATAATCTTCCTCAAAAAACCCTTTTTTTGTTCCTATATTTCCTTACTATATTTATACTAACTATACCTCTATAACTTTATATTATCACTATTTCTCTATGTATATAATTCTTTCTTCTTTTGTTAAATTATTTGTTTTTCTTTTTCTTGATTCTTGGGATGCAGCTGCTGGTTAAAGGGTTGGTTTTTGCTTTGATAAGTCAGGATCTCAGGTCCCAAATTTTACCAAATTTGTGAAAAACAAAGGGAGAAAAAAGATTGGATTCTTGACTCCTTGACAACCTTCCAAGAAAAAAGAAAGAAAGCAAAAATGATAAGAGAGAGCCAGAGGAAGAAAAATGAGAGAAAATTTCCTCAAATATTTGGTTACTTTAAATTTTGTTCTTCTCCAGTTTCAGCTTTCTAGCCCCCAAAGTTTTCAATATGTAAAACATTTTTTTTCTAATTTAATTTTATTTTGTTTCTTAAGGGTTGTTTCCCTTTTCTCCTTTCTTATAATCTCCACAAGATTTTACTACTTCTCCCTTGAGGAAAACTTTTCCCCATGCTCAGTTTTTGCGCGTGACTACACACTCTAAAAGAATTCAACGCGTACCGTTTAAATGGGTAGATTTAATAATTTTAAATATAATAATAATTTTAGATAAAAATATATATAATAAAAATATATAAAAATAATAAAAAGTAATATATTTAGATATAAAATAAATTATTAATATTATAAATATATAATTTAAATCATTTTTAAAATAAAAAAATACATAAATTATTAAATTTAATATTAGGTTAAAGCTGTGTAAAATATGGGGTGTGACTCCACGCGACAAGTTAGAGAGTGGTTAAAAAAAAGGTTCCTTTCGTTTTAATTGAACTTCCATCAAATTCTAGTCTGTCTTCAGAAGTATCAGAACGTCGCCACCCACCTTAAAATGGATCCACTCGTGTCGATCTCTGATTGGTCTCAAGTTTTTAATCTTCGCTAAATTCTTTATTTTAACTAATTTTGTTTTTGCAGTTTTTTTCCTTTATTTCTTTTCCCTTCTTCCAAGGGTGACTTCCAATCACAAAGGGTATTGCATTTTCTAATTTTATCGTCAAATTTTTTATATTTAATGGCAAATTAATTCACCAAAATAAGTAAGCAAATAAAAGGATGTGAAAGTTTGGATTGTAATAATTTAAATAAAGAAATGTACCCCTAGCCATTGTTAATCAAGAATCCAGACTCGCTCCAAATATACAAAGACGAACACCCCGTATAAGCCTTTTAGTCTATATACTTTTCTTGATAATTACCTTATGATGGTGCACAGGCAATTTTCATAGACTAGACTAGGGACCTATATTAGAAGACTAATTAGAGTTATATCCTACCATCAAGGAAT
>JBBYHM010000025.1:13732778-13759753 GCA_038381775.1 Adansonia rubrostipa
ATAAAATCATAGAATATTTACATATAAATATATTTATTATTTAATTAAATACCAATATTAAATAATAAATACTTTACATGATCTTAAAAATTTAAAAAAATCAAAATCATAAAATATTTAGGTCTGGAAAAGACGAAACCAAAATGGCCTAGGGATTATGGCGTGTGCACTACACGCGCCGCTTATGTGCGTGGGATTTGGCCGGGACCAACTTCTTCCTTCAGTCGGGTCAAGCTCGACCTGCTGGATATTTTATGATCCGTTCGGGTCTATTTATTGTCTTTGCTCATATTTTCATGTTTTTAATCCATATTTCATGTAATATAAGGCCTAAAAGCATGAGTTTATACTAGATTTACATGGCCCATGCATCAGTTTTGATCAAAAACACAAAAATCATCATCAAACATTCGAGATTACTTGAATTTTATAAAACAATACTAGAGCCGTTTCAATATATCATAAAATATTCTTGTTTTATTCATCTTTCCTTTAATCTTAGGGTTTAGTAACTTAGATAGATGATTAATCTATTAAAACCCTCTAACAATTATGGTTTTACATGAACTAATCAAGAATTTTATGATTAAATTTTAATACACAATATATACATATATTTCGATGCATAAATACAAATTACAAAATTAATTAGAGAATTTTAAAAATTCAATAACATGATTTTACTATATTTATTATAACTCGTTTATCTTTAATACAAATTATTTACTTGCATAAACAATATATGCATGAAAAAAATTCATCTTTAACGAATCTCACTGAATGATCTGAAGAACAAGGCTAGAAAACTTGGCTTGGATACCACATGTCATTTAAATAAAGAAACGTACCTCTAGCCATTGTTGATCAAGAATCCATACTCGCTCCAAATACACAAAGACGAACACCCCGTATAAGCCTTCTAGTTTATATCCTTTTCTTGATAATTACCTTATGATAGTGCACAGGCAATTTTCATAGACTAGACTAGGGACCTATACTAGAAGACTAATTAGAGTTATATTCTACCATCAAGAAATCTGTATTCTAATTAGTTACTGAATTAGAGTTAAACTCTTATCACTAGAGTAGTTAAACTGAATAGGATTTACTTTGTAATTTCATCTTAATAATTTGATTTAATTATCTTGGTCCATTTATTATCATGTGGACCATACAAAGTCCAACATGGATGAGTAATGCATGTTATTGATATTTGGAGAAAATAACAATCCTTTATTTATTAGTAAAAGATTGTGGTAAACAATATCTCATTAACAAGTTGTTGAATGACTAATTAATATGAATAATTAATAAAAGAAATTATCTCGAGACTTCTTATTATTGGTTAAACTAGTTTGAATTTGATTGGTTAAATTGAGCGATTTAATTATAAAATAAGTTAAATAGAAATAGAAATATAATAAATAATTAATAAAAATATATAGTTGATGAAAACTTTATGATTACGTGACATAAAAAAAAAATTAAAACATGATGGAATATCAAATATATATATAGAGCACGAAATATTAATTATTAGAATTTATCTAACTATATAATATCTTAAACACAATTATAGCACTTCAAGCCATATGGATACAGTATGAATACAAGATCAAATCTACTTAATGATATAATTTTCAACATATAAATAAGTAACTAATTAAATATTAAAATCTTGTCACGTATAGAAAATTTTAAATATAAAATTGATATATTATATTAATTCACAGATCGATCGAACTTTCAATTATTGATTAAATCAATTCAATTCGATTTTTTCAAACTGACGTTGAGTCTAAAATTCTTATTAAGAAAAAAAAAAAAAACAACATTAGAGTACTTCTTCGCCTACATTAACCATCATATATGCACATAACAGCACTGATACTTGAAACTTAAACAATTAATACTTGATTTGCCTTTTCATGTCATTTCTTGGCTTTTCACTGTAATTGAACCACAATGTCCTTAACCGGCTTTTTTAAAAAAATAATAATAAAAATAAAGATAAAGATAAAAATCATCAGTATGAATTTGATCTGAGGTTTATTTTAATTAATTCATAAAGTCAATTTTAAAAAATAATTTTTAATAAATTTAAAATTTAAATACGAATATTTATAATTTTTTTATTCTCATATAACAACTTCTTTACAAAAAAATAAATAAGAAATCATCAATAAATTTCTAAACAAAGGCATTATTCTCAAGAGAACGATGGACTTATCAATGAGCTAAACCACTTGTTGATATAAACCTAATTTAACATTACTAAGTGATAAATATCATCTTTAGACTCGATTTTAACCTCACTCCTTCCGTAAATGCTTTTTACTTAAACCTAACATCTTCAATTTTTTTTTTTTCAATACCATGGCCACTTTGTAAAAAAAAAATGTACTCATTTGTCAATTCAATCACATATGCATGTAACTTATTATTAATTGATCATATCATGGGTAGCTATCATGTATTATGATGTGACAATAAATAGTATGATCTGCCATATACTCCATAAAAGAGAGAAGCAATGATATTTTTCTTTTTGTTTGCAAACTAAAAATGACGTAACTTGTTTCTCAATTGCTAAGATCATAAAGCATCTACATGGCCATGATTGGTTTTAGTAAGGCTGCATTAATGTCATTTAGCCGATGGTTCACACATTTTGTGATCTTCCTCGTAACAAGGGATTTTACATATTTGATTAGCAAGGGTTTGATATCACAATAGTATGATGCTCCTTGCATCGCCCTTGATAAGTTTATAAATTTACATATTTATATGATTAATTTAATTATGTATATAAATTTGGATATAGTATTTATATTAATATATGATATATGTACTAATCCAATTCTCAAGTTAAATTTATTTTGAGTTTAAATTGAATCACTATAATAAATTATGTAAAATATCTTACTTAGGGACAACTTTTAATGTAAGATAAAAATTTCTAAAAATTATCAATCTAAACAAACAAAAACTCCAATCATAATACAATACTTGATACAAAATTATGAGTTATTTGACAATTAAACTTAAAAATTTCAAACATATCATAATTATACAACATGAATACAATATGAAAAAAATAATTAAAATACTATAAGATGCAAAACATAAAATGAACACGGCGTGAATGCACAAATATGTCAAAATCTACATAAAACAAATTAAGAATGTGTCAAAATTTATATAAATGTAAATGATACCTTAAATACGATTAAAATATATAAAATAACATGAATACAATACAAATACACAAACCTTTCGCTTTTTTTCACTTTCCTTTTTTTTTCCCCCTCTTTCTTCATTGCAATTACAAAAATGGCCACGTAATACCCTAATTACCCTCGCATCTTAATTTATCCTTAAACTTAGTTATCCCCTAAGCCATGTTCTTGATTTCAAATTAAACAATCTTATTCTGTAGGAGACAACTATTATATTTAGTTATAAAAGATTATAGGCTACAGGTATAGATTATAAATTAGAAAAAACCATAATCAAATTTTTGGTATTTTAAAATATACGTAAACTCTTAAATAAGGATGACAAAAGAACCTATACCCAACGTGAGATTTGTTCAACGGGTAAGAAATTTGTACACTCTTAAATAGGGATGCCAAAAATGAAAATAAGGGCTTGATTGGGATTTTTTTTAAAATATGTTTTAATTTTATAAAATAATTTTCATATTTTATTTTGTTTTTTGTTTTTAAAAAATGTGCTTGGTGAATTAAGATAAAAGTTAAATTTTAAAATGAAAAATATTGAAATATGTTTGATATCACCATAAATAATTTTTAAAATAAATAATCAAAGAAATAAAGAAAATATCAAACAATATTATCTTTGCATATGATTTCAAATTTCAATTTTTTTATTAATTAAATAAATTATTGTGCAAAGAATTTGAATGGGAAGAGATGAAATAGATTATAAATAATTAAAAATGTCAAGTATATTTTAAAAAGTTGTTGTGGATATACTTAATATATTAATAGCTTCTTATTATAAATAAATGCATAATATATATATATATATATATTAATGGTTTCAGAAAATGATTAAATATGGGACAATTCTTTAATTTGTAAAATAAGAATAAAATATAAACATATGATGTTTCATTTTTTTAAATCAATGTTTTTCTTTTTTTTAGTGTTTTTATTTTTAATTATCGGATACGATTTTATTCTTTTCTTTTATTTTTTTTTAAGAAAACAAAAAATCTTTATTTTCTTAAACCAAACTCTTTCTAACATTGTGAATTCACAATGTTCAAGGTGGCATCTTTATTTATTTTGTCTTCTTATTTCTTGATAAGCTGGTTTTAATGGTGGAAATAGAAACGGATTTAAGTCTGAAAGACAGAACGACATCAAAATCGTTGATCATAATACAGGAAGATGGCATCTTCGGATTCCTCCAAAATATATATATATATTGAGAATTTACATATTTTCCTTTCTTCTGAATTCCAGTTCAAATACCCCACCAACTCAATGTCAGTCCACAAGATATCTTGTAATCAATAATAAAAAGCAGGATCGAAAATTAAACCGATGAGTTTTCTGGATTTAAGGTTCAATTGCTTTAATCAGTTGAAATGAATTCTTCAATTAAAATATATTAAATATATGATTTTAATATTAAATAAATATTAAATATAATAATTAGATAATAAAAATACGTTTTTTAGATAATTAATAAAAATATGTATTTAATCTATTGATAGTCTTTAATAGACGATTACTAAATTAAATGTTCAAATCTAATATTTTTAACAAGTTTTAAATAAAAAATAAAATAATCAAAAACCGATTTATTATTTCTTTAATTCAATTTTTTTTATTGTTTTATGCCAACTTTTTATGAATTCATCAAAAGTTTAATTTTTTTTTTATTGAACACAAAGTAGTTAGTATTATATCGGTGGGTGTATTGTTTTTATTCTGATACTTGTATATATCGATGTTAGTATGTTTCAGTATATCGTTTTAGATTTATCAGAGTCTGAATATTTTTAATTTATAT
This sequence comes from Adansonia rubrostipa, assembly GCA_038381775.1. NCBI lineage: Eukaryota > Viridiplantae > Streptophyta > Magnoliopsida > Malvales > Malvaceae > Adansonia > Adansonia rubrostipa. Next base: position 13,737,825 of record JBBYHM010000025.1, read on the forward strand.
ATATAAAAAATATTTTTAAATATAAAATAAATGAGATTAAATAAATTTTATATAAAAAAATTCATCAATTATATATCATATTTTAAAACAATCATCAAACATAAGAAAATTAATATCATTAAAGTAATAACATTAAAATTTTTTAATGATTATTAAATTTATGAATAATTATACCAAATATTCATCAAATTTATGAGTAATTATGTATCATATTCATCAAATTTAAGATTAATATCAGTTTAATTTTTTTACAAGTTTATGTTATGTATCGATCAGTATAGCTATTTTCTATCGTTACGATCGAAACAGACCGATACTAGCAAATGCAAATCGAAATTAAGACTGAAATAAAATCAACTATCATTAATATTATTATATATCAAAATTGATATATACTAATCGATATTATCGATATCAATACGATATTAATAACATTGATTGAGCCAAATAAATTACAAATTTGAGTGAGATCAATTTGAGTTTTAACACCGATTTCATTACATAAAAAGGAATTTCCTTGACAAAGTAAATAAGGCAAAATCAAATTGTTTTTGTGACACGTGTTAAAAGAGTTCAATCTTAGATTTCCACAAAGGCAAATTTTTCGGATTCGGTCACAAAGAATACAATGATTATTTGTCAAAACATACGTGTCCTTATTTTATTGGGCAGTGACGAAAATTCAGGTGACGCTGCGAGGAGGCCGTTCGAACGGGTAACTTTGTAACGACATCGTAATTATGAGAGTTAAAAACCACTGAAAGACACGTGGCTGTTTAACAGCAGAAACACGGTCGTCAGTGAATTTTTCCGAGGCTTTCCTTTTTTTTTTTTTTTAATTTTTTTCCGTCGCTTGACTTAAAATTCCAACCAATCCACTTAAATTTAAATTTAATTTGACTAGATTTATTAGAAAAGTTAATAACAAAAAATTAATTAATTTAAATTAAAAAATAATTCAAATCTAAAATATTATAATTTAAAATGATTTAAATTTAAAATATTCAAATTTGAAATGACTCAAATAATTAATTTAAATTTATTTGAACTCAATAAACTTGCATAATAAACTTGATCGGCTCGAACTTAATTTACTTGAATATTAATTTTGATTAACACAAACTAAAAATGATCTAAACCTGAAATAATTCTAAATCAATTGAACTAAACTTGAAATTATTTAAACTTGAAAATGATACAAAAATTTAAAAACCTAAATTGACAGTAGCGAAACTAACTTGAATTGCCCAATTGACAAGTCTAGTTAGTCTGACATCAATTTAATATCCCATAATTTGAACCAGATACGATTATATAATATAAATATAATTAAAAACAATAATCAAAATATAAAATAAACTATGAATGCAAGTACACATATAAGCAAATTACGTAGATTGTAGCTATAACCAATTTATAGGAAATGGAATGTATTCATATTCAAATTTTGCATGTTTGAGAAATCTGGGGAGTTTTTTCTTTTGGTTGTAAAACTATACCACAAAGTTAAATCAGAGAACGATGAACATTTAAAAACCTAACCACAAGTTAAAAAAATTAGCTTAGTTGTGTTTGGTAATTGAGATTTTAAAGTCTAAATTTGAATTTAAAAAATAGTATAAATTATTTAATAGACAGATGCAAATGTAATATTCATCTTTACTTTTCAAATTTATAGATTTATTAAATGCCTATTTAAAGGTAAATTTGGAATATTTATAGATATCTGTGAATTTGAAATTCATGTTTTATAGCTTTCAAATATATAATTATATTAGATCATAAATAATTTGGACATTAATCTATACATTTCATTTTCACAATTTATAATATAGCAAATGAAATGCCAATCTAAATTTTAAATTGATGTTCCAAACATCACACTATAAAATTGGTTAAAAATAATTGATTGGTCAAGTAGAATTACTTATTTACAGAGTAGAACAGCACACTGAAAGTGAGGAAATTATGAACCTTTTTGTTGAAGATAGGGTCATCCAATGAGAGAATTTATATATCGTGAATGGAAAGATCCACTAATGAAAGTGGAGAAAGATATCCCAATTACACAGTGCCAAATTACTATTCTTACTTCCATTTTTCACCCTTAGTAGTTCATCCAACTTTTGCACAGTCTCATCGCTATTTGAGGATAGGATTTGCAAATGCTAAAATCCAAAGTTGTTGAAGTTCAAAATCATGGCAAGTTCAAGAGCTTTGTATCAGTGATTAGAATTGAAAACATTCAATGCACTCTACAAGGCGCCTGTCAAAACAAGATCATATGTTAAATCACATCATTCAACAATAGATAAATGTAGAATTAGATGTAGATGTGATGTGACCTAGGGTTCAGGGTGAGTATCGAATTCGGATACAGTGTTTGACAGGGATTTACTTATTTTTTTCTAATTTTTTTATTTTTCGAAAAATTATATCTCATACTAATGTATGATATACGTTGGATATAAATGCCAGATACTTTAGAGAAGATGAGAAGTCTGGGCTTGTATGGCTATTAGCAGACAATAAAAAGAACCAAAAGGGAAAACGATGAAAATTTTATAAGACTATAGAAGTTTTCTCATAGTTGTAGGTCAAAATCGGAGGGTTCTTAATGAAAGCAGTGGCCATAACTTAGTGCTAGATGTACATACCCACTCAACACATTGGGAGAATTCAGTCAAAAATGGTCACAGCATCACTTGAAAGCTTGTAAAATACAGATGAATGAGGTTAGATGGTGCCCTGTCGCTTCTTCAGCAGTGTCTCACTACTTTTGGGATGTGATTAGAATCGAATTTCAACCTAAGAAAGGTTACAAATTTGTGATGTAAGAGCATGCAGGAAAGTGGATAGTGATCATGTCATAATCATATATCTATAGGCTATAGAGGAGCAGTTTTTCAGCTGTTATGATTATATTTGAAGCATGCCACAAGTTTCCTGCAAAACAAAAACTATGAGCAGTTCTTGCAATTGTAATCTGATGTCCTTGACTAGAGCAGTAACTTTTTTTGTGATGCCATCAGATAGAAAATTTTGGCTAAAGACTAAAATATTTGGATTCGAGTGTGAGTGTGGACATAGTTATGCATTTGACGTAGGTATGTTTAATTTTTTTCTTAAGTTTCTTCATTTATTTGAAGGATTCTAGGAGGGTCGCAACCCCATAACCATGTCTAGATGTATGTCGGATACAGATACTTCAAAAAAAATTAAAGAGTTAAAGTAACATAGGTAAAAGAAACAGTCCAACAAAAGCATATTTTACAAGAGTTGCAAATGTGCTCACTAATGCACCAGGATAAGCAAGGAAAACCCGACTTTGTTCCTTTCTTATTCAAGGAAAACAGACCACATTTGACTTATTTCTAGAAAAACAATTAAGCAGTGTATAAAACAACAACTGCCTTGTGGTCTGATCCATGAACCTCCTCAATTTCAAAAGCTTGAATCCAAGAATGAGTATAATAAGAGAAGGAGATTCAACTTTGAAGTCATTTTGAATCTTGGGGTAGGATTTAATGGGATTGAAATGGGGTAGCCCCCATTATGCAACAGACGAACCAATCACTCTCCATATCTACCTAAAAAAGGTTATCTTGACATAAAACATTATTATTTTAGCCATTAAGAATTTCAAGTTTCTTATACTATGACGTTGGTCATAGCTTGCTTTGAAATGGTGAGCATTTGTAAGGTAGTGAGGGAGAAGAATTGTACTCTTCATGGAGATATATTTCGCAGATAATGTTTTAATTATCAATGTCTAAACAAACCAAAAAATTACCACCAGGAAATATAGAACATCCATTATTACTTTGGGATTGATACTGAAACAGATATAAATAGAAGCCAAACTCAAAAATCTACTTCTACAAGTGGGATTACCAAATCCTATGCATTCAGGCCTATGTTACTTGGATTCTTCATTTTTCTTAGAACACTCATGTTCGACACTAATATCTGACATATATTCAGACATGGATATGGGAGTATAATCTTCCAAATATATGAAAAAACTTATAAAAAATGGAGCATATCCATATTCAATAAATATCTATATTTAATACGCACAATAGATTCAGACAAATAGGTTTTAGGTTCAACAGTGGGAAGAGACAGGATAAGTAACACATCATTATGACATTGAGATTGGTAAATGAAAACCAGCATAAATAGAAGTCACTGTCACAAATCTCCATCTACAAGTGGATTTAGAAAATCCTGTGTATTAAGACAAAAATGTTTCAAGTACAAAGGCTATAGGGAGACAGCTCATGATCATATATCAAACACATAAGAGAATATATGTCTTCAATGACATGATTAAGAATCGAATTTTAGGTACATCAGAGCAATCAGGACAGCTGAAGTGACCTCTAGCTAGATACTTTGTACATCCAATGGATTTTACCTTAAATTCAGCAGTCCCAAATGACTGATAGAAATCATCAACAAGGTTAAACTGAATGGTCCATTTGCTTTGATTAATCCAGTTCCTCTGCATTTTGAGCATGCTCTCATCCTTAGATCCCCGCATCTCTTGCACAAGCCCAAAGAACTGCAAGTTTAACAGGTTGCATATCAGCTTGTGCACTTCATAACTGAAAAGTGGGTAAACTGACAGATTAAGCCTCTCTCAAAACTCCATTACATGAATTCGTGAAATTCAGGCAACGAAAATGAAGATTGATTGGTAAAAGATATAAAGCTTTGTTGCATTCTTTGTCAAATCAGGATTGAAGTTCATAAAGCTGATGTGCAACTGAGTTTACAAAGAAATTAATCTAGTCCATTCATTTGACACTGATTCTATACTTTTATCCCTTTTCCCACTAAAGCATGTTAGCTTAGGCCTTTAAGTTTATTCCTAGAAAAATAAAAAGGGTATTCATTCCACTATAGGTATCCAAATGTTTCATTCTTTTTTTTTTTTTTGGTGCAAAGGAAGCCATAGCATTTGGGATAAGGGAAGCAATTGCAGATGCGAAGATTCGAACTCTAAATCTATTGGATGCTACATTTTAAAGATGACTGTATGAACTAACTGGACTAAACCTCGGGCTCCTTTGGAGCCACTTTTTCACTAGTATAACATGACAATGAAAGACAATGGTCTATGACTCCACAAAAATGCCATTTTTTGCCTGATTGCCTATGCCACCAGAATTTTTTGGATGGGGAGATATCTTTTACATAATTCTATGTAAGGCAGTGAATCCTATTAAGACAGTAGCTGTCACAAAGAACTGATATCAAGCACAAAGATATAGCAACCATTTGCAAAAAAAGAAAAAGAAAAAGAAATCATAACAACCACACAACTAAAAACTATCCTAGGAATGCAAAAGACATTGCAGTTACAAATTGAATTAAAGTACAATGATAGCATTTCCACAGGACATCCAATTGTAAACCAACAAAGTGAGCAACAACTAAATAAAAAATAATTAAATGTGTCACAACTCACAATTAATGACCCAAACTAGCAATCAAAATACCAACTTTTACTCATTCCCAGTAACAACAATGTTAACTTTTCGATATTTTAAGACTTTTATGAATCTGGGTTTTACTTACAATCTCAAAAAAAAAAAAAAAAAAGAGGGTTTTGAAAAGTTGATTCACCTTCTTTGTGAAGCAGAAATGAAAGTAATTGTAGCACATGGTAGCAAAGTGCCAACTCCAAAGCCTGAGACTTCGCTTGCTGTTATATGTTCCATACTTTCTTTTGTCATTCCCATGTTTCTGTTCAGACTTCAGCATATGGCCAGAGAGTAAAAATTATCTTAGTTCACAAATATTGATGTTGAATCCTCACCAGCAGCCTATTAGCTCAGCTGGTTAGAGCCTCGTGCTCATAACGCGAAGGTCGCAGGTTCGAGACTTGTATGTGCCACAAGTGTTTTGATTTTTTTTCGCAGTGGGGCCTTTTTTCTTCCGGCCAGAAATATTTGGGGCCTCTTTAGTGCAGTAGGCTTTACTTGGGCTTGATTTTTCCAAGTTGATTATAAGCTGCCCCCCAAAGCACATCTAATTGTTTACATTTTTTTTAAATTATCATATTTTCCTATTAATAAAATTTATTGAAAATATTAATTTCATTAAAAGATTTTTATTAAATAATAATTATTTGATAATAATAAAAAAATTAAGTTTTAAATTAAACTGCTTCATATTCAAAGTTTTAATTTTCATTAGTTATTCATAAAATTTATATATAAATTGCCATTGTAAATTTTTTTTACTTCAATAAGATTTATTTGATTTATAAGTAAGAATTTTAATTTCTTTAAAATATTTTTGTCATAAATTTACTTAATTATAACTAAAAAAATTAAGGTTTACATTAAATTAACTGATTTTCAAATTTCTACTCTTTCAATAACCTTAGAAATAAATAAATTTATTTGACAAAGAATAAAAGAGTTAAATCTTATGACAATTTTTTATGTTCATACTTTTAATTTTACATCATATTAAAAATAATAAATTTTATACTTTTTTGATATAATTTTCACATGGAGTAAACTTTGTAAATGTCAATAAAAATTTTGTCAATAATAATTTGATTAATTTTATTTGTTTAATTATAAAATATACAAATATATGTTCAAAATATATAAAATTAATAAAATTCATTTATGATACATGTGAATATATATATATTATATATCCTGTTAAATCGTCACGAACTAGACTAGCAACGTAATATATGCCCATTAAAATATATTAAAAACTTATATAATAATAAAAAAGTGTATATATATATATATATATATTCATCATATATAACTAGAGTTCACATTTAAAAGCGATAATAAATTATAATAGGGCTATTGTAAATTAATAGACCTAAAAAAAAAAGATTTCAACCACAATTACGAGATGCGAATTTTGGTTAAATCTTACTTAAAAGGCTCTCATTCCTATAATTATTGATATATCAGTATTTTATATTCTCTTATTTTAATGGACCATAACATTATTAATATTTTTTTTCCAAGACTAGGTGGTCAAAATAAATCATTCTCTTAAATTAATCCTAAATAATTATTACGAAATAACTATTTACCTAGAGTTACTACCCATCTATTTAGGCTAAGTGAGATTGTTCACTTACCAGAATTTGTATTTTAAGGATTACGAAACCCTAGAATACTAACTCTGAGGTCCGCAATCATACCAGAGATCATATAGAAGGGTTTGAGAGTTGGTTACAATCACAAGGATCGACCCTTTTGTGATGCTCAAAAATCGATAACTTATTAATTATATGTTAACTTGAATTTTAATTTTTATCTAATTTCAACCGATTGAATTTAATTATAATTACTAAAATAATATTTTATAAGACCAATTTATTATTTCGTGTCAAGAAAATTAGGTTTTTAAAATTTTAAAAATTAAAATCTCTTATGTACCTCATTAGAGGACCAATGGAATATGAAAGCTTTTTTTTATCATTCTCTTTTGTAACCCGTTGGAAAATCAAAGGAACACAAAAGGTTTTAAAAATCAAAATATCTTCTGCACCCAGTTGGAGGACTGAAAGAATGCAAAAGGTTTTATTTTTTCAAAATTTATAAAATTCCCAATTTTCACTTTGAAAATAATACCTCATTATTAAAATAATCCATAAAACCCCTCTCATATTTTAGAAAAATTCCATGTATTATTCTAATTTAGTGACATTACTTTAATTTTCTAAAAAAAACAATTTTGATTTTATTAAAAATATTAATAGAGTATCATAAGACCCAAAAATAGTCTAAAATGACAAACCTATCCCTAATGTATACCTTCGAAATGAAAATATCCCAATAATCACGTGGACTTGGTTCTAACACAAAACTATCAAAATACCCTTGAGGTATACTTTCAACATAAAAGTATCTTTGTAACCCTGAAGGACACAAAAAATGACCATATAAAGGTGAACCTATCCTAAATACATACCTTTGGTATAGAGGCATCCCGATGATGACATTGGACTTAATTCTAAAGAAACTATTAAAATACCCATAGGGTATATCTTCCACATGAAAGTATCCTGGTAACCCTAAAAGACTCGATAAAAATTATAAACCTATCCTAAATGGACACCTTTGGCATAAAAGCATCCTAATGACTATTTATAACTTGGCTCTGTGAAAAATCACCTCAATGCTCCTAGGGTATTCCTTTGACATGAAAGTATCTTAATAACCTTAAAGGATATGAAAAGGCAAATAATGATGATTTTTACACTAAATGGGTAGTTTGGATATCAAAAGTGACTTAAAATGCAAAAATACAATTATGTCCCTATGTTTCTTAAAATTACATATTAGTCCAAATTGGCTAAAATGATAATTTTTTTTAAATGTCCAAAATATACTAAATGTGTAATTTATATTTCAAAGTGACCTAAAATGCAAAAATGCTAAATTGACCTAAAATGCAAAATTACAATTAAGTCCCTATATTTTTTAAATTGCATTTCATACCCTAACGAAAAACTGAAAGAATAGGATAGGTTTTAATATTTTCAACACCTCACCGGAGGACCAGTGGAATGCTTGAAATATTCTAAAATATCCTAAGTGAATGATTTCATGTTAGAGATAACTATTTTGACCTAAAATGCTATATTTTCCTAATGGTCCCTAACTTTTCAAAATTTGTAAATCAATCCCTATATAATTGAAACATAAAATTAAATGTCAAATATATAAAAAACAACACAAAAATCACATCCAAAGACTACAAAGGAAGTTCAACCACTCTCCATTGGCCTTAGAACAAAGTTTTCATTATTTACACAAAGCCCTTAAACTGTCTAAAATTACAAAAAAAACCCTAAAAATCCGAAAATGTATTTTTACTTGATAAAATGCATGAAATTCATTCCTACAGGTATATATGGGTCTTGGCCAAGCATGGAATGGCTAGGAAAATTTTTTATATTATTTTTTATATTTTTACAAATTAGTCTCTAAAGATTTTATATTTACCAAATAGCCACAAAAATTAAAAAAAAAAAGTCACCATATATATATGTGCATTAGGTTTTGCTAACCCTAAATAATCTACCAAAATAATTTTTTTCAACTCAATAATCACATATTCATGTTTCATCAAACACAAATCAACATTATCATAAAATAAAATCATAAAAATAAACATATAAAATGTCGTTTCAACATAATAACAAGAAAATAGTAAGAGAAATAACACACATATGATCATATATATGATAAATATGACACAAAATCCAATATCATATCAACAAAACATGATTCATGAAGAAAAACAACTTATTAGCAAGAAAAATTAAACAAAAACAATTAAATCAAAGACATTGGTTCATGGCCATTATACTTAATCTTTCAACATGGATCAAACTCCATGAACTTAAGTATGATTTTGGCTCTCGAACAAAAGGAAGAATGAACAAAAATGAAGAAAAACCAAAGCTTTTAGGAAAAAATTTACCTATTCAAAGCTTTAAAACTTAATTTTTTTTGTAGTATTTTTTTTCTATCCTTTTTCCTTCAAGCCATAAAATCCTCTCAAATGCAAAATCCTCCCCTTATGCAAAATCCTTTGCTATTTTTTTAATTAATTTTTTTGTGTTATATGTATCAAAAGTTGAAACGCATTAAATTGACATAAAATTAGTGGTCATTCCAAATACTTTGACATAATTATCTTCATAATATCACGTAATGGGTAATTAGAATCCAAATAAATTGGTTAAGGAAAAACTTAGAAATCAATTAGACTGGTTCCCATGAAACTAGAAGAAAAAAAAAGAAAAATCTAGAATAAAGTTAAAATAATAATAAATAAAATTAATTAAAATTAAAATTGATAATAAATAAAATTTTTAAAATGAAATAATGAAAAAAAATCTTGATTATCCAAAACTTGTAAGAGTATAGGAGAAAAATCCTTATGGAAAAGAATTGATATATATATATATATATAATTCAAAGCTCATAAAATTAATTTAATTTTCAAAACTGATTTAATATAAGTTTAATAAAAATATTTGATGAATTTTAAAAATTATAAACTCGAAAAAAAACCCACCTAAAAAAATTACAGAGTAAAAAACTTTGTATTTTGAAAAAGAGAAAGTCTACAAAATAGATTGAGATTTTTTAAAACTGACTTTATGGTAACTTAATGGGAATATTTAAAGAATTTTTAAGTTCAAAACTTGAGAAAATTCCATGAACATTTTACAAATAAAGGAAGGGCTCGTGTTTTTGAATCGAGAAAAACTTTTAAAGAATACATTGAAACTTATAATATAAATTAAATACAACATATTATCCAAATGTTAAAGACAAAAATCTGAAATCGAGAATAAATCTTCACCTAAAACATTTGTGAGCGACATACTCGTGATATTGTGAGAAATTTTAAAATAATTAGCAAAATTGATAACTTGACATTTTGTAGTATAAAATGCTGATATATAATTTTTCTTGAATATTTTTTTATTTTTTTGGAATGTATATCAGCATAAATTCTACACAAATTGTTAATAAAAATATATGACTGTCAAATTTTTGAGTTTTACAAAAAATCTTAAAAAATGCACAAAAATAAAAAATTCGACAGCAATATTATTTGTAGAAATGATTTTCAAAATTTGATAAGAGAATATTTAAAAACTGATTTTTCTTTTAATATTTATCTTTTTTATCAAAGATTAATCTTCAAATGACACTTTTTCTGTCACGTGCCAATACAGCCATCTATATGTGATAGAATAAGTTACAAAAATGTGTAAAACACCCATTGGAGGTCGAATCCTATAAGGGCGACAACTATGTTCCTAGTCTCATTGATAATTGGGACTACTGAAAAAAGGACCTGAACAAAATTAGGTGTCTACGAACCATTAAATACATATTCAAAAATAGTATTTTAGATTGATATGATAGAGAGATTGAATCGATTTGAAATTTTACATGCACTATGAGTACAACTATATTACTAAATCCAACGATCAATTTGTAAAAATATTAATTGTATAAAAAGTTACACAAGTGTGTAAAACTTATTTAGTTTTATACTAATACAAGTAAATCTCTCCTCTTATATAATTTCTCATTGAATAATTACTAGGTACAATTTAGAAATGACAAAATAAATCTAAACTCAAAAAACTTACCCAAAAATTTGTAAATCTAATTTGATTAAAAAAGTCAAAAACCTGAATTCAAGAAAATCAAAACTTGAAATGGCATAAGCTCAAAATGATCGAATCCAAAATGATTTAGACTCGAAAAAAAATTGAAACCAACAAAATTCAAACTCGAAAAAATCTGAATCCAAAAATACTTGAGTCCAAGATTGACTTTAGCCCGAGCCCAACACAAACCTAAGAACAAATTGATTTGTAAATTTGAATTTAATACTAAAAATAAGAGTGAATAAATTGTAATTAAATAACTTTTTATAAAACAACAACATTAATTATCAATTCTATTCTAATATCTTTTTTACTAATTTATTTAAAAATTAAAATTTAATACATATTATTTAGTAAAATTGTAATTTTATTAAAATATTTAATTTTGCACTTATAACCTTAACTACTCATGTATTAATAAATCCATTATTTAAACAAATATTCTATTCTAATTATGAAGAATTAATTTAAAAATTAAACCCATCTTAAGATAATAATATTAGAAAAATTAATTTAAATACTTGAGTTGTGAATAAAAGAAAAGCATTCTTCTTAATGCAGTAAGTAAAAAAGTGTAGATTATTTTTTAAAAATCTTTTTAAAATAGATTTTTTAGGATAAAGTGGAAAGTATCTGATTATATTTTGTATATTTTATTGTTCTTAAACTTTAATATAACATTTTATTTTTTTATTTATATATAATTATGTATAGGTTTAAAAAATTTTTAAAATATTCAAAGTCACACTATTAACTAATGACTTACAAGCCACAAACAATCATATCACTAATTTTATATACGATGATGAAATAAATAAATAAATAAAACAAATAAAATATTTAATTAGTATGAGATCCAAAACATGATGCTCATATAGTATAATTACTAACTATTTACTTTTCTTTTATGCCTAAATTTAATTAGTTTATATATACTTCCCATTCTTTTAGAATTCACAAATTTTTTTCTCAAGTAATTACTTTTATTTAATTACAACTTAATTAATTAATATTATCATGATATTATCTTATGCATTAGTGATGGATCCCCTAGGGGCCATCCTAATTTTTTTTTCAACTTCATATATATATATATATATATATATATATATATATATATATCTTATGCAAGGAATCAAAAAATTTTCAACTTCACACACACACACTCATATATAATAAATCATAAGAATTTGAAGGTTTAGCTTATTTAAATTTAGGTTTATACCCACCATTTACACTAAAAGACTACAAATAAAATATTATATTTAGGTTGGCTAACCACTACCCACATATATATTATTTTTTTGATCATGAATGGATTAAAATTATATAAATTTTTAAAGTATGTATGATGTAATAAAAAATACACTTTGGCCACCCCCAAATTTTTTAGTTGAAGATTTGCCCTTGTTGTGTATCGCATGTCATGTAATCGTACCATTATAAAAAACTATCTTATCTATAAATCATTGTATCATCCCATCTTCATTTGCCATTTCTATTTAATATTTGGTACTTTAAAGATATTTCATTAAAATATTAAAATATATGCTATATAAAGTAATTTTTAATCATGTTTTTTTTGAAAAATTTGTTTACAGTTAGGATTAAACTATTAAGATAAATTATTCAGCAACAATTATTAATAGTAATTTTTTTTTGCATTATCTAACTAGCTCTTAAACTTTAATCTTATTAATTTCTTCTTCAAAAATAGCCATTTATCTGTTTTGGTTTAAATATTAGTATGTACAATTATATTTACATATATGCATAATGTAAGTCATAATATATGTTGAATATTCGAATCCATTGAATCGATTATTTTGAATATTAATATGATTATATATCATAATTTTAATAATCAATGATGTAACAAATTGATTTTACATAACAACTTAATTTTATATCTTTTTGGTGTTAACAAATTCTTGTATTAATATACCAATATAATTAAAAAAAATCATATTTAGAAAACATAAAAGTAATAATTTATTTTTGAATTTAAATATTTAAATTATATAGTAAAAAAATAAAAAATAAAAAATAAAATAAAGCTCGAACCCAATCTAGCCTTGAGCCTAACCTGAGCTTGAAAAGATTTGAATTTGAAAATATCCAAGCCCGAAAAAGCCTGGATCGAAAAGGACCTAAGCTGAATGGACTCAAATTCAAAAATACTTGAACGCTATAAATTCAAACCCAAATCTAACGTGAATCCATCCAAGTGCTAGCCCTTCCTACCATTCATAACAAACGGATCCAATTGGGGGTGTACATTATTTGTTTTTAACATGAATTAACCGATCAAAATTAAATTTGATTCAATTAATTAGTTAACAATAAAATTTGGTCTAACTTATCAAAAGAAGATTTTAAAAAATTTTGGTTATTGATTAATTCGTTTATTTTAACTAAATTACATATAAAATATAATATTTAGTCATTATTAGATGTTTTAAGTTTTGTATCATTGAAGTTTTTTTTACTTATTATAGATATACTTTTTACTTATATTTGATGTTTGAAAATGTTTTAATGATTATACTTATATGAATTATAAAATAGTAGAAATTTATGATTCTAAAATGTAATATAAACCTATTGGAGTAGAAGAATTAACATTCGGTTAATTTGGTTAACCAATCAAATTAACTGGAATAATTTTCAACTAATTAATGTCATTCACTTGCTAATTTAGTTGGATTAACAATTAAGAGAAATAAAAATTCGATTAATTCAATTAATAAAATTTTGATAATCTATTAATCAAACTAACTAATTGGACACTCTAGATCTGAACACAAGTATAACATAACTAGTAAGAATTTAAACTTTGCAAAGATATTCAAAGGCCAAGAGCTAGACCTGTTCGTAGGCTGGGTGGAGCAGGCCAAGCCTTAAACAAGCATTTTATTAATTTGGTTTGATTCGAATTTATATTTAATAATTAAAAATATTTTTTTATTTTTATTAATTATAAATAGTAAATATGAGTAATATGGGCCAATGAGTAGGGTTGAAAATGAAAATTAACAAAGAATTTAAAATTTTTTCAAATTACAACCTAACCATGACACCTCTACCAAGAGCTAAAGGATAATTGAGAAATTTTTTATATAAAAAAAAATCATTTTAAAATAAAAGTTGCTTAAGTATATTGAGAAACTTAATGAATTAATTTTCTACTAAAAGAAATAATAATCAATTTTCTCCAAAGTGCCATTTGCCATGGCAGCTCATAAAGAATCAATGACTATAAAAGGAATGGGTACTGCCAAGAAAATCCGTACCAAGCTTAATACTAATTTTTTTTCCTTTGTCAACTGAAAGCAGATTTGTTTAATTAAAAGCAACGCACCTGCTAATTGAATGATTCTTGTTGGGGAATCCTATGGCATTAATAAATATTTGCAGCACTTGCTTAAGTTACCACGTGGATGTCCATGTGTTCAGTTAGATCATATTAAAAAAAATTACTATTCAAAATATATTAAAAATAATAAAAAAATATTTATATTCATAATAATATTATTTTATAATTAAATTTAAATAAAAATATTATTTTATTATTTTGACAGTAATTTGAGAAAAACAATGTCAAATTACTAAAAATTTACATTTAAGCCTAACTCAATTTACAAGCTTGATCCGTACATATTTAAGTAGTATTATTTTTTGGTCAATTCTTAACTTATATGATTTGATTTTTTTATTATCAGTTAATTTTATTTCGGATGCCGTTTTTATCTGATTTTTATTGTTGATTTTTCTATAATGTGTTTTTTTTTTCTCATATTACGATTAGAAACCCATAAAGCACAAAAGAAATTCTCAAAAATTTTGTAAGAAAATTTTAGCATGTTATGATTATATATATATATATATATGCATTAGGAAAAAAAAAAGGTAATTTTTTTTCTTCAACAAAATTAATTTCATAATCATATTATTAACTGCTCATGCAAGCAATGCTATATATATATATATATATATATATATATATATGTCAGTATTCAGAAAAACAAGTACTAATAAGTCAACCCTAACTAATAATGAACCAGATGAAGTAGTTCAAATATTCATCTCTAATGGGAACATAAAACCCAAAAGTCAAAAGTTTTCCGAAATTATGCTTAGAAAATTACCCTCCATTATTGTATACATTGCTTGCATCCCCTCCAAAAGATTAAATATAAGCTGAATTTGCTTGGTTTTGCATGGCAATCCCGTTGCAGTTACCAGGCGGCTGATAAGGATCATCCAGGTTCCACAACCCACCCCATAAGCTTTCATCTACCAAATACTGATGATCTAGCCAAGAAGCAGCAGTGGCAGCAGCAACCCTTTGGGACATCACAGGCAAGCATTGATCCTCTGAAGGTGGGTGCATGAAACCCATCTCCTGCTTCTCTTGTGCTTGATCATCGGTCAGCAGCCCAGCTGCTTCCGGCTGATACATTAATCCCCTTTTCAGCTCATCTTTTTCTGGTTGTGACATCATCTCCTGTTTCTGCTCCTGTTGCTGCTGCGGCTGCTGTTGTTGTTGTTTTAGCTTTACAATTTGACCTTTTCTTTCTTGTTGCTTCTGAGTGGACCTTTCCTTCTTCTTAAAATGGGTTCTCCAATAGTTCTTTATCTCGTTGTCAGTTCTTCCCGGCAAGTACCTAGCAATTGTAGACCATCTGTTTGATTTTTCACATACAAATTAAACGCACGATAATAAAATTTACAATACAAAATCATAACAATATATATTTTTTAAAGCATAAGTGATGGAAATTAGAGAAAAGAAGTATTACTTGTTACCCCACAGGGCGTGCAGTTCAATAATGATCCCTTCTTCCTGAGGTGTTATATGACCTCTTTTAAGACCAGGCCTTAGATAATTCACCCACCGAAGTCTGCAACTCTTCCCACTCCTATTCAAACCTGATATATATAATATAAAAAGAAATCCCATAATTTACTTAATATTCTTAATTTAATTTAGTTACGGAAATTAATGATATCCCAAAAGACGTAATTAAAGTTTTACCTGCAGACCTAGCTACTGAGCTCCATCTTCCTTCTCCATGCAAGTTAACATATTCAGTTAGCAGCTTGTCTTCTTCAGGAGTCCAAGGACCTTTCCTCCATCCTTGTTTTGGAGCTTCCCAACCCATCATTCTAACCATTATTACAAGTTTTACAACTGCTTTCACTTCATAAAAATTGTTGTCTCCAAATTGCATGACACAACTTCTTAGCCCCAACCTCTTATATATCTCCTCAGTCATGTCAATTACAAGTTTTTTTTTTTTTTTTAAATACGTTGATGATCTCATTGCCACTATGACAAGATCTTTGAATCAAATTTTTGCTTGAATTCTTGTTTCCTTATCTTTCCTTCCCATCCTCTCAATTTAATGCAAGTGTTAAATGTGTAGGTGCTTACCAACTCAATCTCTTGTAACCAATTGGAAATCAACAAGCGTTGGTTACTACATCCTATGACATTGGTCTTTGAACTTGTCACCATCGTCATTACTCCGATAATCGTGATTCTTTAGCACAACCTCAATCTACATTGTCGTGTCAGAATAACAAGATAGCCACAATTTTGACTTTTTTAAGCCGAAAACAAGACAACCAGAGACGATGCTGGCGAGGTAGTTACTCTGAAAAATAGGAATGATATAGATTAAATATTTAACTTAATTAATTTATATAATTATTTTTAAAAATAATATTCGATAAATATAAAGTTAAATTTTAATATTTATCATTTATTTTTTTATTCAACCTCGTTATAAAAAGAACGAAATATTTAACATTTTGGAATAAGATTTAAGGAAGAGCATAATAATCACTCGAATAGAGGAAAAGCTAGTGGGTTGTTGATGTTCAATTGAAAATGGTTTATGATCCTATCTCTATGGAGCACTTGTTGGCATAAACAATTCTTAAATGCATGCTTTAGAAATTGTTTATTGCTAAAGAAGTTTCTAGGATGCCATTTAGGGTAATGGGGGTATTTGAATATATGATAAAAGGACGAGTTTTGATGAGTCATTCATGCTACATCTGGACTTTTACGCCTTTAAGCCGTATGCATTTAGCATATTTGGAATGTTAGGGCATTAATTAATTGGACCAAGTCAATCTTTTAATGAAGAATGCCTACATCTAGGTATTGATGTGTAACATCGAAATTATTCATTAATATTATTTAAAACAAAGGATATCAAAAGATACTATGATCAATGTATTCAAATAAGATCTTATTTGTAAAGTTGTGAGATCTAGTAGTAAGAAATGCTTGATTTGATAGTGGTGAAAAAGATTTGAAAAGTTATGGTATTGGTCTTTCTTTTCGAGTTCCCCTTCAAATTAGACTATGTGGGTAGACAATTACATGTGGGTTAGGCATATGATTAAATTGTTTGTTCATTCTTTTGTTTCCTTTCTTTAGGTCAAATCTATGGTTAAAATGCCATATTAAATTTGATAATTTTCAAGGAAGTTTCCAAATGTATAGTGATTATTCGAAGCCATTAATCAAGGGTTTTTTTCCCCATAATAAACATGTTAAACTTTCCACTTGGTGTTTATCTTCTATTACAAAAACAATGAAGAGATATATATTGGGGAACAGTGTCAATCTTCTAGATACTGATGTCCTTACAAAATTATTAAAGGGAAACAGATGGACCCCATTGGCTAGCTAATAATTTTTGGTTAAAATCCCCTCTATTATTTTTTATCAATGATTTTCAATACACTTACTATCATTCACATATTTGAATCTACTCATTAATTATAAAAATGTATTTATATTTGATGCAAACATTGTATAAATCTATAAATACGGTGCCACTAAATCAGATCATAACATCTCATTGAAAGTTTTTAAAATTAATATAAAAAATAAAAGTGACATCATTCGGTTCGCATTAAATATAAAATTTTTATAAAAATGATACTTGTGAATAGTAATTAAAAATACATTAAAAAATAATTGGTAATTGAAGAGAACTAAATCAGATAATTTGGCTTCTTTTAAGTCAATAGGGAAAAGTTAAATTCTTATTCCTCCAAAAAGATTGTAAATTTAGGTTCCTAGTGAATAATGAGATATATCATATTGATACAGGGGAAAATTAACTTTTAGCTCAAACATTGTATTTTCTTTGTTCCCTTTTGGACCCAACCCTTAGTCACAGCAACAGCTCACCCGATTCCATAAAAGTGATATTAGAATAAATGTAAAGCATCCTTTTTTTTTTTCGAAACCAGAGAAAAATGATAATTTATACATATAATGCATAGATATTCTATGTTTGGTACATTCAGTGAGTTGAAAAAGTGGAAACATAATTCAAATATTGATCTCTATCTTTTAAACAAAATGGTAACAATCATTCATTCAATCTAAAGTAATTTTTTTTATCAAAGTATCAATTTTTAATACAACAGATTGCAATATGAAAATTAAAAATAAAATTATATAATTGCTAGATGTCATTTCTTTCTAGTATTGACGACATAAATCAACTATATTAAGTTGGATTCAAGTATTAAACTTTTTGTGCATAAATAAAACAAACTTGAAAATAATGCTATATATATATATATATAAACTGAAACCTGAAATTAAAGTTTTCCTATTATAAATTAGAATCTGTTTGATCTTATAAGAAGCATATTACTTACAGTTTTTTTTTATAATCTTACAATTATCCAATTACAATATAAAATTATGTAAAAATATATCATTTAAAATTATAAATTTTACATAACATTTTCGTGAACTTTATATAATTTAAAATTATAATTGATTAATTGTAATACAGTGATTATAAAGGATATGTTTTCGATCTTATATGTTTGTTAACCATTTTCTATTTCGGTTAATGGGTGGTCCAAAGTTAAGCTTTTTCATGATCCAATTATAAGCTTTCACCTTTGGCTTCCATTTTTATTGAGTTGTAATGGTCCCCAAGGCTAGGCCAGCTAGGTCTTCGTTATTATCATAATTAAAATTATGCAAATAAAGAACTATAGAATTCGAGTTTTCTGGTTATTTCCAGAAAAGCGTGCGACATCAAATAAATAAATCAAGGCAAAAGTCGCTTTATTTTATTTTATTTTATTTTATTTTGTCTAACTGACTCATCATCCACACAGGAAAAAAAAAAAACACGTGCAATCTTTGAAATGCACTATACACATAGCTCAAGATGAATTATGAAATAAATCAATCAGGTTAAAACTTAACCATTCTCATGGCAGACCTTAGTTTCTTATCCTTAATTACTCTTCATGTAAATAATAATGAATTAAGGGCTTTGTTATCAATCTAACATAGTACTTTGTTATATGGGACTTTCTGTTACAGGTTTAATCAATTGAATCTATCTGTTTAATTAGACAAATTTTAATATTAAATAAATTATTAATAAAAATTTATATTTGACGATGATATGATTTTTAATATAAAATTAAAACATTAAATATTCAAATTTTATTACTAACAAATAAAATTGAAAACAATAAAATAAACATAAAATCAGTTTTATTATCGATTTAATCCGTTTTTTTATTTACTAGAGTTTGGCATATCCAACTTGTGGGTGAGAGAAAAAAAAAAGAAAATATAAAAAATAAAAAGAAATAGGTTTCTAAAAATTAAAGTAGTGAGTAGTATTTTTATGTGTAAATATTTAAAAAATAAATTAATTTAAAATATATATTATATGATATTTCTATCTTTTATTTTATAAATTTATTATAATTTAATTTGAAATTTTTTATCATTTCACCGTCAACTAGGTATCACTTGACTGATACCAAACTCAGTTAATTACTTTATTAACAGTACAGATTTTTAATTGATTGAACCAAATTTTTGATGATTTAATAAGTTTCAAATTTTATTTATAGATAAGATTTTTATTTTTAATTGAACCAGTTCAATTGATGTATCTAACTTGAATTTTTCAACGTGGCACATCACAATACTCACCATTTGTAATACACGAGCATAGGCCTTAACAGGAAGACCAACACATTAACTATTTAAGCTGATGCTCTCTCTATATATCTACCCAAGATCACTTCACACATTCTTTTAATCGAAGGGGGAAAAATGCCATAAATTTAACTAAATTTCATTATTCAATAATCTGCGGAACACATATTCGTTCTCTCTTTTGCACTTGTTTATAGTGATTTACTGCGAATAATATTCTTTCCAAAGTGCATTGGAGAAGGTATTTCTTAAATTTGTAGATTTGTTGATGTTTGGGTTAATTTCATAAATAATCCATGTACCTTATCATTTTTTTTCAATTAAGTATTTGAAAAAAATTTTAGTTTATACTAGGATTTCCTTAAATGCGTATGCACTCTGCTTTAACACCGTTAAATAAATGTTGACAAGATATTTAATATCTAATGAGATCGTGATTTATAGTAAAAATATCACTTCATTAATTTAAAAATATCATATGTTACAATCAAATTGGATATCAAATGCTATGTCAATATTTATTTAGCGACGTTAGTGTAAAGTACTTATATCTTTAATGGAATCATAATACAGATACCTATTTTTGGGTTAAAATTTTCTTTAGATACTCAATTGAGAAAAATATTATAATATAGTGACCATTTGTATAATTAACCATTGATGTTTTTATTTCTTGGAAGAATTGGTAGAGTCGGTTTTGTTTGTTTTATTTATTTACCAATGCCAAGAGAGCAATTTCAAACGTTAAGGCTTTGCTTGGTATGATAGAAAGAAATTTGGAAAGATAGAAAATTGAAAAAAAGAAAAGGATGAAAAAAATATTTTTTCTTTCCATGAGTGTGCTTGCTACGAAAGATAGAAAAGTGAAAAGAAAAAACATATTTTCTTTCCTTTTATTATTTGGTATGATTGAAAAATAAGAGGAAATAAAATTAAAAAAAACATATTATTTTACTATTATACCCACTAGAAGTTAAATTAAAAAAAATAAGATTTAAAAAATTATGAGTAATCTTGTAAATATACTCAAATGATACGCACCATTCTTATTTTCTTTCCTTTTTTTTTTTTTCCAATTTAGAGTGATTTGGTTTTGTTAATATATGTAAAAAATGATAATCTTTCTAATTTTATTTCTTCTCATTTTTTTCCAGCCAATTATGCTCAAGATTTATTCTCTTTCCTGTTTTCCAACTTCATCTATCTATCTTTTCATTTTTCTACCCAATCAAGAACACTACAATGTTGAATAGCTTCTAGATTATAGATTGAGGATGAATCTACCTAGATTCAATGGTAGCGTGTCCAACCGGAGAAAAGTAAAGCCCGGGTCCAAGGATGAGTATGTAAAGAACCTTCAAACTATTATCCCTAACCAAGTGAAAGATTCTAGGTAGAGATCATATAAGCAAGATTTGTTGAATGAAGATAGGGTGGTTCTTGTTGAATAAAAATATTAAAATATTATTTATATTTTTATAATTAAATTTAAATAAATTTTTTTTAATTATTAAATAGTATTTTGAGTCGAATAGGTCCCCAAATAGAAATTCAGCCTGAACCAGCAAGTAGCTTGTCTTTTAAACATGTCTAGTGCCAAACATAGGATAAAATGATTATCATCCTATCATATCCATCATGCATTCTATGCACCAAACATGTTCTAAAGTCATTGAATATTGAACAAACTTATTGAGAAATCGGGTTATGCTATATGAT
>JBBYHM010000025.1:13759853-13770948 GCA_038381775.1 Adansonia rubrostipa
ATTCTATGCACCAAACATGTTCTAAAGTCATTGAATATTGAACAAACTTATTGAGAAATCGGGTTATGCTATATGATCTAAACTTTTTAGTTGAAAATTAAGTAGATTCCATAGCATTTATGTTAGAAGTTATCGAACTGACATATATGCAAATTACAAGTCAGATGCTTAAGAAGCCCTTTGCCTTCAAACTCTCAAATCTCAAGAGGTTCCTTACAGTCGCTTTTAAAGGAATGAAGTGGACACCTAAGCTTTTTGTTTTCTCTTTGGATATCCGATAATTTTGCTCAAAAGGCTTGTTATGATCTCCATAAATGTTATTAATAAAAGAATTTCACAACATATCAAATACTTTTTATGGATATAAGGAAATAATTAAACACTTAAGATAATCACTTAATTTAATACCTTCTCTTTTGCTTGAAATTAATTTCAATTATATATTCAATAAGAACTTTTGAACCACCCTATGGTTCAAACAAAACAGGTAAATTACTTAAGATGCTATTATTTTCTCCATTACATTCCTATTAAATATAGACTTGGTTATAACAACTCTAGCCAACCAAAAAAACCAGAAGATTTAGCTAAGCACTCGATGTATGTTACAATTTATAAATTTCATCCTTATCACACTCTGATTGTTGCATAATGCTTTGTTCAAAGAGCAGGTTTTAATCCCTCATTTTCTAAATAACTAAATAAATACTTATCATTGCAATTGGATATGATTTAACAACTTTCCTCATAGGCTCATATGTTTCCTTTATCTAGACGAAGAAGTTTCTACATTAGACACAACTCATATTATTCTACTATCCAAGTCTCCCTTTAGCATTGCACCAACCTATTGGTGGGAAAAACGATACCCTTCAATATTGCAAAACACCAGAATATATGTTTAAGGAGGAGAACCGGTTCCTTATAGCAAGTCTGAATATAAAATATAACAAGCTATTGCTGATGTGGACACTTTCTCTTATTGACATGTAAGATAAGTTTAAATAAATAATATCTTATTAATTTATTTTCAAAATTTAAATTTTAAAAAAATATTTATAAAAAATTAAATTATTATATCTAACTGATCTTATCTATTCACACTTATAAAATAAATTCTTATATCTTATTTAAATTTCAAATTAAGTTAAAAACAAAATTTTTCTACTATATTATAATTTTTATAGGAATTATTAATATGTTTATCAGTAAATTTAAAAAATTATCATATCTAATAAGATTTATATTTCAAAAACTATATTCTTGCCATTTAATCAACTTATTTAGGGAGGCTATAAAAGCAATATTCTAGAACAGTTTTCATAAACACTTACATGAGTTGTTTGGTGCAGTCTAAAGGGTGGCTTGGGTGGTATGAGAACTTTACCCTGAGCACATTTTGGTGCGGTGAGTATAGGAATTATAACCTTGGTGCATCATTATCTGGGCACGTGAAATAACTTGATAGAATTTGGTTTCAATTATCAATTTAAAGTTTCAGGGATGAAAGCTAAAGTTTTTTTTTGTTTTTTTCAAAGTAAAATATCTTGTAAATAGAAAAATTTACTTGTAACTTTTATTTAATAATGGATAGAAAAATTTTCAGCATTTAAGGAGATGAATTTTATATTTATTTTTTTATTCATTATTTAATAAGAATTTATTAAAAAATTTCGGTAAATATTTATATCCCTAATTTATTAATCCGTGTAATGCTTTTATTTGTCTTTATTTAATAGTGAATAATCCCTAACTTATTTTAAAAATTTTAAATTTTTATAATAAATTTATTTAATATACTAATTTTTTTATTTAATAAATCTAAAGATAATTTATTATTCAATACTTTTAAATATTCATATCTTAATACTTTTATTTAATAAGAATTTATTTTTTATTCATTATTAAATAAAAGTTAGGGATAATGCTTTAACTTATATCCCTAGCTAATTAACCCATGTATTGCTTTTATTTTTTATTTATTTTTAAAATAAATGAATTCCTTATATTTATTTTTAATACTTTTATTTTTATTAAAAATAGAGATTATTTATTTATTCATTAATTAGAGCATACATTTATTAGATAAAAGAATTTTTTAAGAAAGATAAATATTGGGAAGTCAGATTAAATATTTATATCTTAACACTTTTATTTAATAAGAATTTATTTATTAGTCATTATTAAATAAAAGTTAGGGATAATGATGGAAAATATTTTATTTATTTAATAAAATCTCCTTAAATACTGAAAATTTACTATTTATTAAAGAAAAGTGAGGGATGATGGAGAAAATTTTTAAGCTAAAGTTAGGGGCGGAATTAAGGAGGAATATAATATAACAATGTATAAGCTTGCCTGAAAATATTTGTTTTTGTAAAAGTTTACGTGGACACCTTCTCATGCTAATACATAGGACACATTATGAATTATTGCTTTTCAAAAATTGCAATCAAACTATCTATCATAAATTATATATTTTGAATAATAAAATCGATTTTTGGAATTTAACAAATTAGAGCAAAGCAAATTTTGAGCATAGAGACAAGTCATTGAGAACTCTAATCATAGGCATACAATGTCCGTGTTTTTAAACCTATCATATTATTGCATTAAAAGACAAAAAATGTAATAGCGCTAGTAAAGATTATCTAACCGACCATATTAAATTTTGATAACATTTCTATAAAATTTTGATAAGATAATTCAACCAACCATATCAAAATTTTAAACATTAAATTTTATTTTATTTAATCAATTTGTCAAAAATTTAAAATTTAAAATTTAAAATCCTATTTTATTTACGTGATTTATCAAATTTAATCTTATCGTTAAAAATTATGTATATATTTCTTTCTTTTACATAAATTATATATTTACATTTAAATTTAAAACTAATAATATAGACATTATCTTCACGTTGAATTAAATATTTTGAAAATAATTTCATATTTACATTATTATTTGAAATAGCGAAATAACTAATAAGATATAATTCAAAAGTAAATTTATCCAAATTTTTATGTATAAATGATTTTATCCTAATTTAAAACAAACAAAAATATTTTAAGTAATTCTTATCAAATATATTTTAAATCTAAACCCGAACGTATAAATCTAAATAAATAAAAATGATCCATGCATTACATAGGTTAGCAAGCTAGTTTTATAATATATCAATGTTGTAAAGAACACGAACAACATTAACTATTGAATATCCTTGATTGAGTCAAGGTAAAACCTTTGACTTTAAAATGATGTTTGCTTGCCTCTCTAGTGTGTCGTTGGGCTATTACTCTCTTTTTGAGAGACATGCATGATATGATATGCAACGTACTCGCTTATATGCCCAAAGACCTTCCTTTTCTTATTCGATGTAGGATTAACGCATTTTGCCTACTTTACAGTGCTTGACGTGACAAATGCTTGATAGTAATTGCAATTTATCTCTAAGGTCTCCTCAATCTCATTACTATTTTGGAATTATTTGTATTATCTGTAAGAAATTATGTATAGAAAACTTGGTCTATAAGAGTGTAGCTTTTAACATGTAAACATAATAAATATTTCATACAATGTTGCAAAACCAAAACAACGAACCAACAAGATTGTTCAATATGAAAATTAGTTTAATTCATTGATCATGAACAAAACCAGGTGACAGATATTGTTCCATGTTAACAACACTAAATTCCTTTTGTCTTTTGTAGAGAGTCAAAGTATTGTTTTATTTATTTTTGTTTACAGCCCAAAATTGAAGTCATGCAAATTGGAAGATGATTACATTTCTCCCTTTTTTTTTTCACTATCTTTTACTTGATAATTTCATGCCTTCTAATTTCCATATTCTCACACTCATGGGAATTGGTTTCTAAACTGCTTTTGGTAATTTTTTCTTGTAGACTATTCTTGGATAGTTGTGCTTTTTGAATCGTTAGATCAAGTTATACCCATTATGGACACCTCATTCCAACATCCACTCACACATAATGGGCACAATATGCTTATAATTAATATCAAAAGATCAACATCTTTTCATTTTACTAAATTCATACAAGAAAACAGGTCGTACGATCAACAGACTTTATAATTTCGAGAGTTATCTACTATACAACTACTATATCTATATAGCAGCTCAAAGTTTAAGTAGAGTACTATGCAGTAGCTAGATTCGTTTAGTCACATTTCAAGGTTCCTATGATCTCTCTTTTATCTTTGATATAATGAACTTTTTGTATTCACAATTGTGTTTACCATAGAAAACACAAGTGGTCGACCAATGAATACAATCAAAATGAGACACTAAAGTGATCTTTTCTTTTCCTTTTATCTCTCTATTTCAATTCAACTGCTATTTAGATATGTTCTATTAGATCAAATCATATATGACCATTGGTAACATTCTAAGATAACTAACATTGAACTAAAGCTTCAAAAAACAACCAAAGGTTATAAGGGCACTTAATAAAGATTCTAGTTAATCTCATGGGTTTTACACAAGTGAAGATCAATTCTTCAATTAGCCACATTGGTCAAATAATGCACATGTGGTATGAAACACATGTTATAGTATTTCTCTCATTTTTCCATTAGAAAGTATGTCTTTATCACAATGTCAATATCGTACAAGTAGTAGTTCACATACACTTAGTATCTAACCTAAGTCCAGAACTATACTGCCTTAAAAAAATAAATTAATAAAATGACTTCCACCTGGCTTACATAGATAAGTGAATATTGGGTGTTTTCACTTTCGATCATAATTTCATCATTATATGATCTCATCTTGATCCATTATCAAAGTAATTTTTTTTACACTCAAGCTCTCGTAAAACTCTTTATTTTAAAGTTTAGAACTAATCTTATCTCTACTTGGCACTAAACCTTAAAGGCAATTGTCTATGTGAGAAGGCTAATCATCTATTCGATATACCTTTAATTTCATATATGTATTTAATAATATGTACACGTGTGTATGTTTTCATGAAATAGATATTAATTTTTAGTATGCATTAATAATAAATGTCATTGTTTTGTCAATGTCAAATTAATGAGAAGTATTCAAATTGTTCATCTTAAACAGTTTAGTAAGTACATCAGATTCTATGCAATCTTAAAGATCTAAGATGTCTATTATACATATCTCTAGGAATAAGTTCAATAAAAATTTTACAATCATTTTATGCGTAGATACATAATGCAAATTGACTTCTTTATAAACAGCCATGTCTCTCACAAAATTATACTTGGTATACATATGTGTGGTTTGTAAATGACATTTGGGATTTTCGGTGAATGCAATTGTACCTTGACTATCATAATTCACCAATATTGAGTTTAAAGCATATTCATTGAATCCTAAGTGATTTAAGAATATCTTAAGCCAAATAGCTTTTTACACTACTGTCGAAATTGCCACAAATTCAACTTTTATTGTGGACAATGGTATACAAGTTTGTTTCTTACTACCCCAAGAGATGGCTCCATTCTTAAGTAAGAAAACGTATCCAAATGTTGATTTTCTTTCATCTAAATCTCCTACCTAATGAATAATGAATAATCCAAAAAGCCTTTTGAATACCATAATATCCTTTTAACTTCTTTCCAATGGAGTTGACATGGATTCAATTGATACCTACTTACAAGTCCAACTTTATGGTAGACATTAAGCCTAGTGCACATCATAGCATACATAAGGCTTCGTAAAGCACTAGAATAAAGAACTTTTGCCATTTTTCCATTTCTTATGGTGTTTTAAAATACATTCTTTTGCTCAAGCCTTCACCTTTTGTAATAGAAGGATTGATTGGCTTGTAGTCTTGCATTTGGAATAGTTTACAGTGCGCTTGGATGAAGAATTTTAAAAATTTAAAGAATTTTAAAATACAAGCATTTCAAAATTTATTAATTCAAAATACTAGCATTTGTAATTGTATTATTTGGATAAATATTTTTTGAAAGAAATTTTGAATATTGGAATTTGATAAAATAAAAAATAATTATAAATAATAATATTAAAATTAAATAAGAAAAATATGCAATATGGATGTCATTAGATTTGTAAAAAGGTATAAAAATAAAAATATAAAAATAAATTTTAAAATGAGTTTATTTAGTTAAAATTAAAAAAAAAGTAATAATAGCTTTAAAAAAGAAAACTTAATAAATATTTATATCTTAGTAAAAAAAATTAAGGAATTGTATAAATTTAACCACTAGAGGTGAAATTTGAAAAAAGAATTTGAGTTCTCTAGAATTCCTCTTTCAAATTCTAAGAATTTTAAAAATTTTAACTTTTATTTTGCCAAACAAAGAAATAAAATTTTAGAAATTTGAAAATCTCTGTAGAAATGAATTCCCTTCTTAAAATTCCTCATCCAAACACACCCTTAAAAATTTTCATAATATATGACTCTGGTGAAAGAGCAAGTAATTTGTTAGAACGATCTCAAATAATTTTTACTCTAAGAATGTAAGCTGCTTCACCCATGTTCTTCATTTCAAATTTTGAAAAGCTGCTTCACCCATGTTTTTCATTTCAAAATTTGAGGGTAACCAATATTTTTATCACAATGATATACTCTTTATCATTTTAACCAACATCATGTTATCCACATAAAGTGAGAAGATCATAAACTTTTGTCTTTAGTTATTTTGACACACACAGTGATTTTTATCAATCATTTCAAGATCATACGAAACAGTTACTTGATGAAATCTTATGTACCATTATCTAGAAGAATGCTTAAGACTATTAATTGATTTTAAAAACTTGCACACTTTGTGCTCTTGACCTTCATCAACAAAACCTACTGGTTGTTCCATGTAGATTTCTTCTTTTAATTCTTTATTTAGAAAAGAAGTTTCGACATCCATATAATGCAACTCCAAATCTAAACTTGTCATAATGGCCAAAATTAAGTGTATAGAATAAGCTTTATAATGGGAGAAAAAGCCATTTCGTAGTTAATTCCCTCTTGTTGAGTATATTCCTTGGCTACAAAGCGTGCCTTATGCCTTTTAATAGTCTTATTTGACTTACGTTTAATCTTTAAGAACCCATCTATTCCTAATTGTTTTGCATCCTTTTGGTAAATCAACTAATTCCCAAACATCATTTGATTTCATTAACTCTTTTTCTTTCATCCATTTTTCTTTTGCATTAAAAGAAAGAGCTTTTTTTAAAAATTTCTTAGCTCTTTTTCATCTTGTGGGGCAATCATGAAAGCTTTTCCCTTTATGTCAAAATGATGTCAAGGGATATTTCCACGACTACTACACTTGACTCGCAATTCTGGTGAAACAAATTCATCATATTTTTTGTCATGATCCCATTTGGACTACTATTAGTGCATTTTCAGTAATAGGTACTAGCCAATTTGCAATAATCAAATTGTTAGGATTTTTCATCTCATCAAGATATATATATATATATATCCTGATTAATCACACTTGTACTTAGAAAATCATTTTCCAAAAAAATGGCATCCCAAGATTCAAATTTAGTTACACTTCCACTTGTTTGTTCATCAATGAAACATATGCCTTTGAATTCTCTGAGTATCTTACAAATATACTTTTTTTGCCTCTTAAACCTAGCTTGCCATGTAAATGAGCTAGATCATGTACATAAGCAGCATAACCTCAAGGTCTTAGATTACTAAGAACATATTGCCTTCTGGTCCATTATTTATAGGGAGTATGTGCAACTGATTTGGAACGTACTCTATTTAGTACATAAGTAAATATTAATAGAGCATCACCCCGAAAAGTGATAGGCAAATTTGCTTGGGCCATCATGGACCTTACCATTTCCAGAAGAGTTTTTTCTCTCTGCAAAACCATTTTGTTATGGAGTTTTCGGAATGGTTAGTTGCCAATCTATTCCTTTTTCATCAGATAAATGCTTGAACTGAGCAGACAAATACTTATGTCCTAGGTTTGTTCTTAATGCTTTAACATTTTTATCTAGTTGACTTTTCGCCAAAGTTACATATTTTCTAAAGCACTTTAATGCTTTGTACTTACGGGAAAATCAAATAGGTAAACTTAGAATGCGTGAAATCATTAATGAATGTGATGAAATTTACTCATCCACTTTAAGCCCTAACATTCATTGGACCATAAATATCGAAATGTATTAAGTAATGGAAATTTGGCTTTTGCCTCTTTACTGAATAGTTTTCTTATCATTTTTCTAACTAGACAATTTTCACATGTCGATATATTAACATTTTCAATTGTAATCCTTCTTTGGCTAATCTATGCATTTTATGTTGTCCAATATGACATAGTCTAGCATACCAAATATTAATATCAATATTTTCATAATCAAAAGATGCAATTAAATAAAAAACTATTCTAATTTAGACTACTCAATGAAATATAGTTAATATCCAGTATAATAAAACTATTCAATAAATATCTAATTCCATAATAAGTTCTTTCTAAAAACAAATCAACACTAATAAGATAAAAGTTCATATCATAACCATATTTAAGAAGAACTACTACATAGACCAAATCCTATCATATTTTAGAAGCAAATAAAACATCATGTAGGATTAGGGTTCTTTGACTATGCAAATTAAACTTGCAAGTGTCAATTCCCTTCACTTCAACCTTTGTATTATTTCTTTCATATCCATTTTTATTTTACATGGAATTTGATCTGCAAACATACTTCAGTCTTTTATTACATGGTCTGTGGCTCTAAGTCTGTAATCCACAAAGGATAAGATTCAATTAGTAATATAGTACTAGAAATAAATGTAGTACTTTTGTTAACATTTATTTGCACTTGAAAATGCTTTAAGGGTTTGTACCTTTTTTGGCTTAGTGCATTCATGAGCAAAGTGACCTTTCTTGCCATAGTTAAAGCGCTTAACTTTAGCTTTGTTCTTCCTTTGCTTAAGAGCTATCTTTTTGGTTTTTTTTTTATGCTCTCCCTTTGCAGCCATTTTATGCCTTGCATTTAAGCGTGAAGTTTCATGAGAACTTGTTCCAACTATATACACATCAACATTAGGCCTAGATGCCTCAATTCGATCTTCTTTGCATTAATGGTGTGAAACATCATCAAGTGTTTTGATGTTTTTATTATGGGTAAAATGCACTTTCATATGCTCCCAACTATATGGCAAAAATCGAATAACAGCTTGAAATTGTTATTCATCAGACAGAGTATGACTAGCATATTTTAACTTATTTATCATGTTTGACATTTAGCATATTTTAACTTATTTATCATGTTTGACATTTGCCTTACATGCTACCTCATGTTGTGATTTGGGCGTTTCTTGTTAGTGTCAAACTTGATCGTGAGTTGCCTAAGTTTGATAACTAATGCTTCACCAAACTTTGCCTAAGAGAAGCCAACATCTCTTTTGCTTTCTCATGCTTGACAAATTATCACATGATGTCATTCTTTATATTGGTCAACAATATAATCTAAGTAATGGAATTCTTCTTTTTCCAAGCTTCATAAGCCTCTTAGTCCCTTTTATGTTTGATCGTATTTCCATTTTTCAGAACCTTTAGAACATTATTTAAGACATCAAGAACCTCTTGTTCTTCTAACATGTACTGGATTTTAATACTTCAAATTTCAAAGTTATCCCTATTGAGCTTCTCACCTTTCTTAAGCTCAGCAACAATGTTTTTTGTAGCGATGCCATTTCAGCAAAAAAGATATTCTACGTTAAGACACGTATGCTCTTATTAATGATCATTATACAAATTTTTTTAAAACAATCTTAATTAATTAATGACAATCATCCATATGGTATGGAACCAAAAGTTCACTATGTTTTCAATCAAATTCCATAAAAAGATATTTAGTTATCATTAATTTATTTTATCCAATACTAAGATAACAAATATCTTGAAACTCCCTCTTAATGTAATAAATTTATATAATGCAAAAATATTTATAAAATAGTGAACTTTCATACATTTTTATAAAATATTTACATGAAAGTAGTTTCATAACATAAAGCATACAAATAAAATTTAAAGAATTATCTTAAAAGACTAATATAAGATAACTTGTCACATAACAGGGATGAAGTCGAAAAATTCTTTTGACAACTTGATATCCAAATTGGCCATCCATGGAATACTAGAAATTTTTGCGATTCCCTTCACGGATAGTTGGGCTAATATAAAGGATCACAATCCTCCTTGCCCTTACCGTAACATACTTTTTCAAATAATTCTTAATTAAGGTAGCATACTTCTTATTTTCCTCGTTAGACCTCCAAAATATCTTTTTGCTTATCAAATAGAAGTGATTCTCTTAACATATAACATTATCATTCTAATATATTTGCTACCCTTCTCGATCAACTCTTGAATTTTATTGTTTACGATAATGATTTGATTGACAATATTATTATTATTCGAATCTATTTGATAATTTTCCAGATCATGTAACAGCAAATGGACTCTTCTTCTTTAGTCTCGGGTCCTAATAACCATGGTTTTCAGGACAATTCTTGTCATTTTTTTGGCACAAACACACAAAAATAAAACAATGATCATATAAACAATAAATTTTAATCGAGACATTGTTTATTGTCTCATATAGTCCAATGCAAAAAATATGCCTTAAAAATATATATAACATATATTTGACTTTAAAAAATTTGCTTTAATATATATTTATATATTAATATACAAATGGACAAACGAAAAAATATATATAATATGCAATATAAAACATATATATGATATATATTTTTACATAATCCAATGTAAAATGTTCATATAATATATAATATGTATATTGCATTTTTATAAATATAATTCAATAATCACAATCACAATATACATAATGATCAAACCTCGGTAGCAGAACCTTGTAATCAAATATATATATATATGTACTAATTATATATATGTTTTACCAAAACAGAAAGAGTCTGCAAACCTTAAACAAAATGTCATAAAAATTATGACATGAGCTATTTGATGTTTCGAATGTAGTGCATTCATTTTCTTTTATACACAAATACATATACAATATTAATGAACGCAATATATATATATATATATATATATATATAAAATAGATCCTAAAAAATATCACATCATT
>JBBYHM010000025.1:13771048-13792025 GCA_038381775.1 Adansonia rubrostipa
GGCATAAATAATATAATCTTACACACTTAGTATAATAACTAATGGCATCGAACATACTCCGATTTGGTTTCAAGAATATTAAAAAAAATCAATTATTATGAAACATGCTCGATTAATATTAGAAATCAAACTTAAAAGCTTTGATACTAATGTAGATTTTAACACATAAGTGTAATAAATGGCATAAATAATATAATCTTACACACTTAGTATAATAACTAATGGCATCGAACATACTCCGATTTGGTTTCAAGAATTTTAAAAAAAATCAATTGTTATGAAACATGCTTGATTAATATTAGAAATCAAACTTAAAAGCTTTCATTCTAATGTAGATTTTAACACATAAATGTAATAAATATTTCACATAAAGTTGCAGAATTAACAACGAACCTACATGATCTTTCAATACGAAAATTGGTTTAATTTACTAATTGTGAACAAGATCATGTAACAGAAATTGTTTCATGTTCACGTCACTAAATTCTTTTTATCTTTTGTATAGAGTCGAAGTATTGTCTTACTTATTTTTGTTTACAGCCCGAAATGAATTCTTGCAAATTGGAAGATGACTGCCTTTGTCTTTTTTTTTTTTTTTTTTCACTTGTCTTTCACATGGCAGTTTCATGCTTTTTTGTTTCCATATTCCCACACCGTGTTTGAATCAGTTCCTGGAATGCTTTTTGGTAGTATTTGCCTTGTAAACTATCCTTGGACAGTTGTGATTTTTGAACTATTGGATAAGGATACCCATTATGGGTGCCCATTTCCAACATGAGAAATGAGATGAGAGAAATAAAATTTGCAGTCATTCAAAAGCCATTTAGACTGATTTCTATTATCTCTATTTAAGAAAGAGTCGTAACTTTTGAATTGTATTGATTAATTCAATTAATTTGTCTTTTCATTTTGTTATAGTCTTTGAAACCTGCTACTACAAACAAATGTTTTAAAATTTGAACTAGGGTATTTGAATACCGTATTTGAATCCCGTTTTGTAAATTTTTACTTAGCACATTCTATTCTGAATATATTGATTGAATCTATTTAGTAGCTATTCGAATCCCTTTTATAAAAAATGTTATAGAAGCTTATTTTTCATTGTTAAACTCTTGGAATTTGAATATCATAAATGGTATTTGAATACCATCATCTATAAAGTTTCTCTAATTGATTTCTTTCATCTTTAGATCATTTTTTTTATTTGGAACCCTTCAAAAGCTCTTGCATAGTTTCTTATGTGCTAATTTCTCAATAACTGATTATTTAATTAAGTAATCTTTCATTTATTTTATTTTATTTTAAAAATATTTCAATTATCCTCCGCATTGTTAGAATAGAATATGTTTGAGCATTTTGAAAATCTTATGCATAGATGAAAGTATTTTGCCGATTTAAAACTTCCACATTAGTGATAAAAGTGTTGTTCGACAAATTAAAATTGCATGATAGATTTTAAATCTTTGAACAAACAATTTTATGCAATTAGTTATGCACTAATTCAAACATAATATTTCAAGATTTATTAAAACACAGTTAAGCAATGCTTCACATAATAATGGTATTTTATAAGGCACTTCAGCACTTTAATTTATTTGTTATGAGTTTATTAAGAGATTAATTCAACTTCCCCTCTTAACCAAGCACATAGCTAACTTAGGATGAATAAATAAATTTTCCTTATGTTAACAAAATATACAGTGCACCTATTGTCTTGACAAAAAGCACAGGTATATTTCAAGCATCTAAAATATGGGCTACAAAGCTTCCTGGTTTGTGGGCTTCAATCCCTTTGGATTTTCCACCTTCACCAAAAACTTATTTGGTTTTTACTTTTTAGCCTCTAGCTGCAATGTTAGAAAGTAAAGGTTGACATTTTTTTAGTAAAAATTTATTAAGAGTTTTTATATTATAATAAATAGTTTATTTTAGTTATTATATTATTAAATTTAATATTTTATTTTTTATATTTTTGAAATTGTAACAAAACAAAAAAAAAGTTAATGATGTTAAAAAAAATCAATTAAATGCCAATAAAATGTTGATGTATCATATAACGTGAAATTTAAAATTTTATACAAAAAATACCCAAACCCAACCCTAAAGTCTAACTTATTTTTGTATAAAATTTAAAATTTCACATCACATGACACCTCAGTATTTAAATGACTTTTTTAATGCTATTAATTATTTTTTTTTTATTTGTTACAATTTTAAAAATAGATGATTAAAATACTAAATTTAACAGTATAAGAATTAAAATATTTTATTTAGTATAATATAAAGACTCCTAATAAATTTTTTACCTTTTCTTCTCAAAACTATTCATTAGCCTTGTTGTCCGCATATAATGTATGAATTAGGGTTGAGTTAGATAAAAGATTTGATCTAAGAAGATCAAAGGTGGGGCCGATAATCTGGGTACGCGGGCGCCCTACCTTTGCTGGGCGGTGACAATAACCTTGGCCCCTAATGCCTGGCCTTACTTCCTCCGATTGTGATCTTTCATGTTAGCTTAATGCAAAGAGACAATGAGAAATGGTGAAATTATATATATATATATATATATATATATATATAATATTCAAAATTTCAAACCCCGTTTTAAATCTTTTGTTTACATGGTCAAAGTATAGAGTTAAAAAAAATATAAAAAACCTAACTTTGCCAAACTTTCAATTTCTATATAAAAAATTTAATTAAACTGCCAAAATGAGGATAACATTTGAGGTCCACTCTAGTAAACAAAAGGGATTAAAAATATTCGTGAAATTTAAAAATTTTACTAAC
Organism: Adansonia rubrostipa; assembly: GCA_038381775.1. Lineage (NCBI taxonomy): Eukaryota > Viridiplantae > Streptophyta > Magnoliopsida > Malvales > Malvaceae > Adansonia > Adansonia rubrostipa. The sequence goes on from JBBYHM010000025.1 coordinate 13,773,839, forward strand.
AAGTAAATCTAATACCATCCTTCTTAAAAGGTTGAACGTCAAAAGATTTGAATTCGTTGTTCTTTAAACCTTTTCATACATATAAAATCTTTACTGCCTTCTAGCCAAATATTTCATTAACGACAGAGAGAGAGAGAGAGAGAGAGAGACCCCAAGATAGTGCCAATATGCGTACCTTTGAAAGTTAGCTTGAATTAATTAATTGATCAATAAATTATCTCTTCGGCTCTTTGATTTTTTTTTGATTATCCAATTATTTTTATCACTAATGTTTGTAAGTCTTTATTTTGTTTACTTAATGATTAAAAGATAATACATGTCTCACCTAATATCAGCTTCTCTATAAGGAAGTTAATTTACTCTTAATTTTTATTGCCATTCTTTTTTTTTTTTTTGGCAAATATTTTGTACACTCATCTAATATACTCATGTTAAATACTCACGTATCATAAAAGTTTTTCAAATTTTAATATCTTTCATTTAAGTTCCTAAAATAAGAAGTGAATATGCAGAAAAAGTGTATTAGATGAGTACAAATAATACTTTCTAAATTAAAGTAGTCAATGCTATATTGATGAACGTTTCATTTTTGTTCTTATACAATTCCATATTGATAATGATGTATTTTGATATACTATTTCAAATTTATCAATATTTTTTGAATATTTTGTAAATAGTTTATTTTCAAGTTCCTTAATAAAATATATACTATATACATATACAAATACACCTCCATTACATATATATGTTTACATGCAAATATAAATATATCATATCTAAAGTTTTTAAATATCAAATAATTAAAATAAATATAAAATAGTAGAAAAATATAGTGAATCATTATTAACTATGTTCAATAACTTAATTTAATAAATATCTTTTATTTTTTATGAAATTATGAAAATATAAAAATGAACATGACAAAAAAACATTAAAATTTTATTAAAATAATCAAATAAGTGAAAGATTAATAAAAAAAATCTTGTATCAACGAATACGTGCCCATATTGATCATCATTGACTAGTTTAGGCCAATACAAAAACCCAAACGACACAATACAAGTACTATTTTGATTAACCTCAAAACTAGTATACACCGATCGATACCAATATTTTACCAACTATACTATTCTAAGTTCTCTTATGGACGCAAAGGATGATGCATTTTATTTTTGGAAAAGATTATCCATAAAAAATATGAGAGGTCGTCTAGCCCATCAAAGCAATGCTCTCCAATAGTAAAGGTGGAAAATAAGACGAACTAAAAAAATTTGTTCGAAAATTCTAATTCACTCATGATTTGATTAAAAAGTCAATGATATAAAAACTTAAAAATGATTAAGCCTAAAACAATCTAAACCTAAATTGATATAAACTTAAAATAATCTATAACCGCAAATAATTTGAACTCAAAACTAACCTGATTATAATTATAATAACTTAAATTTTACACTAAAACTAAAAATAATTGAATTATAATTAAACAAATTTTCTATATAAAAAGTCTTTAATTATCAATTAAAAATTCAAAAGTTAAAATTAATATATATTTAAGGTAAAAAATAATTTTATAAAAAATTTAATTGTAAGGACATTAAAACTATGTGGGTGTAAAACAATTTGAATTGTATAAACTAATCATTTCAAACATTTTAAAAAACATAAAGTATTATCTAGATTGCTCATTTACATTATTTTTTTATCCCTTACAATTTAATACAACCTTAATTATCATCCATAAATTTGATTTTGACAATTCATAAATAAGTCCTATAGATATCAATAGTTTTGATAAATGTATTGAAAAAAGATAAAAAAATAACGGGTAGCAACCCAACCCAATATCAAATAAGATCAAAAGGAAAGTGAACAATCAAATGAATGGTTGTTACCAATTCAAATACAATAATCCAATGTGTACAAAAAAAAAAAATCTATCTCATAAATACATTCGATGAAAAAGTAGCTAATATATTCAACATGTTGAATAAATATTAACAATTTTGCTATTATTTTACAATGACATTTTCGAGTACATTTAATATTTTCAATTTTAGTAGAAACCTTCTATTCAAAACAAAGTTCAATTAGTTGATTTTACCATAAGTTTTTATGTTTTATATTTTTCTTAGTTGAGATAAGATTTCAAGATGCATTAAGGTTTAATATATCATTTTGTTTCTATATTATATCTTAATTCATAATCTGGTACTTTAAAAAATTCATAATTTGGTACTTAAACTTTGCTTTTATACATATATTAGTCTAATGCTTTACCAGAGCTAACGTGGCATTGTTCTAACCAATAGAATCGTAGCATTACTGACACGTCAGTATTTTTAAAAATTTTAAATTTAAAAAATAAAAAATAAAAATTTTTCTTAAATGCTGTCAGAACATTGTTACATATCACGATCTTATTGGTCGAAAAAAAAAATACTACATTAGCACTGTTAAGCTTTGGACTACTAAGTGTAATGGACATAAAATTTTGACACGAAATTATGAATTTTTTTTAAGTACCAAATTATGAATTGAGTTATACTACAGGAACTAAATGGTATATTAACCCATGAATTAAATATTAAAAATTTCAATATAAAAAATTATTATATGTTATTATATCTTTAGTTTATCTAAAGGAGATAAAATAGACATAAATGTAAAAAACAAAAGGCAACTTACTTTGTTCTAAAAATTCCAGGAAAAAAATTTCATCTTTTTACTGTAAATAGATTTGTTCAAAGGCTAAACTACTGTAAACCTAACTTAAGTTAAATATGGATATAATTTTTGTCATTTCAGTTGATTTGACTTGAATTACTTTTTATGTTTTATAAAATTTTTATTTCAATATAAAAATATATAACTATTAATGTAGAAGTAATTTTTAATATTTTAATATTTTTAGCTTTTGAGGCGCACTCTACCTTGGGTAAGGAAAATAAAAAGTATTCAGAGCCGACCCAATCCATGGACATGCCTAATTGTAATGCAAAATAAAAATAATGTTAAACATAAGTGAACTCAAAAGTAAAGTGCCTTACAACTGAAAATAATCTGAATAAAAAATAACTTAAATTTAGGATGACTCATCTATAAAAATTAGAATTTGACATAAACAAAACCCAAAAAACCTATTCAAATTTACCCGAACCGTCCAATTGCCTCCACTACGCAATTTCTAGATGCACCTACTTCTCTTGAGAGATCTTCCAAAATATTACGTTAATGAAGTGTTAGTTGGCCTTACGGACTGTGATCTATTAAAATTTGTCGAAGTGAGGCGTAGAGCACTTCAAAATGGTTATGGTTAATGGATTCCATTGGCAATGCTGTCTTCTTCATGTTCTGGTGGGAAGCCAGCTGGTGTTGGGAAAACCCAAATTGTAAATCCTTTATATATAGAGGAAATGAGAGTTTAGTGAAGTTAAAAACTTCAAAAGAAATACTCTCTCTTTTAACTTAAGGTTCAAATATATTGCTGTCTTTAATTGACCAAGTAAAAAGTTGATTTGTCTTTGATTCTTTGTTTTGAAGTCCCAAATTAAGCCATGGTTGGTTGTTCAAATTTCTATGAAAATATTTAATCAAATGGTGGGTGAAAACCTAGCTAATTCGTTGCATTTGCGTGTAATCCATTGGCATTAGGTTAATTTAAATTTGATTACCGACAAATAAAAGGGAGAACCTGGTTCATTAGTATCGAAACCTTAAAGCCAAAAGCTAAAAAACAATTCCCTTTGTTTCATCACCTTGGTGGTTAGATTTAAAAATAAAGATAAGCAATATTAATTTATTCTAATTTTCTAATTAATGAGCGAGATGATTTTGACATAACATAAAAACAAAGTGGTATTCAAGGTTAATATTGGATGCATATATGTCTAATAAATGAATGTTTCATTTTGAAAGATCATATTCTATATTATTATCCTAATAGATGTTAGACATACATGTTAAACACTTATACATTATGAAAAATGAAAATTTAGGATCATTTATAATTATAAAGTTTCCCATATATATATATATATGCTTAGACTGGTGTGGGTCAACTTATTTGAATCCCAAATTGTGAAAGCCCTTGACAAACATTTCCTTTGCTTGTATTCTTTTGTATGGAACAATTAACATAAATCCAAGAGCTAGCTTCCTATTTCATTCTCACCTGCTCCTTCTCAATAGATGATATTCTCCTATAATTATGTCTCATAAAACTTCCACAACTACAGCAGAACTTAGTAAATTTTGTCAAAGGCCGAAATGAATAGTACTTCTTTGCGATCTCCAAAGGTCGAGGTGACCTTGTCCCTTGCATTGTCACCTGGTTCAACTCCACTTGAGGCGGCCTTAAAGCCTGAAGAAAGAGGCATCCGCCTTATCCAGCTGTTATTAAGATGTGCCAAGCATGCCTCCTCTGGTAATCTACACCGTGCCGATGAGTGTCTCCGCCAGATATCGCTGCTTGCCTCAGTGTCTGGTGACTCCATGCAACGCCTTTCGGCAAGGTTTGCCTCTGCACTTGCCATACGCCTTGTCAAGCGTTGGCCTGGCCTACATAAGGCCTTGAACTACACTCAATTGCCAAAACAAGACAAGTTGGATCAAGCTCGGCCATTCTTCGGGCGAGCTTTTCCCTACCTTGTGTTCTCTTATGCCATCATAGCTCGTACACTGATCAAGGCCATGATGGGGGAGAGAATGATCCATCTTGTCGACTTGGGTTCCGGCGATGCAAACTTTTGGGTTCCACTGCTTCGGAGCTTTTCTTTCTTGCCCGATGGACCTCCTCATTTGAAGCTCACTTGCATGAATGCTAACAAGGCAGTTCTAGAGAACATAGGCCCAAGGCTTGTTAAAGAGGCAGAAGCACTAGACATGCCCTTTCAATTTATCCCTCTAAATGTTAGCTTAAAGGAGCTAACACTAGACATGCTTAAGGCAACGTCAGGCGAAACATTAGCTTTCATATCAATCTTAAATCTCCATACGTTATTAGCAGAGGATGATAGAGTAGATGCACATTTTGGCGACAACAAGACTAATGGCATCAAAGATTCTAAACAAATGTTTCGATTTTTGTCGATGATCAGATCATCATCACCTAAACTTTTATTTCTAGTCGAAAAAGAAGCCGATCATAATTTAAACAGATTAGTTGATCGATTCGTTGAAGGATTGCACTACTACAGCGCAGTGTTCGATTCGATTGATGCTACATTCGGGACCAATACCTCGAGGGGTCAGGAAAGACTTGTTTTGGAGGACATGTTTGGGAAAGAAATTGAAAACATTGTGGCATGTGAAGGGCTTGAGCGAGAAGAGAGGCATGAGAAGTATGGAAGATGGATGGTTAGGTTCGGGCAAGCCAGGTTCAAGCCGGTTCAAATTTGGCTCAACTCCATTGAAGATGATGCCAAGCAAATGGTGGAAGCATGTGGTAGAGATGGTTACAAAATTGTTAATGAAAAGGCAAGTTTGATGATTTGTTGGCATGATAGGCCATTATATGCGGTGTCTGCATGGACTTGTTAGAGGGTATATACTATTAATTTTTTTCCCTAAGTAATTGAAATAATTATATTAAAACTATTTAGTGTTGGTCCAAGAGAAAGGACAAGTTTCTGGGCTACATGAATTTGTAATTTACAGACTTTTTATTTGCTAAATTGCTAAATCAAAGATTCCAAAGATGTAGGTTTTTTTTACTAAATAGTAAATAACACTTATTATAAATCTCTGATGGTGTCTAGTTGTATGTCTTGGCTTACATTATAGAAACTATTAACTTCTTAATTTGGCCACTACAAAGTTCTTTCCCCTAAAGATTGCCAAATCTTCTTCCAAAACTAGTCACTCTACAAATGATAAAAAGCTAGAATTAACAATAGTAGACAACATATAATTATATAACATAAAAAAATGATTAAAATATGATACAGCACATAAAATAACATAAATATGATATGAGTATATGGATATTTCAAAATTTATCTAATAAAAATTACAAACGTATTAAAATATATAAATATAAAATACTTTAATTTAATTATAATACAAAAAATATACAAAAAAAATGATAGAAATGCACGAATTATTAGATCTATAAATAGCTAGTTTAAAGCATTTTAGTTAATTAGAGGAATCAAAATTGTTATTATCATATATGATATAATTGAACGATTTTAATTCCACGTAATTTTTTAAGAAATAAGTATTTTTTTTTGTTTAAACAAATATTACGTGGGTGGAAAAAAAGGTTATTTAAGGTAATTAGAAAAAAGTAGGTTTTCTTCTTTAAAAAATATGTATTTTTTGTTTAAAAATATTTCATAAAAATCTAAAAGACATTAATATTAAATTTTTATTATTTATTCTTATAAAATTTATTTGGTTATTTTTGTCTATTGGTGTTATTTGATTAATTTTTTTATAATTAATATAAATAAATAAAACATAAAAAATAAAAAAAATTTAACCCAAATTCGAAATCGAACGCGTGCAGCGTGGTGACCGAATTCAATCCTCGTACAATGCAAGGGCAGAGCGAAGGTAACGTTAATAACATGTTTAAATTTCTTTCTTTTCATTGATCCCGTTTCTATTTATTTCGTGCTCTGCTGTTCTCTTCTCTTTCTCTTCTTTCTTTCTTTATTCTTGTTCATTCTCTTCAACTCTATCAAGGCTGAAAACCCTGCAATTTTCCGAAAGGTAATAAATTTTCTTATTTCTATGCTTTTCTTTTTCCTTGGGTTTCTTGAGAAACTGACAGAAAATCAACATTTTTTTTTCTTATTTTCTTAAAGATTTGTTTCTTTATACAAGAGGGATAATTTAGGTTATTGATCAGGTTCTTAAAAGGGTCGTTTTTTTATTAATATATGGGCAATCTTGAGATGGGCTTTTTTTTTTTGGTCTTAATCATCATAATTGGAGAATATAAGGGCAATTGGTTTGATTCACTCGTTGAAAATGGATTTGCTTGAAGAAATTGAGTTATTGCCGCAGGTTAGAGTATTTTTTTTTTAGTATTCCCTTGCTAAAGAATAGCTCTTATTTGTTTCTTATATCCAATACTTCACTAGCTGCAATTAAAAGAAAGAAAGAAAAAAAAAAGATTAGAAAGAAATTTTTGGTTGGAAGGTTTATATCTGAAGAAAATATGTATGTGTACAGTACTTGACTTTCTTGATGAAGAGGTTTGTATCTTCAGACTGAATAAGCTTTTTTGCCATAAAATTATGGGAAATTGTAAATATGGCATTAAATTTGTATAATACTTGTTAACTTTGTTATCCATAACATGTAGTGCTATTTTCAATCCCATAATTTAGTCTAATTTCTAGGTTTAAGAGCAGTTGGCATTCACATCTTTGTTGTGTTATGAATTCCTACGTAGACAGGAAGGTATATTTTTTTTTCTCCCTTCAAAATGTATACTCCCAAATGATGCCCTTTCATCTGTTTGATATATTTCCTTTCTCATGGTTTGTCACTTTTCTGGGATTTTGTTTTTTGCTGTAGTCTTCTCTGATTTCTGGCAAGGCAGCTCAACCGTGGTTTACCGTAAAGACTACGTTGTTTGGGGTTCTGTAATAATCAAAAGAAAAGGGACGAAAAACCAATGGAAGAGCCACATTCAGTGAACAGTCCGAGGAGAATCCTTAGGTTTTCTAAAAGAAGAAGAAAGACAACAGCTTCTGTCTCATTTGTTGATCCAAATGATGAAATAACAAATTCTGGGTTTGGAGTTTCAGGGGAACATGGTCCTAAACCTTCTGAGGTTTATGGCTTTGTAGGTTCCATTACAACTGTTGTTGCTACAGGTCCTAATCTCATCTTCTGCTGCCTTCTCTATCATTTCATTGCTTTTTCATGTTATCATTGCATTGTCTCGGATTTTTTTATTATATTAGGTTCTGTTTAGTTGTGACATTCATTAATTGGTTTTTGTTTCTGGAAAAAATAATTAAGTACTGGATAGCTTTTAATCTTGCTTTTTTGCTCAAAACTCAACAAAATTACAAGTATAGTGTCAAATTTGAATGAATTTGAAGTTCAGTGGTTAAGTTTCACATTCACCCGTGGTATATCAGCCAATTTCACCTTCATCTCAATTGTAAAATATGACTAATAGAAGTAACAGTGAAATTGAGCTTTAGTTGATATGAGGAAATGTGAGTTAGGGTCTGTGAAGGAATGCTTGCATGCTCATAGGAAGACTTCTCCATTGAAGTTTTTATAGGAAGCATTAATATTTAAGTAGTAATTAATGGTTTGGTTTAATCCTGCCTTGGTTCTTGAGTGTTGTTTCTTCTATTGGTACTTTGAGTATGCTTGGAAATTCTTTTATGGCCTGTGATATCTTAGAAATTGTTGAAATTTTGTTCATGTGAATGCATTCGTTGTGATGTTTCTATGTTGTTTGTCCCTTGCCTTAACCTGGTAAGCACAATGTTCTTTGTAAATTTAGTGCACAATCTCATTTAAAACTAGATATTTTTTCTAGTGATGTAATGGGGAATTTGTTGAAAGATCTGAAATATCTCACAAATTTATGTTACTTTTTTTTGAGCAGCTATTTACTTAGTATGGGCATATATTCCTGAACCTTGGTTACATTCGGTCGGGATCTTCTATTATCCTAGCAGGTCAGCAACCGTTTCCTGTGCTTACTAAATTTTGGTTTCACACACTTCTTTATCTCCGTAAAAATGGATAAAATGATATGGGACAAACCGACAAAGTGGGCTGCTTAAGCAGTAGCTTTTCTACATGTTTGGCCGTCATATGTTTTAGGAGTGATTGGAGGCCTAATATTCCATCGAGGATATGCTGAAGTTTAGATTTTAGGATTTTATGGCAAAGAAACACAAAAGGTACATTGTCGGAAGCCATATCAGATCTTTGCTCAATTGAAATAAGAAAAAAAAAAAAAAGAAAAAAGAAAGACCAAGGCAGGTTCGGAAAGCAGGCAGTCACACGCTTATTACTAGTTAAAAGAAGCTGAAGTTAACTCTGAATTATTCTCCCAGCTACTCTGTAGTTAATTGAAAGTTACCAAAGGTTTGTATTGGCTGCTAAGAAGTCGGCACTTTATGTTGCTCCTACCTCTTTTTGGAAGTACTCGTGTCCGACACTTATATCCGATACATTTGTAGACATGGGTATAGGCATATGACCCTCAATGGCCCTCCAAATACATGGAAAAAACTCTAGGAAAACAAATTGAACATACCCATGGCGGACACATGCCCCTTATCTGACACTCACACCTGAGTCCAAGTAACATAGTCTGCACTAATCCTGCAATTCTTTTAACCCCATTTTCAATAGGGCAAGGCCATAGGGAACCCTGGGCCTCCTCAACTCTCATGTCTGGCTAATGCGTGGACAGTGCTTTCCTTCTACTATGTTTTATTTCTAAGAATGAATCAAATGAGATTAGTTTGAATTGATAACTACTAGCGAAAGCTCTGACCATGAAGGGGAGTCCTTGAAATGACTGGGCCAATTAAAATATTTTAGTGGCCATACCAGTTATATTATAAGTTAAACTTACAGCATTGCTTACTGGGAAAGATTCTCACTTTGTGGATCCATTAACTAATCTTCAAATTACCTTATCTCTAATGAAATAAAAAATTGTAAAGTATGTGCATTTTTGGTGCCAATATTGTATCAGTGTAACTTAACAATTTTGTTGTGAATGATAGATAGCCATGTATGTTTGATTTTCAGATATTGGGCTTTGGCAGTTCCAACTTACGCTATGGTGGTAATAGTATTAGCTATTGTATTTTATATTGGCCTCAACTTCATGTCAACCCCTCCACCAACTTCATTAAATACAATGTTTGGTACGTTATATCTTGCTTTTCTATTGATGTGTTCATGGATTTGTATCAGGACTAGAAGTATTTATAAACTTTGCTCGAGTAAAGCTACCATAAATATTTTTAGTAAAAATGTTTTGTTGATTAAATCCATTTTGACATGTTTTAGATTTGGTTTTCTTTGCATTGCAATTTGCATGCTGGAATTTATTTATAGATATATATATATATATATATATATATATATTCTATTTTACACTTCTTTGTAGATGAATTCAGCAGAGAACCGTCAAGCTTTTTGTCTCATGTGGAGGAAGATGAACAGCCAATTGAGCCCATATCTGATCTTGGGATCGACAAGATTAATGTTCTCATGTTTGGTGATGATAAATGATGCGCCCGCTTTTGTTATATATCTATCCTGGCTCACAATTATTGGGCTTAGGGAAGAATTCACCCTAGCCCTTCAATTTCTTTTGGAAACTTATATTACTTGGTAAGTTTTAAAGAAATTGAAAAGCATGAATTTTAATTGTTTGAGAAAAAAATTAGTTTTGTGTCCTTTTGTTAGTGAGATTATGAACAAATTTTATAGGCATGGGAATCCACTATGTTACTTAGACTTAGATGTGCATGTCAGGACATGCGTATGTATCCAACATGAGTGTTAGGACACGGTTACTTCATAAAAAATGAAGAGTTGGAGCAACATAAGGAATCTATGCTCAAGGTTTGCTTTTCACTTCGGGCACTTGGCAATAATTTTTCTGTGGACTACTGGAAATCTGTTTCATTTAGCTTGGCGGGGAAATTTTGAGGCATGGGTAGAGGAATCCTTTACATGTGAGACTGATTGCAATTCTAGCAGCATACTGGAATCGTCATAAGTCTAGAGTTTAGGAATCACATACATTGAATTCTTGTGAAAATTTTCTGCATAGTTTTGGAACTTTATAGCAGCGGAAAAAAAAAAAACACTCTGCCCATGGTTTGGTTACCATGGGGTTTTGTGTTTTCCAGGATTAAGAAACATGCTGCCTTTGTGATTTCATAGTTTTTAAATTGCAAATTCTAAGGTTGTCTGTGCTGAGGTTTGGAAGGAGTTTTTTTTTTTTTCTTAGAGATGCTAAACTAAGAAAAATACCAATTTACAATCAGGTGGTTATTTCTAATTACCCTAAACCCGACGTCCATATGTTTTGGTCTTGGGAGTATTGGGGTTTGGGAGATTTACTTATGAAATGAATCAAGCTATCTTCAATATTTTATCTAAGATTAAGGAGTTTTTAGCTGAATTAAAGGAAAAAAAAAATTCAAATAGTACTATTTTTCAACTCTATGTGTATAACTGTCATTTCCTCCCGCATTTGAGAATAAGGGATTAAGCTCTGGTCACTGGAAATTCGAAACTGATGCTAAAAGTTCAACATTTTATCAATAAATCGCATGCTGACTTAATTTATTTCCCTTCCATTGTTTACTCATCGTTTTCGCTATTCACATATGGAAAAGAAGCATCATTTTCTTTCTTCCTTTTTTGTTTTTTTTTTTTTTTTAAACTGACTTATATCCAAAACGTAACGGATACGAAGTTCATGTTTTCATCCTATTTAGTTTCTCCAAAACCTTTTATTAGAATCAATTTTTTTTTTTAAGTTTTCTTTTTGAAGAGGTTTTTTTAAGTTTTATGTTTGATACAATAACGGTATATATATTTATACACCGTTAATGAATAAAAATTATATCATTTAATTAAAAGTTTTTAAAAATAAATAAAAATAATTTTATTTTTATTAAAATAACGTTATCTGATCTATTGATAGTATATAGATTTATATAACGTTTAATCTATCAAATATAAATTCTTTTAAAAAGGAGATAATGGAACGATGTTGAAAAAATTGAATCTAAATGGTTTCATTGGATCAGTTTAATTGAATCCAAGGTTTGTGTGGTCTAGAACGTATTAAAGAATAAGTGCTTGGGTGATCCGAACAAAACTGGTTAAAATTAAATTAAAAATCAATTTTATTTTATTTTTATTAATTTTTTTTGTAAGTGATAAAATTTAAATTTTTAATTTTTTATTTATATATTAAAGATCATAATATTAAATTAAATATATTTTTTATTAATTATTTATCATATTTAATATTTATAAAAAATATATTTAATATATAATTTATTTTAATTAAATAATTTTATTTAATTAATTAAATTAAATCGATAATAAAAAATTTCACTAATTTAATCTTTAATTTGATTTTTTAATCAATGGTTACGCTTAGAGATGAGACATCAAAGCAGTGACTTTTTTATTAAGGAAAAAACTATTGCAAAAGGAGACATGGTTCATGTTATCATTTGTTAGGCAAGAAGTTCTAACCTGCATTAAGAAACTAGGGTTTAAGAAAAGCCTAAAAAAATTGAAAAACTACCGGTTTAATTAAAATAAAATAAAATAAAAATAGGGTTTCCGCTTTAGAGATGTTCATGGGACTCCTGATTTTCATGAAGTGCTGCTTTCACGAACTCTTAACCATCAAAAACTAACCAACAGAAGTTACAAAACTTAAGGAAAAAGAAGTTTTATTTGCTGCCTCAAACACTACTTAAAGAAAGGCAAAAACACGAAGAGTGAGGGAAAAGTAAAGGGAAGTCCATAAATTGTTCTTGTATGTGAAAGGAGAAACAATGTCAATGGATCTCAATGATTACACCATCATCAAGGAAGGAGAAGCTGAGATTCTTATGCATGCTAAAAATGAAGTCTTTTACAACAAAACCCAGGTTCCAAATTTGCTTTTTTTTTTTTTCCTGTTATTGAATTCATTGCTAGAATTTTGATGGGTTTTTAGTTTTAGTTGATGGGTAGCTTTTGTTTATCTGATGAGCAGTTAAAATTTGATTGAATTCATGGTTTTTGTGGTTGAATTTTTTTTAAAATTTTTTCGTTTATTTAATTGGAAGCTTTTGGTTTTATTAAAAGGTTTAATACTGTTGCTGATTTATGGTTAGAAAGACTCTGCTTGTGGGGGTGGGGATTAATTTAAGCTATATCTGCAAAATGGTTAACTCTTTGGTCAGTAGTGTGAACTAATGGCGTTGTGATTGGCTGCTCAGAAATGGTGGGAAAGGGGAGGAGCTGAAACTTTTTTCTCTTTGTACTGCTTATGCTGAAAGCCTGTATACTCTATTTCTAGATGCTTTGAGTATTATAGTGTTTCTTCAGCTAGTGTTTGGTGTATGTTTTGTTCTTATTCATTAGTAGGGGATCCTAATTATCTACTATAACAATAATAAATAGGTTAACAATAGAGACATGTCCATTGCTGTCCTGAGGACGTTTATATCGAGACGGAAGCAGGAACATGAGGCATTGTTGTCTAAAAGAAACAAATCAGCCGCAAAGTTGCCTGAGAAGAATGGTTCTATATCTGATGTAGAAGATAAGCTTAATGACTCTGATATGAACACTGAAAAATCAAATAAAAAATGTGAAGGGCCTGAAGAAAAATCTCAAGAAGAACCATGTACTACATCAGAAGAACCAGTCAAAACAGAGGGACGAGTTCGAGGGGAGCTCAAACCTCCAAGAGTTCTAGAGGTTTTTCCACAATCTTCTGTTTTTTCTGATATAAATTACTATCCTCCCTCCCCCCCACTCTCCAATGCTAGTCATGTCATTTTCTGAGTTCCTTTTCTGTTGATTTTGTAGGCATTGTCAGCATCTGGGTTAAGGGCCCTGAGATATGCTCGGGAAGTAGAAGGAATTGGTCAAGTTGTTGCCTTGGACAATGATAAAGGTATTATAGATGTATTGATGTTCTGGATGTTATACGTATATTATTTGAAGGATCATTTTCGATCAAGGACCTGTAGTTTCTGCATTTCTGGTTCCTATGCCTATCCATGCTTTATATTACCATATACAAACAGATTTTATCTTTACGATTTACATGCTGCTTATATTTACCAATACCGTGCTTCAATTTGCAGGAGCAGTTGAAGCTTGCCAGAGAAACGTAAAGTTCAACGGTTCTGTAGCATGTTCAAAAGTGGAGTCACAACTTGCTGATGCTCGTGTGTACATGCTTACCCACCCAAAAGAATTTGATGTGGTATGGCATCTCACCATTTTATACGTTAAATTAACAACTTTATGTGGAAATATTGATATGCTTTTATGCTTAACTGCTGCAAAAGAATTTGATCTGATATGCATTTGTCGTTAAAGCTTTAAATCAAACTCTGCAGAGAATCTGCGTCTTCTTGGTAATTCGTTCTTATTATGCATTAATTTTATGTCAAAACCAATTTATACTTAGTAAAAGTAAGTTTATTAATCAATTGGGTATCTGTAGGTTGTTTCTGTTATTTGTTATTCACTTTTCATAATTAATGGGTATCGTATCATTTCTGGGTGGCACTATTCAAGGGGGGCTGTGCTTATATTCTTTATTGCTGAATTTTGGGTTTCAGGTTGATCTTGATCCTTATGGTTCACCTTCTGTGTTCCTGGACTCTGCAGTTCAATCTGTTGTTGATGGGGGCATGCTGATGTGCACTGCAACTGATATGGCAGTCCTGTGTGGGGGTAATGGGGAGGTTTGTTATTCCAAGTAAGATTATGCTACCTTTACCTTCTTTTGACTATGGTTTTGAATACTTAATCTCATCTATAACTGCTCGTGGGAACAGATATGGGTCATACCCATTGAGAGGGAAATATTGCCACGAAATGGCTTTGAGAATACTCCTGGCCTGCATTGAGGTACTTTCATTTCCTTCAGAAAGCATGTTCTTTTATTACTCAAAGTTACATTATTTAGTATCCAGATCTTGCTTTGTTGCAAAAGGAGCGTAGCATCTAGGACGCCTTTATTCTTACACTTGCAGAACTTCTAATTGATAAAGAACGTTAGAAAAAATAACTGTAACTATACCACCGTCTTAGAAATGCATTCTCTTAAACAATAAACGTTCTTGCTGAAAAGTTTCTTTTAGAATTGAATTCCAATAACAGTCTTCTTATTTGGCATAATTGTTACTTCTTTCTTGAATACAGAGTCATGCAAACCGCTACAAACGCTATATTGTTCCTGTGCTTTCTGTCCAGATGGACTTTTATGTCCGTGTTTTTGTTCGCATATACTCGTAGGTGGCCTATTGTTTTAATTTAGTTTATTAAAGTAAAAGTTACTCACACACAGTGATGATGCAAGGCCAATTAATTCGATGCAGTTCAGCAAGTGAGATGAAGAATACTCCCCTTAAGCTATCATATGTCTATCAGTGCACTGGTTGTGATTCTTTTCATCTACAGCCTATTGGGAGAACTGCTTCTAAGGTGTGCTTCCTGATTTATCATGCCATTGGTGCTTCTTATTTGTTTATTAAGATGCACATGGGTTACATCATTTGTGCTTCTACAAAGTGGAGTCGTAATTTAGGTGCACATCTGTTTTCCTTGAAAGAACATTCCAATGTCTGCACATTCAATTGCTTAGTATTTCTATTGATGATATGTTCATGCAGCTGGTAGGCTTTATAGAGTTTGGATGGTTTTAGAACTTTTCTTCTGATATCTGACAGCTGACTGCTTGCAGTTTTGTGTGCACCTGTGCTTCTTACTGTTTTTTATAGCTTTTTATATGATTATCGAGTTTACTAATGGTGATCCGATGTAGTCAGACAAGACCTGCCGGTTGAACCGATTGGACTGGGAACTAGTGGTCTAACCAGTTTGGTACACATTATCAAATACTAATTAGCCAAACCAGTAGAAAACAGGTTTAACCGTTAAAAAACTGTAAGAACTGGTAAAAACTGGTTTGATAGATATATTTTTAAATTTTTTTGTTTCTTTTCCTTTTTTTAAAAAAATTGATGAGACTTGAATCTTAAACCTTTTAGTTTTATGTTAAAGACAATATCATTAAATCAAATACATATTTTTATTAATTATTTACTATATTTAAAATTTATTTAACATTAAAATTATTTTTTAAATATTTAAATTTTCATTTTAATGAACCGGACAATACCGGGAACTGGACGTCTAACCAGTTTGACCACCGGTTTGGTTTTTTTTTTTAACCTTGGATGTAGTTGCATCAGATTTTCTTTATAAATACTCTCATATGCTTATTTATCCTTGCCCCTAGGTGGTTGTCTCCAATATTTTCTTGTGGATGGAGTTTTGACAAATGATTCAACTTTTTGTGTGATAATGATGGAGCAGTAAAGGAAACTTATTTTAGATAAAGAATTTTTGGTGTTTTCTCGTCTTAATTAATGGAAGGTAATTCCTACTTTTATTCTTAGAGAATACAACTTCAATGTTTAGACATAATTAAAGGGAATGTATCAAAGTTATTATATTGTACAATGAGCATAGTGGCATTTAAAAGATGGATTGAAGGGTTTTTTATGTATATTTTGCGAGTGACATGTGTGCGCTGCGTGCATCAAAGACTATTATTCTTGATGTGCTTAATTTTGAATTGCACAATATTTTGATCATGCATTGACCTTTGTATTTCCAGAATACCAGTGTGAGGTATCTACCAGGCTTTGCACCTGTTGTTCCTCAGCAATGTAGCGACTGTGAGAAGAAATTTAACATGGGTGGGCCTATATGGTCTGCTCCCATCCATGATCAAGAGTGGGTAACTAACATACTAGCGGATGTAAAGTCAATGAAGGATCGTTATCCTGCCTATGATCGCATCTTAGCTGTATTTACTACAATTTCAGAGGCATGCATTTTTTTTTTCCTGTATAATACGTTATTTTGGGCGTTCCTTTCCCGACCCTTAGAACATAGTCCTGCCAGGTTTTGTTTCACTTACTGTGAGCCATCCCATTTTCTATACTGATACTAAATTAACAAAATCAAGGCTCAACATGACTTCATTTTCACTCAAATATTTCGAACGTGAAAGTCTAAGCTAAAATCTTTCAGATAAATATGAGATGTTGAAATTTCATGGAATATAAATTACTAAACCTATTAAAAGAAAGAGTTCTACCCCTTTCTAGAGAATTTTTATGTTCTTTACCGGATTTGGAATTTCTTTGCAGGAATTGCCTGACGTGCCTCTCTTTTTGAGTTTGCACAACCTCTGTGCGACACTAAAATGCACTTCCCCTTCTGCAGTTATTTTCCGCTCTGCCGTGATCAATGCAGGATATCAAATTTCTGGAACTCATGTTAATCCATTGGGACTCAAGTCAGATGCTCCTATGGATGTCATTTGGGACATAATGCGCTGCTGGGTAAAGGCTTTGTTTCTTTTGTTCTCTCTATTTCCTTCATTTTCTGTTAGTATGCACATGGAAGAGAGTTAAAACATGTAAACTTGATTCAGTTATTGGACTTTCAAACTACTCAACATCCCATGCACTAATTTGGTTAAGAGATGTGTAATGGAATGGTTTTTTAATCTTTTTGTTCTCTTTATAGGTTAAAAATCATCCAGTGAAAGCTCAACCAGCTGATCAGCCAGGAAATGTGATACTTTCCAAAGAACCAGTTCTTCAAGTATGTTTCCCATGCATGCTAGTACTTTCATTAGTTGCATACCGATTCCCACTCCATCCTCAGCATCATTGTTTCCGATTTTATAGGATGCATTTGTGAACATAAATAAGGTCATATATAAGTTAGGATTGAAGGTGGGAAAAGTTCTTATAACATTTCTTTTGGGCAGGTAAATTTTGCTCGAGCTGTTGCGTCCCTGAGCAAGGCACAAGCGAAGAAGGTTGCTCGCTTCCTTCCTAATCCTCAAAGGCACTGGGGGCCAAAGCTTAGGGCAGGTCGCCAAATCACCAGCAAGCACATATCTCTCTTGGGTGAAGACACAGTGAATGGATGTCTCAGCCAAAAAGATAGTGAACTCGACGCCAAACGTCAAAAGACCGAACAGACTGAGGATGCTAACGCAGAATCATAGACCATGCTGGTATAAATCTTACATTATTGCCGCATCGCTTAAAATTTGCCGTTGTTTGCCAGAGGTTGGAATTCATGGTTTTTACGACCATAATCAATTTTGCAAAATATAATTACTGTTTGAAAAAAGTATTTAAATCTTGAAGCAATTTATTGCAGTTCTTTGGTGTTGGAAATCAGATGTAAGATGCTATTTATTTGATCTGAATATAATTTGTTGTGTTGCCATGAAAATTTAGATTCTTAGCAATTTGTTTCACTTTCTTTGACGGTCCTTTTTTTCACATAATCCCGCAAATTATCGATTTATAACCCTACTAACTCCACATATCAAAGCTAAGAATTAGTACAATTTTGTGCATTATACAGCCATTTGTACCTTTTTCGACTT
>JBBYHM010000025.1:13792125-13845759 GCA_038381775.1 Adansonia rubrostipa
GACCCTTATTTACTGGGGAAGGTCAGCCTTCCAAGTCTGTTAAAATTTGGTGAAGTAGCTATAAGTTGTTTGGCTTCTGAGGGGATCAAGAGGCCGGCAATGAGTGAAGTGGTGTATGGACTCGAGGTTGCACTGAAGCTGCAAGGAAGTGAAATAAATGGAAACGATGAGAATCATGTAAATGATTCGGCCTCCGTTGATTATCATTTGCTGTATACTAGTGGCAGTGGATCAATGAATGTTGGTCGCTAGAGTCAATGCTTTAATTATTTGCCACTGTAATCTTTCCAGCACTTTTCTGAAAAAGAAATTGTTTCATAACCTTATGTTTCTCTACCATTTAGTTACTTATTTTTCCTTGCAGTAATACTTTATGAAATTGAGGTGAATTTAAATGAAATATTCCTAAAACTTTTGATTAAATACGATTATGTAACAACAGAATTGCTGATAAAGTTTAATATAACTTATATATCATCGTAAGAGTCCTTATTATTTTATTTTTTTTTTGCAACTATCTTGATTTGGTAGACTTTAGATTATATATGCAATCGTCAAACATTCCTCACATCTCATACTGTAGAAAAACAGAAATAATAGAGAAGAAACATAAAAAAAAAAATCGAGACAAAATTTATGCGTGTGGTTCGATAAATTATATATAGGTCTATCGAGCTGCAAAAAATTTTATTATTTTCTGGAAGAATCACTTATATGCAACAACTATTACAGGACTTTTTAACCAAATGTACGAAACCCTTGTCATGCAAAATTAACTAATAAATTTTCACAAGACTATACAATTATCTTACGAAAAGAAACAAAAGAATTTAGTTTTTCTTTTCGGTTGTTTTGATGGGTAATTAACAAAAAAAATTTAGTTGTTTTTCCTAGAATATCAGCTAAAGACGTTTCTAAGTCCTCCTAGTCTCCTTGGTCGACGTCCGAGTCTTTCATGGTCGACGTCCATGAATGAGTCTTATGTAGAAAATTAACTAATGGACCCCATGGTTTGAAAATTATACTTCGGGGCGTGGGATCACCACTGGAGTTATATGATCTATCTCCCAACTAAAAGCCAATTAGTTTTTAATATTAATTGTTAAATAATTTTGATAATTTTAAATAGATTAAATAAATATTTAACTCATATATTTTAACTCAAATTTTGATATGATATTTAAATAAAAAAATATCAATTTAATATTTATACTTTTATTTTATTATTCATATTAACTTTTTAGACTACCATCATTAATCAAATATTAAAGTCACCCTCACCGGCCGAGTTTGATAGCTGAACGTGAAAACAAATATATATATATATATATATATATATATATATATATATATGTAGTTGACAAGGTCAACTACCTCCTTAGTAATTAATGCCAGAAAATTTATTCCTCAATTTCAACTCCATATCCAACCTGGTCTCCACCGTAGTGTACTCGTTTGTTTGTTATTTTGCTTTTAACTTTATCCTACTACATATATGGTTTTCTTGTAGCCTTTTACTTGTTCTAAATATATAATGATCCATGTCTCTACATATAATTCTACTAATATATCATATTTCAGCCCTCTCCATTTATTTATGGTAAAATCATATTATTTCTTTATTGGTTTGGAGGCTAACATGATTTAAACCAGATCTTCGGATTTAAGATATTTCAGCATTACCAACAGACGATGTGGTTGTTAGTAGAAAATTATAGGTTGTATGCTTGTCTTGCCATATATTCTATAGAATTGTGGCAAAGGGCTACCAAATTTTGGAAATACCTTAACTAGTATTTTTAAAATTGACCCAATTCTGCATAAATGCACTAGAAAAAATTCACTTCTATTGGCATTTATAAGTGTTAGTAAAAGTCTAAAAAATTGCCCTTATTGATATTGCCGGTAGTTTGTTGACCGTCAATTGACAACTCGCTAGGTGAGTGTTGGTGAAGAGTTTCTAACGAGTCTGACCACCAATGCCAGGAATACATTTGTACTTACCGACGTGAGTTTTATCGACACTCGAAAATACCATTATATATGAAAAGCTTTTCAACCATTTTAAAGTGTCGATAGAAGTCATATTTGCCTTAAATTTATATTACTTTACATATTCGTTGAATAAGCTATATTGACACTTAAAGTTCAACTGATAATTTGGTCATTTCAAAGAAAATAAAAAAAATCCAGATAAGGTAATTGTCACCCAAATAATGAACATTCGAACAATCATATGATAAGCCCAATCCTTGATTTTTCCTCGAAAACTTGCTATACTGGTGCTCTAGCCCATTTTGGACTGGAATTTACCCTTACCATATGATTTTTAATCGATGTTGATCCTCTAACAATCCCTTTTAGCTTTCTACATAAACACTTCCAGTGGTTTAAACTATCTTTTCAGGTTTTTAATTTTGAGAAATTTGCCCCTATCATGAGATCTTCAAGTGCCATTGATTTTATCTAAGTTGTCTTTTTAGGTCTTCAATACATCATGTCAGTAACTTAAACTGCACTTGCGGGTTTTTAATTTAAGTTCTTTTTTTTTCTTTTTCTTCTTTTTTTCATTTTTTCATTTTTTCTTTTTTCTTCAAGCAAAATACTTTTTTACGGCATTCGAATTGATCGGGTTTGACAATTCATCCCCGTCTATTTCAATCAAAATAAATGCCCTATCTAAAAAGGCCTTTTTCACTACATATGGAGTTCAGTGTCCATTTCCTCTAATGATGATGATGATAAGGAAGATTTTCTTTAAAACCAATTTCCCTTCTCCAAAGCTTTTAGGGTGAACCTTCTTATTTTATGCTCGCATCATTCTCTTCTGATATAATTGGCCATGACAAAGTGCGAGAAACCTCTTTTCTTCAATGATGTTTAGCTACTCGAATCATCCTTGTATCCATTCAGCTTCCTCCAATTCAACCGCCCTCAATACCCTTAAGGATGGTATCGCCACCTCGACTGGTAATAAAGCCTTCATCCTATACACCAATGAAAATGGGGTTGCCCCGGTAGACATGCGCACCGTTGTTCCATAAACATGTAAGGCAAAGGCAAATTTTCATGCCAATTTTTGTATGTTTCGGTCATCTTTTTCACTGTTCTCTTAATATTCTTGTTGGATGCTCTTATCGCTTCATTTATCTTTGAGCGATAATGTGTAGAATTGCGGTGCTTAATCTTAAGCTATGTGCATACTTCTTTTATCATTATGTTGCTCAAATTACAGGCATTATTTGAAATGATTGTCTCTAGGAGCCTATATCGACATACTTTTTGATGAATTTGCACACAGCCATTTGCGTCAGATTTGCATATGATATTGCCTCAACCCATTTTGTGAAATAGTCAATGACAACAAGAATGAACCTGTGTCTATTCGATGCTTTTGGAGTGATTGGCCCTTGTCACGACATGCCTCTTGCCTAACGTGCTATGACTTAAAAACAAAAGAGAGAAGGTAAAAAGGAAGGGGCTTACCTTTGGATCACCCTTTAGTCGGGATTTGAATTAGGAGTAATGGAGTGAAGGCTGAGGGGAGAACCGTTAGACGAATCATCTGTCCAACTGGTCTTACATGGCCATTACGAAATGGCCAAGACTTAGAGTCACCACTGATCAATTTGGGCTTATCATGATCGAGTGGACGCATTAGTCAATTTAATGATTTTTTGCATGTTAAGACAGCAGTATGCCAATAATTTGTTTCAAATTAACATTATTTTGTTAAGTTGTTTAAAAATCAAAGGCACTTTGGTCAATGTGCCCTTTGATCAGTAGTAGCGGATGGAGCTCAATCTACGAAAGCAATATTGCTGAGTTCATAGGAGAGGAAGAGTTCCTGATGGAGTCTGGTGCTGGAATGAACGCAAGGCTTCTGGGAGCTAATTGCTTGTTTTTCAGAAAGGACCAGCAATTCCAGGAAACGAGTATGCTATATCCCTCAATAAGGACAATCGAGGTTGCTAACTTTACATGACAGGTGCCGCTAAGGTTAAATAAGTTGTGAATGCATCTATGGCTGA
The DNA here is from genome assembly GCA_038381775.1 of Adansonia rubrostipa. NCBI lineage: Eukaryota > Viridiplantae > Streptophyta > Magnoliopsida > Malvales > Malvaceae > Adansonia > Adansonia rubrostipa. The sequence continues at coordinate 13,796,157 of JBBYHM010000025.1, forward strand.
AATTGTAAACAAGGTTTTAATTAACTAAAATAACCTTGTTGTTTCAGAACATGAAAGCCTTTTAATGTTTCCTATTACTATCTGTAACATTATGTGTCGAGTCTATCGAACTGTTGTAGTAGTTTTTTTCCCCTGCTTTTCGTTCGGGTTACCCAGATTCCAAGTACTTTATACATGTCATCTTATATTTAAATCAGATTTCTCCTGATTCCTGCTTGATTCTACAGTTTCTATGACGTTCTTTCATGGTTCTGCCATGGAGCTGCCTTTTATACATATTATTGCACTAGGCTTGTCCATCTTTAGTCAAAATTTTTCAAATTCATCATTCACACACACAAAAAAAAAAAATGCCAACCAGATAAGATTTACGATGAACCAAGAAAAAAAATTCATCATAAATCATTCAAACGGCCTACTTCCAAAATTGTTTGCAACCATTATAAAATACGTTATTATTTTTAATTCTTAATTTATCTGGACTCATGCAAAGAATATTTATGCGTTTAAGTCCTTTTGACTACCTGCAATCTCCACGTGTATGCTTTCGTATATTCCATTTAAACTAATTCTTAATTGGCAAATGGATTATTTGTTAAGAGCTCCATATTCTGACTGTATTACATTTATGATGTCACATAATATTTGTGAGTAGTTGGCAAGTCAAATTTAAAATTTCTTCAAAATTGAGATGAAATAAATGAAATGATTACTTGAGAAATACGTCGTAAGTGCCAATTAGTATTAGAGAACGTTAAATTAAACTTGATGGGAAAATTTATTCAAAAAAATTGATGGGAAATTAACTAGAATGGCATATTTTTCTATTTATTTTAATTGATAAAAAATAAATATACGGCAATTTCTCTACAAATATGTTCATGATTAAACAAATAATGTTTAATTTGAAGTGCTATAGTAGTCTAAGATGCGGATAGAACACCTTATATTTGTTCATACTTGTTTGACTAGAGGCCGAACTAGATAGGTATTTTGTACTATCATAAATTTTTGAGTGGATTTATGTTACGGGTCAATTAATATCAATTCAATTAAAAAATTATATAAAAATTAAAAATAAAAATAAAAAATATATATTTATAAAATTATTTGTGTCTTTTACTACTTTTTAAAATTAAAAATTAAAAATAAATCTTTTCTAAAAATTATTATATTTTTTACATATTTTTAGCAACAAGTGTTCCAATTCTAGTTTGCAATTAAAAACTTGGTCCAATTAAAATCCATTTTAATTCGGTGAAAACTACAATGAGAATTTTTAAATGAAAATCATGATAATCAAATGTCTTTTAACTACTAAGGTCCCATTTAGTGTTGCTCTTGGCATAGTTTTTAAGGTAGAAAAGCTATATTTCACTGTAAACGCAATGGTAAACAAGATAAAAGATTTGACTTTTAAGTTTTAAATAATGGTTTAGTAACCCAAATAAAAAAAATAAAGATAATAAAGTTTTTTCACTTTGGGGACTAACTTTTGGATGACTTTATTATCCTTATACCACAAAACTTTTATAATTTTAAACTTTTTTTTTCGATGTTTCAACTTCTTATAATATTTTTCATAATAATATCAAATGCTTAAAAATTCTTAAACCATACTTTTTAAACACCTCTTTTTTTTTCTACCTAAACTTTTTCTAATCAAAGCTTTTTTTAATAGTGATGCTAAACTAAGCATAAAACATATTAGTTATTTTGTAACCATTGATATTCTACGTGTGACAGAAATGATGCATCTTGAAAGCCTCTCTTTCCCCACTTCACATGTCCCATCATCAACTTGGGATTAATTTGGATGGACAATAAAGTTGAAAACAGCATGAGATTAATTATTACAATAATAAGATTATGTATTATAGTTATAAGCTTAAAATCAATGATGAAATATATTTTTGGATTCAATCACAGTGATGACAGTAAGATATAAAAAAAATTATTAAAGATACTTGATTAAAAGGTTTGTATATATATAATAAATAATTTAAAATTATTGAAATTATATTTATATTAAAAAATAAATTTTTAAAAATATATTTATATTTATATTAAATAATAAATATATATTAAAATTATATTTACTGAATAATAAATAAATTATATTAAAATTTTAATAAAATAAGAATTAAAAAATTGGGGAAGGCAACTGAGGATTCCCTTCTTCACTAGGGGTTCAATCATGGACTGGACTGAAGGGGTCGATGGAGATGCAGACTAGTGGGGGGTAAAATCCCGTACTTTTTCCCTTGTATTTCACTGCTTCAATTGGCTTGGCTTAAGAAGTGTTGGCATTTGGGAGAACTGGCTAGGGTGCCTAAGGGATATATGTTGGTAGCGAGGCAATGGGTGGCGTATGGGAATAGAGCAAGTTTTTGGTAGGTTATAATGCAGGCGGTGGGAGTTGCTGCCAGGACAGGCGTGACTGTGAAGGGATACGACACTACTAAGCCTGAGGGCATGGCAATTGACAAAGGAGCCTTCCTAGGTGGTGGCCTGCTTCGGCAAACCTAAGCATTGGGTTACCTTTTTAGGCCTTAAAGCCTAAAGTCTTTGGTCCAAAAATGACTGTAACGATAAAAACAAAATAACAAGGATAGAAGTAGGAATAAACATTATAAATGGAGGAAAAAGGCATGGCTATAACTCTCAACCCATGATAGCACGGCTCTCTTCAGTTGAAGGTTTTTCCGCCAGATTAAAGCCAACTTCCATTATTATTTTGTTGATTTCATTCTTCGACCTTCATTTCATCATTTGTTGACCTTTTTGCTGATTCATTAGCTGGTTTCTGATCCTAGTTTCGTGAATCTTGAATTTCCCCTTATTCTTGATTCTTGAATGGATTATCAATGAGCTTTTTTAAAGCTTTACTTGGATTGTGATAAATCTACCTTGAATGATTCAGAACTCAAGAGGAAAACCTTCCAAGAAGATATCAATGGAATATTCTCTATTACCTTTGGATCAGAATCTGAGAAACCAATTGTTGCAGATGACGAAGATAGGGGAACCAAAGGCAAAGCAGAATTAGTTATAAATAACTCTGGTGATGTGTCAACTGTTCATTGGAGGAAGCATTTTGCTACATCAGAGACCCAAACAATGTAGTTTTTTCCTCCTAAGAATCTTGATGGGAAGATCACAGTGAGACCTCCTGATGAGGTTTTTGAAGAAAGTATTCTTCAATGATAGAAGTCACTGGTAGCACAATTTATTTGAAGGCCACCGAATTTTAGCTTACTCTAATAGATGATTAACTTGCTATAGGGGAAAGAGAGTGTTGTTGATGTCAAGCCAACGAGAAAATACCCCTATGTTTTTAAATTCTCTAATACAGAGACTAGAGATTGGATAATTGAGCATGGGCCTTAGCATATTCATAACATCCCCATCATTCTTAGGAAGTGGGAACTTGGTATGCAGACATTGGAGTTCAATATGTGTAAGCTACCTAGATGGGTTCATTTGGGGAATGTTTCGTTGGAGCTTTACAACATGAAAGGTTTAAGTGCCTTGGGCAACCCCTTTTATATGGACAAAATAACTGCCAGTCGACAAAGGCTTGCATATGCGAAAATATGTGTTGAAATTGTAGAAACAATAGAATTACCTTCGACCATAGAATTTGAGTTGCGTGATGGCACCTTGGTTTCCATTACAATAAAAGCTCCTTGGATTCCTAAAAAATACAGCACATGCAATATTTTGCCCATTTTGAAAAAAAAAAAAAAAAATCTTGCGAACCGGTGAAAATTACATCCAAGGTGTAGGTGCCAAAGCAGGATAATGATAAATCCTTAGAGCAAAACCTTGCTAAGAGCTCTATGGAGCCAAATCCTAATAATTCAATTATAGTGGATGCAATAACTATTGTTGCCATTGAACCTTCAACCTTTGCTAACGGATTTGCCACACTAGAGACTATATAACTGAGAAAGAGGATGAATTGTCTGCCAGTGCTGACCCTAAGATAAACGAACATCTTGGAGTGGTAATCCATAACTCCCCTAAGAAAGCCGAAGGCTGCAGTAACTGGTGTTGCTGATTTGACGAAACATCTAAAGAGCAAAAAAAATGGGCCTATTGACGAGGGAAAGTTTACAAGAAAAGTAGGCCTAACTGCCTTAGGAGGTAAGACTAACTGGACCCACACATTCATGAACATTCTAGCATGGAATATTCGAGGGCTTAACTTTCTTCTTAAGCAAAAATAGGTCGTAAATAGAATTAGATACCTAAACATTGATATTGCTTGTATTGTAAAAACTAGAATCAAATATCATAATATTCAGTCTATTATGATAAATCCTTTAGTGGATGGAAGCTGCAGCATAATTACTCAGAAGTATTAAATGGCAGAATCTGGATTTTTTACAGAGACATTTTGAAGGTTGATAAAATGGAGGTGACTAAACAATCTATTGCTTGCCAGTTGACATAAGATTCCAAGACCTTTTATTAAACAGCAGTATATGGATTGAATAATAGTATCAGTAAAAAAAGATTATGGTTTCATTTGAGCTCTCTCAATAGGCTGATAAATGGGAAAGCTTAGATACTTGCAAGTGACTTTAATGTCATTGCTAGCCCTTCTGAAAGCTCGAGCTATAATGGCTTTCAAAGCATTACTCCAGTTGTTAAAGATTTTCAAGAATTTATAGAGCAGACTACTTTAGAGGATCATGTATATTTGGGGCTTCTGTTTACTAGGTCTAATCACCAAACTGACCATCTTGCACAGAAGCTGGATCAAGTACTCATCAATGATCATTGGCTCTTCTTTTTCCCTCACTCTTATGTGGAGTTTATTACACCTGAAGTTTTAGACCATTACTGCAATGATAAAAACCTCCTTGGTCAGCCACTCTCCACCAAAGCCTTTTAAGTTTTTCAATTTCTAAGCTAAAAGCAATGAGTTTCTATAAACAATTGAAAGCTCATGGACTCTACCTATTTCAGGCAACCCTATATCCATATGGCATCTAAAATTGAAGAGGTTAAAAAAAGGTGCTCAAGCAATTCAATTTGTCCAAGTTTGGCACCATTTCTGAAAGAACCAAAGCAAAATAGTAGGAGTTAAAAGTTGTCCAACTTTCCCTTCTAAAAAACCCTCATGATGAGAGCTTGCTAGAATCCTAAGCTTCACTTACTCAAGAACTCAATGAAATGATGAAAGCAGGGGAGAGCTTTTTTAAGCAAAAAGTAAGAGCCAAATGGCTTTAAAAAGATGATCAAAATATGAGGTTTTTTTCGCAGGATGTTAAAGGCAAGGCAAAGCAGAAACACCATTAAGGTGCTATATGATTTAGCCGGGAATAATTTAGAATCATTTTTTCAAATCACGGTAGAAGTTATTTCCTTCTATCAAAGGTTAATAGGTACGCCTGACCCCAACCTATCACCTTAGCATCAAAAGCTACTCATTGATTTATTCCAGACAATTGTTGATCTAGTTAGGCCCATAACAGAAGAAGAGATACGGAATGCATTGTTTATTCTTAATAGTGACAAAGCCCCTTGTCTCGATGGATACACAGCTTATTTCTTCAAAACCACTTGGGTCATAGTAGGTAAGGGTGTCATAGAAGCAGCACAACATTTTTTCATGATAGGATACAAGCATCCGACCTTTGACTCCACTAGCGTTGCCCTTGTTCCTAAACACCAAACGCGTCTGCACTCAAAGATTTCAGGCCCATATCCTGCTGCACGATCTTATACAAATGCATCATTATGATTATTCCTAACAGACTCATGTCTTGCCTTTCATCTATCATTAGCAATAATAAAGTGCATTCATACCTAACAGAAGCATTACGGATAATGTCTTGTTGGCCCAAGAATTGGTTAGGGCTATGGGAGAACATCTATGTTGCCTCATTGTGCTATTAAGATTGACCTACAAAAGGCATTTGATTCTTTGAGTTAGGATTTTATCTTTGCTATACTAGCAGCTTTAGGAATCCTTTACCTTTTTATCGCCTGGGTCAAAGGCTGTCTTACCACCCCCATGCACTCAATCTCTATCAATGGTGGCTTGATGGGTTTTTAAAAGGTGCCAAGGGAGTGCGACAAGGCAACCCTCTTTCTCCATATCTTTTTGTGCTCACAATGGATGTTCTTTCAAAGCTTTCAGATAACGTTGTAAAGTTTAGAGTGTTCAAGCACTCTCCGAAGTGCAAAAAGCTCAATTTAACTCATTTAAGCTTTGTTGATGATTTGTTAATCTTTGCCAAGGGTAGCTTGGACTCAATTGAAGGCATACAATTAGCTTTGAACCAATTTCATCTATTTCTAGATTGCAACTTAACAATGCTAAGAGTGAACTCTTCTCCACTAGTATAGGCAATGAAGACTGCAAGCCATCTAGGAGACCATTGGGTTCAAGATTAGAGCTTTGCCAGTAAGGTGTTTGGGTGTGCCTTTTGTTACTAGAAGGCTGACTGAGAAAGATTACAACCTGTTGTTGAAAAAGCTTGAGCCAGAGTGAATGGATAAACTACAAAACATCTGACGTTTGCTAGCAGATTATAGCTGATTTAGTCGGTTCTTTTCAATTTACAGAACTATTGGTATCGCCATTTTATTCTTCCTAAGCATTACTTTAAGGGGCTTACTTAAATCTGCTCGAGCTTTTTATAAAAGAAGGAAGAAGGAATCTGCTAGGGGTGCAAAGGTTAGCTAGCATCAAATATGTCAGCCAAAGTCCGAAGGAGGACTGGGGGTTAAAGACATCTTCACTTTAAACCAAGCTTGCATTCTTAAGCATCTATGGTCGGTGTTGATAAAAGCGGGCTTGTTTTGGATTGCATGGATTGAAGCGTATATGTGTTGAAGGGTAGGGATTTATGGCAGGACCTTATAGCTACTTATTGCAGTTGGAATTGGAGAAAGCTAATGGAACTGAAACCTTTAGCCTCACAGGTTGTAAGGCAATGTGATGGAGGTACCATTTGGCCTTTTCCTAGTACCAGTTACTCAGTGGCAGCCATCTGAAGTGAAATATGAACTAAGAAGGAGAAGGTGCTTGGCATAGACTGATCTGGTTCAAGTTTCTCATTCCCAAGCAGTCACTCATATCCTGGATGGCAATCCTCAATAAGTTGCCAACCAGGGATAGGCTTGTGTCTTGGGGAATGATAACAAAAGAGGATTGCCTCACAGGAGAAAGAATCAAGTGACCATCTATTCTTCAGTTGCAGATTCACCAAGCAGATATGGCAGCAAGTGTTGAGATTCTACAAAATGAGAGAATGGTCACTGATTGAGAGAATGGGTTACGATGGGCTTCTTGCCACCTAAAAGGCAAATCCTTAATCACAACCATCATTCAAATCGCCTGGAATACGTTACTTCATCTGGTCTGGAGAGAAGGAAACAACAGACTGCATGGTCAACATGAAATCACAGAGGAAGAAATTCTCATGTTAATTCGAGACACGGTTACTGTGCATTTACATGATTTAAGGAAAGTTAAAAAGGATCCTTTGAATCTTGAGCTATGCAATGCATTGAATTTAAATTCTGCTATTTTTGTTTAGCTATTGTTTGTTGTAGCAATTGTAACAAATAGCAGCTATAAACTTTGTATTTTTGGTAACAACTTCACTGCTTCTTGAATAAATAGAAATTAAAACTACTTATCCTAGAAAAAAAAAAGGATAGGCCCAATAAAAAGTGATTTTAATCCAATTCTTTAAGCAAAAAAATACGCACGTATGATTGATGTAATTAGTCTACTGATATATAATTATTGAAAATCGATCGCTTAATTGTTTGAGATGGAGCGCATGTATTAAGCTCTACAAAAATATTTGATAAAGAACAAAGAAATATATATAGGAATAATATTAATAATTTGGTTGTAATGTGTTGGTGGGGCTTCTACTTTTTCTTCAGCCAGCTTTTGCCAGCGCAACTCCTTGTATTTTTTCTCTTCAAATCCTTAATTATTGTACTTTTGACGCCGAATGATATGGCCCTTTGTCCCAAATTTCATAAATCTCGTTTGACAGGATATGGTGGGGATGGCGAAATGTGTCTAGAAATTTTTTTACTAAAGGTCAATAGAAAATTGAAATATCTGAGAGGAAATGAAACGTTCTATGAACCTAATCATAGTTACTAGAAATACGATACATGGGGAGATGCGGTATGAATATAGGGTCATAATACGTTATTTCTCTAAAGATAAATATAATGAGAGTAAACTTAGTCGATACATTATTTGGAGTCACCATACGTTTCATTTTGGAGTCATAATACGATTCATTCAGTCTCAAGTTATACTTAAATATTGTGTTAGATAAATAAACTAAAATTTATGCTTCAAATTCAAATCGGATTAGTTTTTAATATTAAAATAATATATTTAAAGTTGTTTACAATTATGAGTAATTTAATGATGGTGTCACTTTTTTTTTTTTCAATGTAATTTTATTTTTCCTAATGTAACTTTGCTTCAAATGTAAATAGCAATGATTCATAAAGTATAAAATGATGCTCCTATATCACACAATACATAATTAAAAAGAGATTCGTCATTTTTCGTGTTAGGAGAAGGATGCAAAAGAATCGTGTTTCGATGCTCATAGATTGAAACGCAATTTGCTAGGGAAGAAAGCGTTTCCGGTAACTATGAACCCGATTTTACATAAATTTGTTCTTAGCTATGAGAAAATTGTTAATTGACTCCCAATTCCCTTCTAAGATAAAATTAAGAGCTGTCATTCTCTCTATAAAGGAAAATGGGAGAGCAAATTAGTCCCCACTTCAAGACCTCAGACAGTCAATGAAATGATACCCTTTCATTGCTTATCCTTAGTTTTAGCTTGCAATTTATGCAATAGCGGTAGTACATTGAGTTAATTTGCTTAACTAAAATAAAGTTTAAATATTCAATTATTGTTTATTTTAGATACCAAATTATTAAAAGATATATAGTTCAGCTGTCACTTTACCTATTAATCGATTTAGCTTTTATAGCTCACCTGTCACGACGCTTATTTAGTCCTACTCCGAAATTAAGTTAGAAAAAAAGAGAAATGAAAACAGGCTCGATGAGATTTTTTCCAATGTTCTTTTCAGCTTCTTTGCTGTTAATCCTCTTCAGCACAAGTTTGTCCAGGGCAGCCCTTCTGGAAAGCAAAACAAATACGACAACATATGATGAAACAATTGCTGAATACAGAGAAGGTGAAGAAGAAGAAGTGTTCTTCGGGGTGTCCGGTGGAGTCAGACAGAGGGTTCTTGCTGGATATTCAAATAGGTATATTTCTTATCGAAGTTTGGAGAAACCACCAATCTGCAATGCAAATATTTATGGAAATTGCATAAAACCTGCTGGTCAGAATTATCGGCCTTGCACTGTATATACTCGTTGCAAACGGGGGGTCAAATAAATTTTAGGATCAGAAAACAAAATGTGAAAGTTTGATGTTTTACATTCCTTTTAATGTCCTGTTATAAGAATAAATGATGTTTGTACTGTTTATTTGAGAGTTTAAGAGAATGTTGGATTATTGTGATTAATAAGAAACATTTATATCAATCTTGTTTGATATTTCTAGTGCTATGAGTTAAATTTGAAGTTTGGAAGAAAAAGATATGAGTATGATACTCTTGATTTTTTCTTTAAGTATTTATCCAACACAAAATCAAATACGGACACAGATATAGAAGTACGATGATCTAAATATATGAATATAGCAAAGTGTTCTAAAAGCTGTAGTATTCTGAGAATGCAAATTGATTAAGGTATGAGAAGCACAGATGATATGTTAAATTTCTTTCTCAATTTGAAGCAGAAAACCTGGATGAAGTAAGGACAACAAAACCTAAAATCTCCAAGATAATTGATCCTATCTCACAAAAAGTTACACAGTGCTCGTAGTCGGATTCAAACTGAAATGTGAATTGGGGGGAAATAATGACTGAGATTAATCTAATATATATATATATATGAGAAGAAAATAAAAAATGTTAACAGTATGAATTCTAAATCTTCTTCTTTCTCAAAGAAATTGCTATTGCATTTCATTTTCAAGCATTAAACTCTGAAACGTAAAGCTGTCGCGTTTACAGTATGAATTCTAAATCTTCTTACTATTGCATTTCATTTTCAAAAAATGGTTAAAATGTGATATTAAATAAATTTAAAATTTAAATTTAATTGCAGACAACTCGTTCATTACCGAAAAAAAGCTGTTCAAGCTATGATTTTCAACGAAGTTACCGCGTTCCCATGGTTACTGAACGAGTCGCTTGGGTGCTTTTCGAATGTCAGGTTCCTACCCAGGCAATTAGTTCCCCCTTTCTCGGGTTGGAAATTTAAACCATCCAATAAGAAGTAAGCACATTTAGTATGAATTAAGCAAAGTCCCGTCTCAATCACCTTACCATGAAAAGCTGTATAAAGTTCATTATTGCATAACGAATCCCAAGTCTACTCGACTACGTTAAGGATCTAAAAAATTGCACAACAATTGAGAGCAGTCGAGATTTTGATTTTCTTTTGATCAATGTTTACTGTAGTTGAGATTTAAATGATTAAAAGTTCATAATTGTTAATCTTAAGAACCTGAATTATATATATTTAATTTATAATTTTTTTATTTTGCAAATAAAAATTATAAAATTTAATAAAGTGTTTTAGAAAAATTGAAAAAAGGTTTTTACAATTTAAGAATAGTTATAATATCTTACAATAAGTTTTATAACATAAAATAATTCATAATTGCTATAATTATTATAAATACGGTAATATTTATTATGTTTGTAATCAAAATAAATAAATTATGATTGAAAGTATATCTATAACCACAATTTCAATATGAAAATGTATGCATATGTGATGATGAGCCACACTTGAAAGGCTATTCGCTTATTTGCAAATTGGTTGACCAAGCAATCATAGCATGTATACAAAATAAGTTAGGTTATTTGCTTATATGTAATTTTTGAAATTGTGTGCATAACATATAGAATATGCATATTTGCATGTTGGGTTACCAAGCGATCATGGCCTGTATTCATGATAACTTAATTTACTTGTTTATATGCAAATTTTGCAATTATGTGTAAAATATATATTATTCGTCTATCTGCGAAATGGTTGATTAGACGGTCAACTTATGTATGCATAATAACTTAGGTTATCCACTTTTATGCTTATCAGCGTGCGCGCATATGTTAATTTTTGTAACGTGTTAAATATAAATTTGATCACTAGACATATACGAGGAATCATTCAAGATAGTCAGTACTATACCTGTGCTCATATCGTTTCTGTTTAATACAGGTACATATCGATACCGGCGTATTTGACAGTACCGTTTTGAATTTATCAGAGTTTAAATATTTTTAATTTATATATGTATAAAATATTTTTAAATATGAAATAAATGAGATTAAATAAATTTTATATATTAAATATTCATCAATTATATATAATATTCTAAAAAAAACTTTATCAAATATAAGAAAATCAATATCAGTTAAATAGTTTGGCTGAAATTTTTTAATGATCGTTAAAGTTATGAATAATTATATCTAATATTCATCATATTTACGAGTGATTATGTATAATATTCATTAAATTTAATATCAATGTTAGTTTAACTTTTTTTTTTCAAGTTTATATTATGTACTGACCAGTACAGCTATTTTCGATCGGTACCATCGAAACAAGTAGTACCTATCGGTACTACTGGTACAGACCGAAATCAAAATCGAAACGAAATCAACTATTTTAGATACTGTTATAGGTCGAAACTGATACGTATCGATTGATACAGCCAGTATTGGTACATACCAACTAGTATAGTCGTTACCGGTGTGGTACCGATAACATTAGAATCATTGCCAAATTTTTTATAAGGTGTGATTAATCACCTTTATGTTATTAATCTTGTAATCTCTAACAAGATCATAATTTTAGAGAGTCATTATTTTCGCAAGTTTACCTAAAAATAAGTGTCAGTTTTCGTGAATTAAATTACTTTACTCTCTATCAATCTGGTAAAGTTTAGGAGAGTATTTTAACCTAAAATTTTCTCAAGGGAACATTTAGATAAAGGATTTCAATAAGAGAATTCATTTATAAAGAGACTTTTAAAATTTTAAAATAAAATTTCTTTATTTAGTAAGAAAATTAGAATATTTTTAAAAGTTTTGGAATTTGAAAGAAGAATTTTAAGTAGTTTAAATTTTCATTTCGAGATGGAATTTGTAATTTTTTATTTTTACTAAAATATTATCATTTATTATTTTTTTAGACAATTATTATTTTTCAATTCTAACTGCAAAAACTTATTTTAAAATTATTTTTTAATTTTTTATATTATTATTAATATGTATAAACTTTTACAAATCTAATAATATCGATACTACATATTTTTCTATTTTATTTCTAATATCATTATTTCTCTATTAAATTATTTTTTATTTCCTCAAATTCTAATATTTGAATTTTTTTCATTAAAAAAATGTTTATCGAAATAGTGCAATTACAAATGTTAGTCTTTTCAATTGATACATTTTAAAAGCATTTCAAAATTCTCTAAAATTTTAAAATTTCTCATCAAAACAAACTTAAAAAGTCTACTCAAGCGTAGCCTCGAAAAATTTCGTTGTTAGAGAAAATCTCGACTGGTTAAATTTTGTACATAAATTTCAAAAAGTCCATAGAATCTAGTTAAGCTTAGAAGGAGAAACAAATATTAATATTTAAATGTCAAATTCCGTTTTTAAATCTTTTATCAAGTTGGCAAAATTTAAAAAAAAAAAAAAAGTCTCGCCTAAGAATTTTCTAAAAATCTATTCAAGCGTAGCATCCTAAGAACTTCATATTGGAAAACAAATGAATTTTAATTTATATTTTGATATTAATTTCTATTTAGGTGAAAGTGAAGTGCATTACACCAGTCCAATTTTCATGTTTTTTATTTTTATTTTCTAAATTTTTCATTATTATTATTTGTTTTCATTTTCTTAAGAAAATGCACCCAAAAAGTATCAATTATCTTAATATATATGAAAACATATAAATTCGAAGGATGTTACACATTCTTAAATAAAATAATTAATTAAATTGGTTAAAATGATTGTAAAGACCCTAACTTTTAATTGGCCAAACCATGCATGCATATTTAACTAATTATAAAAATAATTAATTAAATATTATTGCATATGATGTCATCAATTTTACAAAATAATGCATAGTTTAATTAAAATTTTTTATTTAAAAGAAATTTCGATTGATATATAATAATTTGTGGCTGGTTGAAATATTTTACTTCCACAACATATCATTCCAATTGTCTTCCACAATTCTGTCGAGTTTCTAAAGGCACATCAGGCAAGATAAAATTCCTATCAGGTAGGAATAATTATTTTCTCTAGCTGAGATCAAAGCTGCTACTACCAACTTCCATTAAGACATAATTACTGGTCGAGGAACCTATGGGGTTCCAATTTATAGATGGATTATCGATGATGGGGCCTTGTCTGTTTGTGTCAAATGTTTCCACAACTTCCCGAACTGAAGTGCAGGCTCTTTGCCATCTGCGCCACCCAAATCTTGTCTCTCTCATTGGATTTTGTGGAGACCAAAATAATATGATCAGCCTGTATGAATACTCAGGCAAGAGGATGCTCTACAATCATCTTTATGGTATCGATCATGATCCACTCCCCTGGAAACTGAGGCTTGAGATATGCATTGGTGAGCAAAACGTACAGTAATCCATCGCAACATCCACAGCGGAGACATTCGTTTGGACCATGAATGGGCATCTAAGCTCTCCGAGTTTAGGTATTCCACGATAAGTCCACGCAGCATGTCAAATGCTTTGATAAAAATTGAGAACGAGTTCATTGGTTGTGTACCTGCTAGAGGCTATATTGACCGGAAGAACTTCAAGGCCTTATATCACTGTGACAGGCAAATCTAGTGTGTACTCATTAGGTATTGTTTTGTATTATTTGTTCTTGAAGGTAAACTTATGGCATTTTAGCCGACCCCCAATTGAATTTTTTTATTCCATTGAGGAACATCAAGCAGTCATTTTCCTCGGCACTCCAAGCTCCAGCTTATTTTCTAAATAATTAGGCTAACTATAGATTATAAATTAAGTACAAATTGGACCACAAATGATGATTACAATTAAATAAAAAACAACAACAATGAAAAACGTACATGTTTTTCGTTGTGAAAAATGATGGATGTTTTACATGTGTACTTAGGTAAGAAAATTGTTCCATAAATGATTATATTAAGACTTCCGACTATATCCAAAAAGAATTTTTATGAGAATTGCAATTGATAAACAAGAATGTGAAAGACTGTAGGAACTGTTAATCTATTAATTAGTCTTAATGAAATTCATTTGTTTACAAATTAAATACACCTAATGGTTTGATTTGGACCTAAAAAACTACACAACCTCATCAATGATATTGAACTGTATCACCAACTTCGACTATCAGTTTTGGTTCTGCAGTTTCTTGCAATTGCAGTGCAAACTCAAGCATTCCCACCACATCTCTCATTTTTGGCCTTTCAATTCCCACTTTATGTAGGCAGTTTTTGGTAATCTCAACAAATACTCTTAGACACTACCTTGCAAGTAAGGGTCAATGATTTGCTCAATGGTTTCATTCTCTACACATTTGAGAGCCCAACCAGCTAGACCTAGTTGATCATCTTCCAAATTTGTATCAACTGCGGGTCTACCACACAATAACTCGAATAGCACTACCCCAAATGAGTACGCATCTGACTTTTCTGTTAATTTTTACCCACGATAATACTCTGGATTCATGTATCCGATGGTAACCTTCACCATTGTTGTGATTGGAACATTTTCCATAAAAATTGGACCTATTTTCGATAACCCAAAATCCTAGACTTTAGCTACCTATCTCTCATCCAACAAAATATTGGTAGTCTTTATATCTCGGTGTATAATTCTCCTAACTGCAACTGAATGAAGGTAGTCTAATTCAAAAGCAGCACCAATACAGATTTCAACCATTGCTTCCATTGGAGAGGGATATTATCATTGTTATAAAGGTAATCACGAAGGGTACCATTGACCATATAATCATAAACAAGAATCATCTCTGGTTGTCATTGCAATAGCCTATAAGAGACACAAGATTATTGTAGCGAAGCTGAGAGGGTATCTCAATCTCTGCCCAAGACTCATTGGAGGGACTTTGAATTGAGTCGTTTCATTGCCACCTCGTACTGTATACCCGGAACATGACCCTTTTATCCGTTGCCAAAGCCACCGCGTCCTACAATAGGTGCAGCATCAAAGTTATTTGTTGCAGCAAGGATGTCCGCAAGTGAAGAGTGCTTGCATCGTATGGCTGAAACTTTTCTTCTGTTTAAAGATTCTGTTTTGCACAACAGATGTTTTATTTGCCAGAAAACAAAGCAAAATATAGGACGATTGATACTATGCTGCCTAGTGTAGCTACGAGGATGACCTTCATCTGTTTCACAAATTTTCTCTTCTTTTTAGATTGCCTTTGCTTTAGCTTTGGCGACTTAAGAACCGGCTCTGCTTGAGGGTTTGGAGCGGTAAGACTACCATCCGATCTGTTCAACTTGAAAATCTCTAAACCATTCAAAATCGCATCATAAAACACAGGCTTATCAATGGTTTGTGGATGTAGTGCGACCCATAAATCTTTTTCTGACGCCCACACAAGATCGTTTCTGGAAACTGGAATGCCGTTACCGTTACTCAAGGCAATCACATCCATGGCTTTCTCAGCCGTTTGATTATTAATGAATATATAGAATACACGCTGATTCACATATTGTCGAGCATTCTCGTTCTCGCAAAAATGGAGCCTAAGGAGGTAGTAGAAATCCGAATCAACAATGAAAAGCCAGGTCAGATTGTAATTCACGTTATCACTTGCAGTCGCCCCCATTGTACGAGAGGTTTTGTATACAACTTCAGGTGCAGTATACGCCAGCGTGGCCTAGGTGTATTTGATTGTAGCCTTAGGCTGATAGAATGTAACTCCCGATGCTTCCCCAAAGATTTAGTTATTATCTCGATTCCATGATCGGAACATTCCTGAATCCTGTACATTTAGAGCATCTCTTCCACCAACATTAAGCCGATAAGCAGTTTCTAAAGCAGTAGAGTTATCAAGCTCGACAAAGTATTTGGTGTCTACTGAGAGCGATATGTCTGGCCCGTATAGAGATTGGTAGGCATGGAAACGATTTCTATCCTATTGACAAAAGCAAAAGAATTTGGTGACGGGGCGAAGGTGACATCTAGCGTTTGCTTGTTACGAAAAGTAATGAAAAATTATTTGATAATGAAGGATTGTGCAGGACTAGTAGCAGAAACTAAATAAGCACTGAAATTTCCCGAGAGTAATTATTAGCAGTGACGGAGAAGAAGGAAGTGGTTATATCAAGGCCATGGTATGCATTTGGGTAGAAGTATAGACGAAGAAAGTTGGGGCTGGTTGAAAGGGGGAATTTATATTGGAATTTGCCATGAAAAATACGAGCTGTCATGAAAGGCACCTCAGTTACAGAGGGTTTTCGATAGGAGGCTATGGATGCAAATGAAAAGGCTGTAGAGCTAGACGAGGAATATTCGTAGTCGGCATCACCAACCCAGTTTCTGCCATCAACAGATGTAGTGTTTGAGGAAGAACCACGGTTGAAGAGTATGTAGTCAGTAGGAGAATAAGGAGCTGAATTTGTCAAGGAAACTGAAGAGACAAGAATGAGGAAGACGATAGTAGTTAAAGATAGCATTTGTGGATTTAGTTTTATGTTATGGGGTAGACAGCTAGTAGCCTACAATTTATATAGCTAAATACTTTGAAAAGCTCTATGCTGCTGTATGCTTCGAGGACAATTGAGGATCAAATTGTTAAAGAAACAATTGTTATCTGCCAATTCCAGCCAAGGACTAGTAGATGAAAAATGTAAAACCAGCTAAAGTTGTCAATGACTGAAAACAACATTAGTGATAACTCCTTTACGGACTTCGTAGCAGATAAGAAGTTTCAAGAGTCACCAAAGGCATTATTGTGAAAGGAAATTTGGATTGACTAGGGCAATAGTTAGTCATGGCGTTTAGCTGTGGGCTCATGATTATTTTGGTTCTTAAAAGGGGTTTTTTGTGTTTTTTTCATTGTTTTCAACTTTGGTCTAAAAATAATCGTGGTTTCTTTGATGTACTCAGTTTTGGTCGGTCGTTTAAACATGATTACAAGTTGCTGCTTGGGTTGTGAAACAACTATTGGATTTTGTTTACATGATTTTCACGAGGGTGTTCCTAAAGCTTCGTTTTTTATATTCTAAAACGTTTTAAAGGTTGTTGTAGTTTCTTTTATGGTTTCTTTTTCTTTCATTAATTTCTTTTTTTTTATTTGTTGTGCTTTGTAATAAAATTTTATTTTGTCTCTATTACTATTTACCCTGGCAAAAAATGTAATGCAACACTATTGGCGATCATTAATTCATAGGTTCCCCATGCACAATGCTCCCGGTCTTCGGATCACCGCCTCCCTGGACACAGGGTGTGTAAATCCCTCCTGCCGCCACCTACAATCCCACTTTTAGAGTCGGTGACAAGCTTTCTACTAATCTCAGAGTCCATCATGAACTCCTACTCCATGTTGTCAGCAATAATGGCGGTGCCACTCAACCCGTACAGGAAACAACCGCTTGCTCCAGATTGGCTTGTAATTACAAGCAGAACCATTGCCATAATTAGGATTTCCAGAGAGAAACATCCCTTCACCTTAACTCTAATTACACCCATGCTGTTATCCCCTTCTTCCCTTTTCTAACGACTTTTATTAAATTGGACTACCAATTATAGCTGCCGAAAGGGTTTTATAGGATGTGAAAGAAAAAATTTGAGGTGATGACGTTGTAGTGTTTGGGCCTGAAGATTTTTTTTTTCCTTTTTGTGATGGAAAATTTAGAATTTGAGATCTAATCTGTTGGTTACTACAATTATTTTTAGTATTTAATAAATTTAAAATTTAAAATTTTAATATTTAAAAATCTCTTTTTTCATTCTAGATTATGACTTCTTTTAAACAAAGAAATCACTATTTTTAAATATTCCTTGTGCAAGTCAATATCAATTATTGTATGAAAATAGTTTGAGAAAATTGTGTTTTACACCCTAAAGTTTATGCTGAAATGCAATTCTCATTTATAAATTTATAGATAATATTGATAACTTCTTTTTGTTAGGGGATTTCAGAATATAATAGAATTTCAAGTTTCATCAAATTCTTTGAAACCCATAACTATGATCTTTGTATCTTACCCTTTGAATATTATTGATTTGTTATTATCTAATATATTATATGTAAATATAATATAATAGGGTACGGGCTTACATGATAAATATTACTTATATGGATGTTTAAGTGGATATTTTCTTTTGATGACATGTAGAACAAGCTTGATTTAAATTATATCTTGTATTTCAATTAGTTTGTGACTTATGCATTACACAAAATGGTTTTATTTACTTAAATATTTGTAAATATATATAAATTATTATTTTATGATAATTTATATTTCTAACTTTTAAAATTTATAATATATCTAAATTCAAATATTGAAATAACATATCGAAAAAGTAGTTTTAAAAACATACATAAATGGAAAATAGTATTAAAATTATAACAAACGCGTGATAAAAATAAATAAAATTTTCATCATAATTATATGTTTATATCAATTAATAAAAAATAAATAATTTTTTTATCTCTATCTAAATCACTTTCATAGTAAAATGAAACCCTAACGTCGTCATATTTATAGTGTTAAATTTATACTATAAACTCATCGATGGTAATTAAGATTGCATGGATGATTCTTAAAGTCAAAAGAAATTTTTTAAAACATAAAGTTACATAATTTTAAATTGAAAGGTAGTATTTGAATTTTAAAATTAATATATATTTGATAAGAATAGGATAAAATATTGTTTGTATGCTTAAAATTAAGATAAAATCATTATAAACAATTCTTACAACTTACTAAATCATATATGCCATAAATATTGGTTGTAAATTGAGATATATCCACAATATATATACATGATATAGACATACAGATGCATTAATATCTTTACAGATCAAAGTTGACTCAATAATTTTGCAATTAATCTAAAATTTTATTGTTTTGAGTCACTTTCATTTGCAACTTATTTCATTCCACATAAATTTATGAAATCTTAATTATCCTTCATTTTTAAATTATGATGCACTCCAAAGTTGATATCTAATTGATATATGTTGCATAAATAAAACAACTTAAAATAAAAAAATAGTCCAACAATTTATGCAATTAGTCGATTGCATTAAATAACTCTTAGTTTTAATTGAAATAATTATTAGATACATAGCAATTACCATACATGAAGTTTTGAAAGTTTTTAAACTTAAAATTGATTTTTAATGGATAATTTTATTTATTTAATTATTTTAAAAATTTTAAAATTTTCTTATATTAGGAATTAATTACACCTTTTATAATTACTCAAGATACGTTTTCTTTTTTTCGGAAAAAAAAATTCTTTTCGTTGTTTTGATCAATAGCATATTTTAGTTTGGGTATGCCAATTCTTTTTTCTTTCTAATTCCTAATTATTATTATTTTTTTGTGTGTTTTGATCAAGATCACATATATATTGTATGTTAAGAAAGAATTGTACCTTTTAATACTTGCTCAATACAGAATATTTTTTTCATTTTTTTCTTTCATAGTTTTTATTAAAACAATATTTTAATTAAGCGATGTTAATTCTTTTTTTTATTTAAATATTTTTTTCTTTTCAACTCTTAATTTTTTTTTTCATTTTTTTGATTTAAGTTCATAGATTTTAAGTCTTAAGCATCATTTGAGACATATTTTTATTGTTTTATCTTTTATTTATATCCTTAACCTAGTAACCTGTGTAATGCTTTTATTTTTTTATTTATTTTTGAAATGAAATATATTTCAAAATAATTTCATATTTATTTTGTTATTTGAAACAGTGAAATAACTAATAAAATAATGAAGAATATATATATTAAAAAGATTTTTTTATAATTTAAAAAGTAAATTTATTCAAATGTTTATATATATATATATATATACATGTACAATTTTATCCTAATTTAAAACACACAAAAATATTCCAAACCTTTCTTATCAAATATATATTTATATATATAATTTAAATATAAATGTATAAATCTAAATAAATAAAATTGATCCGTGCATTGCACAAGTACCTAACTAGTTTATATATATTTATATGAGATTTTTGCTATTTATGTTAAAAAAATTTACTCGCATCAAAATAAACTTCAAATATTTTACATGGGAATCAAAATCAACTTAAAATAGTTTACATGAATATAATTAGAGTAAACTTTTAAACTGATCGAGCAATAAGGTTGTTTTGGATTCATTGCAATTCAAGTCCAAGTCATTTCAACTTCATGTCTTTTAAGTTCATATGTAAATTATCTAGATTTGAATTACTCAGTTTAAATTATTTTAAGTTCAAATTTATGAATTTTAAAGTTAAATCAATTTAATTTTATATCATTTCAAGTTATTGGCTTTGGATTGTTTCAGAATTGATTTAATTTGAGTTCAAGTCATGGTTTCACATTCGACATGTTCGAATTATTGATTTTTTTTCTAATCAAATTGAATCCATACAACTTGACAACCAAATTTTTTGGTGTTTCATTTTCTTTATTTCTTAATTTATTTCTAACTCTCACACTTTATTTATTTAACTCATAGAAAGAGTAAGTTATGCACTTAAGTCCTTTCGACTACCCACAATCTTTAAGTTTATGCCTTCATATATTCCATTTAAAGTAATACTTAACTGGCAAATGGATTATTTGTTAAGAGCTCCATATTCTGACTGTATTAATATTGACAAAATTAAATGTCTTGTCATTTCCTATAATATTTGTGAGTAGTTGGCCAATCAAATTTAAAATTTCTTCAAAATTGAGATGAAATAAATGAAATGATTAATCAAGAATTATATATTGTAAGTACCAATTTGTTTTAGAGAAGTTAAATTAAACTTCATGGGAAATAAACTAGAGTAACACAGTTTTCTATTTACGTTACTTTAATTGATAAAAAATAATTATATGGTAATTTCTCTACAAATGTGTTCATGGTCAAACAAATAGTCTTAAATTTGAAGTGCTATAGTTTTCTAAGATGTGGATAATAACACCTTACATTTGTTCATACTTGTTTGACTAGATGCTGGGTTAGACAGGGAGTCTATATTTTTATAAGTCTTTGAGTGTGTTGAGTATGAATGGTGTTAAGAGAAAATTAAGATTAATTCAATTAAAGAATTATATAAAAATTGAAATAAAAATATACATACGTTAATAAAATTATTTGTCTTTTACTTTTTTTTCTTAAATTAAAAATTAAAAATAATTTTTTTCTTAAAATTATCATATTTTTTAACCAATAACCATCATAATAGCATCTTCTTTTTCATATATTTTTAACAAAAAGTGTGTCAAATCTAGTTTACAATTAATAGTTTGGTCTAATTAAAATCCATTCTAATTGGGTGAAAAATACAATGAGAATTTTTCAAATGAAAATCATGAGAATCAAATGTTTTTAAAATCATGAGACTTTTTTTAACTACTAAGATTCCGTTTAATATTACTGCTGACTGTCTTTTGAGATGAAAAAGCTATGTTTTACTTAAATGCAACGGTAACAAGTAAAAATTTTAACTTTTCTATTTAAAATTATAGTTTGGCGACCTAAATAAGAAAGCCAAGAAAATAAAGTTTTTCTCGTTTGAAAGCTGACTTGTAAATAAAATAATTTTATTATCTTCGCACCTTTAAGCTTTTGTTGTTTTAAATTTTTTTTTTTTTTAGCATTCTTAATTCTTTATAGTATCTTTTCATAATAATATTAAACACTTAAAAGTTTATAGACCACATTTTTCACCACACTTTATATATATATATATATATATATATACTATTTTCAATCTAAATTTTTTTCTGATCAAAGCTTTTTCTAATATTAATTCTAAATTAGGCCTAAAACATCTTGGCATTTGTTACTGTTGAATTCTACATATCCGAAAGAAAACGAGGTATCTTGAAACTTTCTCTCTCCCAACCTAGCATATGCCAACAACAACTTAGCATCCATTCGGAAGGTTGCTAGTATTGGCTCTAGTGAGATTAAAACAGCAATGAGATTAATTACTGTAGTAGTAAGATTATGTACTATAATGATGAGATTAAAATCAGTTATAGAATATGTATTTGGATTTAATCATAGTTATAACAATGAGATGAAAATAAAAAATAACTATTAAAGGCATTTATTAAAATATTTTTATATTTTTATTAAATAATAATTAAAATTTATTAAAATCATATGTATATTAAAAAAATAAAATGTACACATTAAAATTATAGATACTAAATAATAATTAAAATTATATTCAAAATTAAACAAAAATTAAAAAATTGGAGGGAGTAAATAGGATTTTCCCTCCACTTCTAGTTATTGACTGGACCCCTGCCCCTTTAGTTAGACCGAAGGAACCAGTGAAAACGCAGACCAGCGGAGGGTAAATATCCTACTATTGCCCTTGGATTTGACCACCGCGATTGGCTAGGCTTAAGTAGTGTTAGCATGTGGAAGGACTGGCTAGGTTGTCGAGGGGATGTGTGTGGGTCATTGGGCAGGGGTTGGCGTGTTGGGGTGAAGCAAGTTGTTGGCAGGTGATAAAGTAGGCGGTGGCTGTTGTGTCAGGGGGCGACTGTGTTGGGATGCCATGCTACCACGCCTGAGGGTATGGGAATCGGCAAAGGGGCCTTTCTAGACGGTGGCCTGCTCCAGCAAACCCAAGCATTGGGTTACCTTTTCGGGCCTCAGGGCCGAGTCTCTGGTCCAAAAATAACCCAAAAGGATAAAAACAAAATAAAAGGAAGGACCAATAAAAAGTGATCTGAATCCAACTCTTTGAACGAAAGGTACAAGCCTTTATGATTTAACTAATTCGTGTACTAATCTATTGGTCCCACTTATTTAAAATCGATCCCTTAATTGTTTGAGAGGGGGTGTACGTATTAAGCTCTAGAGAAATCTTTTACAAAGAAGAAAGAAAAATATATAGGAATAATACTTCATAATTTGGTCATAGTGTGTTGGTGGGGCTTCGACTTTTTCTTCAGCCAGCTTTTGCCAGCCCAACTCCTTTGTATTTTTCTGCTTCAAATCCTTAATTATTGTACTTTTGATGCCGAGTGAGATGGCCCTCTGTCCCTAATTTCATTCACCTTGTTTGGCAGAATACGGTGGGGATAGCGAAGCGTGTCTGGAAATTTTCTAAAAGCTAATAGAAAATTGACATGATTGAGAGGAAATGAAATTTTCTTTGAACCTGATTTTACATAAATTTGTTCTTAGCTATGACAAAATTGTTAATTTAATCTTAGTTTCCTTCTAAGGCAAAATTAGCTTGACTAAGTCAATGAAAAAGCTGTCATTTTCTCTCTATATTGAAAAAAGGAACAGCAAATTAGTCCCCATTACAAGACCTTAGGCAATCAATGAAATGATACCCTTCGATTGCTTATCCTGAGTTTTGGCTTGGATTAACGCATAAATTGAACTTGAACTGTTGACCTTTTGTTACTAGATTACCTTAATGTCGCTACCTAAACTACTGACTTGACATAATTGATTAATATTCATTATAAAATAAAAATTTTTTAGAAATAAGATAAAACAACTATAAGAAAAAGAATTCTATCTATTTAAATTTAATAACATTGAAGAAAAAATATTATATCTAATTTAATAATATTGGAGACGAATATTGTTTTAATATTTTTTTTTAAAAAAATATAATTTTATAAAATGACTATTAATGATAATTTTTATTCTTCTAAAAAAAATTATTACTTATCTTTAGTTCTTCTAAACTTTGTATTGCTATGTCTGACACTTGTTAAGTCAAATATTTTTGAAATATTAAAGTGGCTTGATCTTACACATCATAACTTAGTATTAGTTAATCAAGTCACATTAATATTTTATGTAATAGTATTTGTTTTATTGGATTGACGTACTTGATTGCAATAAAATTTAAATATTTAATTATGATTTTTTTTTAATATCAAATCATTAAAATGGTGGATTTACTTGTTAATCCATTAAACTTTTATAACAAACCTGTCAGAACGCTTATTTACCGCTAGTCCGAAATTAAATTCAGAGAAAAAGAGAGATGAAAACAGGGTCGATGAGATTTTTTCCAATGTTCTCTTTAGCTTCTTTGCTGTTAATCCTATTCAGCACAAGTCTGTCCAGGGCAGCCCTCCCTGAAGGCAAAACAAATACTACAACATATGATGAAAAGATTGCTGAATACATAGAAGGTGAAGAAGAAGAAGAAATGATCTTTGGGGGAGCCGGCGGAATCAGGCAGAGGGTTCTTGCAGGATATCCAAATAGGTATATTTCTTATCGAGGTTTGGAGAAACCACCATTCTGCAATGCAAATATTTATGGAAATTGCATAAAACCTGCTGGTCAGAATTATCGGCCTTGCACTGTTTATACTCGTTGCAAACGAGGAGTCAAATAAATTATAGGATCGGAAAAAATATGTGAAAGTCTTGATGTTTTTCATTCCTTTTAATGTTACTTTTATTTGAAAGAGTGTTGTTTGTGCTGTTTGTAACAATTTAAGGGAATGTTAGATTATTGTTATTAATAAGCAAGAATTATATCAAACCGTTGTGATTTCTATTACTATGAGTTAAATTTGAAGTTTCAAAAAAGAAAAAGAAGTAATTATTCTCTTTTCTACTTCAAAAGTTGAGCATGTTTATATATTACTTTGATTTTCATTTTTCCTTAAGTATTCATCCAACACAAAGTCAGATATGGAGTATAGAAGTATAATCGTCTAAGTATACGAAAAACATTAAAAAATATTAAACATAATCATCTTGAATTCATACCATTATTTGATAGTTATTTCAAATTTGAATAACATAGATCAAGGTGTAGTGTGGACCATTTAATATAGCTTGAAGTTCTTAAGGCTGCAACATTCTGAGGATGCAAATTGATTAAGATATGAAAACCGCAGATGTTTATGTTCAATGTCTTTCTCAATCCAAGGCAGAATATCTGGATGAGAAGTCAAGACAACTAAACCCAAAATCTCCAAGATAATTGATCCTATTTCATAAAAAGTTACGCTCTGCTCTTAGTCAGATTCAAATTGAATTGTCAATTTGAGGGAAATAACCATGAATATTAATCTGATATATATATGTATAAGAAGAAATTAAAGATGTTAACAGAATGAATTTCAAATCTTCTACTTTCTCGAAGAAATTGCTATTGCATTTCATTTGCAAGATTACACTCTGAAACATGATATGAATCTACTGCTAGTTGATGACCGTATAAGGGTTTCAAGCAAGGATCTGATGTTCGAGGAACATTGTCTCACAACTAAGTACAGTTGTTATTATGTGCCAATAAAACAGTCTTGGATGACCAAGAAAAATGTGATTTTAAACAAAATTAAATTTAAAATTTTAAGCACAGACAACTTGTTCACTACCAATAAATAAATAAATAAATAAAGTATTCAACCTCTGCTTCCCATTAAGTTGCCGCGTTTTTATGGTTGAATGAGTCGTTTGGATGCTTTCTGGAAAGTAAGAGTCCCAGGCTTTCTATCCCCTTTCTCGGGTTGGGAATTTAAGGCATCCAATAAACAGTAAGCACATTGAGCATGAATTAGGCAAACTCCAGTCTCAAATCTCAATCACCTTATCATAAAAAGCTGTATATGGTTCATTGTTGCATAAACGAATCTCAAGTCTTGACTACGTTAAGAGTCTAAAAATGATAGAACAATGAAAGAGCAGTTGAGATTTTGATTTTCTTTTCATCCGATATTTACTGTAGTTGTAGTTAAGTTGTAAATGATTAAAAGTTCTGGTTAATTTCATGAAATTTAAATTATATATAGTTAATTTAGAATTTATGAATAATTATTTTTTATAAATAAAAGTTCATAAAATATAATAAATCATTTTAGAAATACTAAAAAAATATTTTTATAATTATAATATCCTACAATAAGTTGTATAAAATTAAAAAAAATATAACATTGACGACTAATAACTATGATAACATTTCTTATATTTGTAATCAAAATAAATATAATAGTTTTTTACAACCAATTTTCATTTTAAGCAAACTAACACGGAAGACGGGATGCAATCATGAAAGTAAGAGGCAGCTGTAACTTGTCGGCTACTGGTCCAACACGAGTAATCACAGTATAGAGTCCATCGTAAATCAATGACAGCTTCAAGTTCTTCTAGAGGCTCAAGGAGGTTTGCCTATAAGGCCGCAACTTCAAATAAACGCTATCACCAACTTAGAATTCCCTCTCAGTTCTCTTTTGTTCAGCATAATACTTCATTCTACTCTATGCCTTCTCTAACCTGTCTACTAATGCCTTGTTGATTTTTTCCCTTTCCCTCAATAATTCCTCCACAGTAAACACACAAGCTGAAGAACTAGCATCTCAAGCAAACCCAGGAGGCTGATATCCATAGAGGGCCTTAAAAGGGGATATTCCAATGACCGTATGATGGATCGTGTTGTATGATCATTCGGCCAATGCAAGCACGTAGCCCAAGACTTAGGTTTCAGAAAACACATGCACCTCAAGTACTAATCCACACATTGATTCAGCCTTTCAAATTGCCCATCTTTCTTTGGGTGATAGGCTGCACTCAATTGCACATTGCTGCCTAACAATGTCATCAGTTCTTGCCACACATTACTAGTAAACATCTTATCCCTATCAAATATAATTGTCTGTGGAGCCCAATATAATTTGTAAACATTACTAAGATAACTTAGATATGTCAAGGAAAGAGTATGGATGAGTGAAATATAAAAAATGTGCATATTTAGTGAGTTTATCTATGATCACCGTGATGCAGGTTTGTTTGTTGGAGGGGGTAGCCCTTCTATGAAGTCCATGGTGATAACTTCCCATGTCTATTTAGGAATAGGTACTGGTGGAAGTAACCTACTAAAGACCATGCTCAACCTTGTTTCTTTGACATGTATCACATTGTTGAACATGTTCTTGGCCTTGCTTCATCAACCCCAACCAATAAAAATTAAGCCTCGTTTTGTAATAAGTTGCTTGTATCCTAAATAACCCCTTTGGGCTAAATCATGCATTTGCTGAATGATTTGATCCCTTAAAGAGCCATGGCTACCCACATAAATCCTCCCTTTATATCTTAATATCCCATTATTATACGAATATTTAGGTTTAGCATTTGGAATTACAAACAGCAGCACAATCTTGCCTCTAGCAAAATCATCTCCTTCGTAGCTACCCTCCACCTCTTTAACCTATTCTGGAATAATAGCTGTTGAAGTCAAATATCCCAGCTGTGCTTCTGTTTCAAACTACCTTGAAAGAGTATCTATTGCCCTATTTGTTATACCACTCTTGTACTGGATAGTATAGTCCAGACCTAAGAGTTTTTTCATGCCTTTCTTCTAAATAGTCGTACTAAGTTTCTATTCTAGTAGGTGTTTCAGACGTTTATGATTTGTTTTGACGATGAAGGGTCCACTTTCAAAGTAATGCCTCTACTTGGAAATGGCCATGAGAATAGCCAAGTACTCTTTCTCATTAATGCTTAAATCCGTATGTCTAAGCGCTAAAGCTTTGCTCAAATAAACTATAGGTCTTCCTCCCTGTGATAGAACAGTTCTAATGCCTACTCCACTTGCATCCGTCTCTAGGCAAAATAGTTTAGAAAAATCTGGTAGTGCCAAAACAGGGGCGATGCACCTAGCTTCCTTAAACTGATTAAAGGATGACATGGCTTAAAAATTCCAAGCGAACCTCTCCTTTCTAAGCATATCAGTAAGAGGTTTACTAATCTTTCCATTCCCTTTTATACATTTCCTATAATAACCAATGAAGCCTAACAATCCTCTCAAGGATTTAAGTTGCTAAACAGCCTCCATTCCTTCATGGCCTCCACTTTAGAAGGATCTTGTTATTACCATTTCCGCTGTAACGACATACCTCAAGTATTCAACTTGTTTCTGGTAAAGAAGCACTTAACTTCCTTTTACAAACAGATGGTGAGACCTCAAGAAGATCTAAAATAGCCCTTAGGGGGCGTTTAGTTTGGGGAATATTTCTTTGTCAGGGTAATATAATATTCTATCATGACATTACTATATTTAGTTCAAAAACTTTTCCCAAGCTTGGTAATATATTTTTACCTACAATACCAAAATTTGATAATGTAGAGGGTAATATCATAATCATTTTTTTCCTGAGGTTATATAACATTCCACCGAGAATGTAAAACTTATGCCCTTTTTACCTCTCATATTTTATGTTATTAACTATGTTGACCTTAAAAACAAAACAAACAAGCCTGATAAAATAAAACATGTTATAATCAATTACTTTGTTCTATTGCTTCAACAATCCACCTCTCAAATTAGTGTTTATTTCGCCGCAAACTCATATTTGATTTCTTCACCTTTTGAATCAATCTTTACTCCGAACCAAACCTATATTGCAGTGTTTTATTTATTTCTCCACCTCTCGAATTAGTCTTGTTCCATCTTTCTTGTGAATAAGTTACCACTAAGGTAAGAAACTCTATTTCATTTATTTGCTCTATCGATTATGAGTTATGAACTTCAGGTTTCTCGCTCCTAGTTGGTATAAGGTTTTTGGCGTTCGATTATGTAATTTTAAAGTTCAAAATTAAGGTTTAAGGTTTTAATAATGGTTTAGAGATTTTAAAATTAAAGGTATTTGGGGTTTGATTATGTAATTATAGGTTTTAAAATTAGGGTTTAAGGTTTGATTAAGGTTTAAGGATTTTGAGATTAAGGGTTTAAGGGTTTGATTATGCGGTTATAGATTGAGAAAATGGAGTTTAAGAATTTCAAACTTATGTTCATTTTAGGGGTTTGCAATTATAAATTTTGAAATTGGGGTTGATGGCATGATTATGGTTTATGGATTTTGAAATCGAAGGTTTTGGAGTTTGATTTATCTTTTTTTGTTTTTTCTTCAGTTCCATACAATCTATACTTCCAACTGTTGCGCGACTTTCCAATCATTCATGTATGAAATCCTAATTCATCTTTCTAGTTATGTATATGATATCTATGGCATAGATAAGTATAGGTTAGTGTTTAAATTCGAACTTAGGGGTTTAGGGGTTAATAATGTATTTAGTTGAATGTTTAATAGGAAGGCAACTATAAATACACATTCTACATGTTTTAAGTTCTAAATGCCATCAAATTGTTAAAAAAAGAAAACAAGATAGTAAAACAGAAAACGAAAAACAGTTGAGTCTATAAGTGCCTACTTTATACTGTACTAGTTGAGTAATACTTTTGGTTCCTTCTTGTATCGTGGAAACAAAAAAAGAAAAAAGAAAAAAGAGGGAATTAGGTATATTAAAGGAGCTTTAACTGGCCAAAAAAAGAGGAGTTTATTTTGGTCCATTATGTCTCCTTACTTTGTTTTATTTGTATGAGCCAAATCAAATACCTTTTCCACATTAGCCATTATGGGAGAAAAGGGAGAGTAAACTGACCAGGCAATTTATGGTATTATTTTATAATTGTGTCATATCTAGATAAGGTATTAAAAATTAAATGGGTAAACATAAGCGTGACACAATTAATTAAATTAGTTCGTTGACAAATAATGAGAAACGTACCTGTTTTCCATTTTTTATTATAGAAATAAATCTTTACTTACGTCGTTTTTTGTTAGAGGGTAGTGCTTTAGCGTATGTATTTTGGCAAATGTTTGCCTATAATAAAAAGTTCTATCAAAGTAAAGGGTTTTCTCTTAATGAATGCATTACGTTGCCCTCGATAATTGTTCTCACATCGGGGCCTATCTCTATAGGTGTTAGACTTTTGATTGTATCACTAGACTTTTTCATTTTGTTTAGGGTTTATTGTTTGATTGCTTATAGTTAGACTTTTTCATGAGGAACATAGATAATATAATCACATAATTATGTTTCTAACCTTGATAATATTTTGTTTGTTATAACAATTATGGCTTGTTTATCAATAAAAAGATGATACAGCTGGTCATAATCTTTTGCAATTGGAGATGATGCAAACTACGTTACAAATGTTATTATTTGTTTCTATTTAAATGTTGCTTAGGAAATATAGAAGTAGACGTCAAATATCCTTTGCTCACGAAACACTTCATAAGCATAACATTAGGGTAATCAACTTGCATAAAATAAGTTTTGAAAGTGATACGCAGAGCTTAGAAAATTATGGAATGGATAGGAGAATGTGTTGTAAAATTGTGTCATTTATTAAAAAGCCACAAAGGATTAAAAGAAAATAAAAATATAAGTATAGAAAAAATGACTTAGTTTTCTTCACATTATATCCCACCATAACAAGAATAGGGTTCTCAACTGTCAAACGGCAAAATCTAGTGAGATAGTGGGTAGGCAATTTCATGTAGTGTTAAATAAGTATCAAAACTTCATTTGATGCTTTTAAAAAGCTAGAATCGATACCAACGAGTTTAACAGATGATAGATGGAAATGGTTTAAGGTATTGTCTCATAGTCCCTATATTGAATATAAACTGTTTCATACAATTTAATATAAAATAATAGGTAGTTATTATGTATTTTCATTTCATTTACGAATTTAGGATATGCATAAAAGTCAACATGGAATCAATTAACAGACCTAGGTATAGGTCAGGAAAAATGAGATTGCTACAAATGTCATTGGTGTTTGCACAGCAGACATGCAATTCATTTATGTTTTAATAGGGTGAGAAGGTTATGCAGTTGACTCTAGAGTACACAAGGATGCCATGAATCGGAGAAATGGTTTAATGGTTCCACAAGGTAATGCTTGGACTGAGTTTACAAGTGCATATTATGTTAGGAAATATAACTTCAAACACTTTTGTGTATTAATTTAATTTTTAATTAGATAGCTTATTATTATTTGTATGATGTTAGATGCACAAATGAAGAAGGGTTTTTGGCACTATATAGAGGTTAAAGATACTACTTGAATGATTGAAAACAATGACACCAACTTCTACACCTAAGAGTACTTTAACATGAAACACTCTCAAGCAAGAAATTGCATTACAAGATGTTTTAGCATATTGAAAGCAAGATGGGCAATTTTGAGGGAAAAATCATTTTATCTGGTCAAAACACAATGTAGAATAATTTTTGCTTGTTGTATTTTGCATAACTTCATTAGGTTTGAGATACTAGTTGACCCAATGGAAAGTGATGATGTTGAAGTAGATCGTAGTGAATTAGAAGGCGAGGATGAAGAAGACTTGATTATGTCTTGTGAACCAAGTAATGCTTAGACTGAGTTTTGGGACAAGCTAGCAGAGGAGATGTTCACCAATTGGTTGGCCTTAAATACTTAGGATTGGTTTTATTTTTCATTATTTATTGTGATTTCTATGTATATGCACTTTAAATTTATGTATTTGATACCATGCATGAATTTTTTTATTGTCATTGAATCGAGGTTGTTTTGAAGAATGATTTAATGCTTATATGTTGTGTTTAGAGATTTTTTTTTTATTTTCCATACATGTTCACATTGGTAGGACTTGCAAATGTCATTCTCTAATATGGAGGCAAAGGTTCATAAGAAACAGATAGCTAGGAGGATAAAGAGTGTAGCATGTAAAAGGCAGTGGACTAAAAAGGAGGATACCATGCTTGTTGAATATTTACATATCAT
Organism: Adansonia rubrostipa; assembly: GCA_038381775.1. Classification (NCBI taxonomy): domain Eukaryota; kingdom Viridiplantae; phylum Streptophyta; class Magnoliopsida; order Malvales; family Malvaceae; genus Adansonia; species Adansonia rubrostipa. Next base: position 13,828,084 of record JBBYHM010000025.1, read on the forward strand.
GATAGAAGATCTACATGAAAGGAGGATAATGGGACCTTTAGGGCAAAAGATCTATGTAATGGCAAAAATTGTCAAAGAACAAGCTTCCTATAGCATAACTTAAAGCCAATACACATATTGAGTCTAGGGTCAAGTTATTGAAAAGGCAGTATAATGCTATATGCGAAATGGTTAACACTGGAAGTAGATTTTGTTGGAATGCAAAAATAAAAAAAAGTGTTTAACTGTCCCAAAGGATGTATTTAATGATTAGGTTAGAGTAAGCAGATCACATTTCATGCAATTAGTTTGCCTTTTCTTTTTTTATTGCCTATTCATAGCTATATTTATGTACTCAATTTATTTAATGATTCACATATTTTTAGTAAAGCCATCCATCAGCAGTTGGTTTGAGAAACAAACCATTTCCTCATTTTGATAACTTAGTCTTAATCTTTGGAAAAGATAGAACATCATCAACTGAAGCTGAGATTGCAACTGATGCAGTCGAAGAACTTGATGCTGAAGAAGATAAGTTTGTAGATGCACCTGATACTGAACTTGAGGGTAAAAGATATTTTGAATGAGAGATTATATCATTGCTTCAACTTGTCAAATTATTATTGCTATTTGAACCAAAAAAGCTATGAAAAAGAAGAAAAGGTCTTGCAACATTAATGGATTATCTGAGCTAATAGAGGAGATAAACAAGTTTGAGACTGTATATCGAGAAGCTACCCAAGAGATTAAAGGCATTTTTACATTCTTCAAGGAAAAAGGCTGAGGGGAGTGATAAGAGGATAGTGATATTCATGGAAACCATGGAAATTGAAGGCCTTTCTAAAGATGAAATGCTTACAGTAGGAAAATATATTAGTAAAGATACACACAAGGTAGATTTCATCTTTCTTTACCAAACAAATTCAGAAGAGACTACATTCTTAAGCAATTAAGTGAATGTAATCCGTATCGACTATTTTACAACTTCAACCCTTCTGCTGATGTGTAGCTCATCTTTATGCTCGAAGCTTTTATGAAGATACTAGCAACTATTTTAATTGCAAACATTAATATCTTAGTTCATAATATTTTGACTATGTGACTTATGTTTTGAGATGCCATAGATTGACATTTATCATCTATTATTTCCAACTTACTTTTGTAAAATTGCTATCATTTGTTAACTTTAAGTCATGACTTCTCTAGCAACTAATGAACTTGAATTCTGAATATGTAAACAAGTTCATACTTTTGACATCTAATAGCATTTTTTATTGGTTTATTGTATTTTTAGGTTTTCTTTCTTTTCTTTGTTCTGCCTTTTAGATTTATTACTTTTGCCATTATTTTCTTTATTAAAATACTTAAAATAAATTATTTTTGAATTAAAAAAACACTAGTATGGATTAAAAGCCAATCTAATTACATATTTTAACATTGAAAACTATATATGATTATTAGTAAAAAAAAAAAAAAAACTATAACTCATTACAAGTCATTGCTTATACAAAGGCAAGGGTATTTTAATAATGTAATGATTCCAAAATGTTGCATTCTTGGCCAATCGAACATGTTCATCTTCAATGAAAGGATAGTCAACCAAATGGATGCTTGTAGGTGTAAGAAAAACAAATTGGATGGTGCAGCAAATTTTTTTTTAAAAAAAATTAAACCAAACAGATCGTACTAGATTGTGTTGTCATATACAATAAAACCACCATAATCAAATTACCTGAGCTGTAAATTTGCAGATGCTATCTAAGAATGCCCAGAGTAAATCTGTGTGAAAACTTCAACCAACAAACGTTCTCTATTATTCTCTAATTACTGGCTAATAAAGTTTGTAAGCATTCTTTGTCTCGATCAACTCCAAATTTTGTGGTTTGATTCTCCTTCAAGATCACATTGTGCCAATAGGTTTAAAATTGTAGGATGTTGTGATAGAAAATCCTATAGTGGCGCAATGGTCTAACCTAAACCTTAGGTTTACATCTTATTTATAGTAGGTAACAAAAACCTTCTTGGCCACCTACCTTGGAATGGGTATAGTCCAAGTTTCGAGCAAGCCCTACTTTTGCCAAATAGTATTTTGGTCCAATATATTTTAAGGGTTTAAGCTATTTAATCTGAATGCTTACTATAATACTAATTAAATTGTTAATTTTATTTAACCGAATAATTTTTCATAGCTTCAATTCTAATCCAAATAAAATAATAACAATTTTATTTGAATTGAATAAATATGTAATAATTATCAAAATAAAATTAATTACTACAAAAAATTAATGTTTTAGTCACAAAATAAATAAAATAATTTTATAATTTATTTAAAATATTCTTCATATTTTATTTATAATAAATGTTTAAACAAAACTTTATGGATATCAAATTAATTATATCTAAATAATTAATTTTCCATATCTATTTAACTTAAATTAATCTTATATTTCTCAAAAGATAAATATAGTTAATTTAAATCACTTATTCTTGTCTTAAATAAATATTTACTCAAATTAAACATATATTCGAAATAAATAATACCAAAAGAATTATTTTCATTATTCCTTGAAAACAAACACTTGTATTCCTAAAAAGGAGTGTATCCAACAAACCACTTTACCATATTGAGAATTTTTTGACTTTAGGTATTTCGATCAATAACCATTCGTTAAAGAATTATATTGAGTTAGTGGAGGGATCAATTGAATATATATAATTAGGCTATAATAATCTATGTATTAATTATTCTAAACTGAGTAAATAATTGCACAATTGTTAATCTCAGAGTCATACTACTCAAGACTAGAGACTAAACTCCCAGTTATATACCGTATTACTTAAGCTTTATAGCTAGCCTTTTAGTCTAATAACCTTATTATCTGTGTAATACCCTCGTATGATATTCGTAATCAACTTAAGGTTAAAGTCTGTTTTACCTACTTGATCACTTTATCTTAAAGTTCTATTATACTTTACTACTAAAGACTAGAGACTACATTCCCAATTATATACCGTATTACTTAAGCTTTATAACTAGCCTTTTAGCCTAATAACCTTATCATTTGTGTAATACCCTCATGTGATGTTCGTAATCAACTTAAGGTTAAAGTCTGTTTTACCTACTTGATCACTTTATCTTAAAGTTCCATTGTAGTTTCTATGTAAAAATGATTGTTCACCACATATGAACAATTTACCATTTGATATACAAATGACTGAGACCTTATCTATTTTTACTATGTTGTATAATGTCTTTTAAGAGGATAATTTTAACTTTTTAAAAGAGCTATGATACCATATCTATAATTAAAGCTCTTACCAAGTATAAATCATATAACCAATGAACTAGTCTAGTAGCTTACCACTTCAAGACGCTTTAGCCTTTAGATTGTTAAAGCATACAAATTATACACATGGTGTTAATTACATACTCAGGATTTAGGTAATTACACAAAGAACGCCTAAAGTGAATTAATCCGAGTAAACAAACTTACTAATAGATTAATTACACGCTGGTCTAGTCAAATATATCGCCACATCTAGGCAATATATCTATGTCTTTATTTAGGAATCAGCCTGCTCTAGATGGCCAAGGCAAGCTATCTTCCCTATTAAATTTAGATGACATAATAGTCTTCACATGAGTTAATTGCTTATGTTAACCCCATAGACTATGGACTATCAATTTAGACTACTTTTTTAGAATGTTGTCTTCCTATAGATAAAGTCGATTATATGCAACATTCTTATAGTATAAACACAAGTAGTCAATGAGCTATATTTGCTTACATTTACTTTAACATGTAAATCAAGTAAGGACGAAATAGTAATGATATAATGAAATCCTCAAATGTATATGAATAATCAGTCCAAAAACTAATGAAATACATCATAATATCTTTCATCCTTAGGGTACGTCGAATAGTAAGATTGACAGAAATGTGATTTTGTCATCTTGAAGGGGGAATTCTATTATTAAATGTAATAATACATTCTCCGAACCAAATGCCCTCTTAACTGTTTACAATAATCCTCCAGCTTAGCACTGTAAACCAATATGTCATCAAAGAAAAAAAGCATAAACTTTCTTAAATATTTAGAGAAATTGTTATTCATCAAGACCTAAAAGGTAGCCAAGGCAATGGTTAACCCAAATGGCATTACCTTGAATTCGAAATTGCCATGATGAGATTTGAAAGCACTTTTTGGTATGTCTTCCTATTTTACTCTGATTTGCCCATAGTTAGACCTCAAATCGATCCCAGAGAAAATCTTGGCCCTTGTAAGCTTATCCAAAAGATCTTCTACTACCAGTACTGGGAACTTGTCTTTTACTGTCATAGCATTCAACTGTCGGTAGTCCCATAACCTCCAACTCCCATCTTTATTTTTGGCCAAGAGGCATGTGATGCAAAAGGACTTTTACTAGTTTGGAATATAGAGGTATTCAGCATCTCCTTAATCTATTTTTTAATGTCAGCTTTTTGATTTAAAGAAATCTATTCGTTTTCTGATTCACTAGTTATGCATTAGGCTTAAGTGGAATGTTGTGATCATGAGATCTGAGCGGAGGTAATTTCGTAGGCTCCTCAAACACGTCAAAGTACTAATTTAATAGGTTTTGAATTGCAGCAGGAATTTCCAATTCATCATAACCACTACTAATCATATACAACTCCCTTACTAATTCAGAGTCTTTAACTACCATTTTCTGTAACTCGTTGCCAAAAATCATATTTAGCTTAGGAGATAATAAATTTCCCTTTAAAATAACTTGATGCCCGTCTTTTAGAAAAGACAAAGATAAATCATTAAAGTCCAAAGTGAAGGGATTGTATTTCTTCATCCAATCTACTTTAAACACTTTTAGATTATGACTAAATTTATGATCTTGCATCATCTATTCCAATTGTTTGTATTGAGAACTATTATATAGTTTCTCTCTGTTTGCCACTGTAATGGCTAAAGGGATAGAATGTAGCAATTCTGTACCATCTTTAGCCCATTGAGGAGTAATGAAGCTGTGAGTATTCCTACTATCCACTAGCACATTGATAGGCTTTCCCTCCACACTCTTTGAATCTTCAAAGTATTATGATCGGCACTCCTTACAAAAGTATTAATGGAAATCTCTAATCCACATTCTCTTGTAGTCTGGGTTTCTAACACTTCCTGCTCTTATTCTTTGGAGTCTCGTCTTATTCTATCAATTCCCCATCATTTTCCTCTCCAGTGATCAAATTAAGCAATTTAGTTCTGCAAACATGCCCAAAAGTAAACTTATCCCTGCATTTGAAATAGGATTTTGAGTTCTGCTCTACTCATACAAAGAACTGTTAGGAAAACTTCTAGGGGCTTGGTTAGGTATTGTCATGGTAGATTTTGGTTAAGGGTTAAAGTTAGGTTTCATAGCTGGTTTATGCTTCTTCCCTTTAATCTCAATGGACAGCTCATGAACCTCGCCTGTTTGTAAGCTACAGCAAGTGTTGAAGGCTCATAAGCCTTAACTCAAGGTTTAAGCTCCTCCTTGAGACCACTAATAAAGCTGGAAATAAAGTAGGCCTATGGTGAATTGGGATTGAATTGCAACATGTAAGGTTTTGAATCAAACTTTTCTTAATAATCATCAATTGCCTCTTTCTGCCTTAATTTGTTAGATTCTTCAACTATATCATAGTAGATCCTCTTGCAAAACCTCTGGGATAAGTCCCTAGCAAATTCAGGCCAACTAACTTGATGCTTTTGCATGATATAACCATCAAACCAAACTTCTGCTTTACCCAATGGATACATGGCCAAAACTTCCAATTTTTGATGATTAGCTATGCCAAAAATAGTAAAATATTTTTAGCATTTCTTTACTCAACCCCTGAGATTAGCACCCTCTAACTTTGGCAATTTTGGGTCTATGAGGAAAGCATTCAAACTAGTCTGTGAACTAGATCTAGCAGTATACTTAATATTTCTAAAGGTAAAAGGCTGTGTTCGTACAGCAGATTTTGGATTCTCTAATGGACTTTTAGATAGTAAAACAAGTTCGTCATTTCTATGCACATGTTTCCCTTGTTCATCAATAACGATAACTTCAATTGGGGACTAACGTTCCATTTTGAGCTATGAAACAATTGTATATTGACTACTGAGAGGATTGATAACATCTCTAGTTCCTGATTGACTCTGTCTCTTTCCTTTTTGAGTCATCAACTCCAGCATCTTTGTGATAAAACTTTGGTTTTCAGAGAATTTGGCATCATTGGTTTTCTTCTGTTCTTCCACCACCCCGGTATCGCATCATCAAAAATTTTCAACTCCTCCAGTTGGACTACAGTGATTGCAACTGCTCTTGCAAAGTTTTGGGTTTCGTCCCTTCAACCATATTAGTCTAAATTTTTTTTGCTTTCCCAGCATTTCGAGGGTATTTCTAAACGCTCTGATACAAATTTGTAATGAAATAAAAATGAGAAAAAAGGCCAGAGCGAAAGAAAAGAGAAAACACAGAGAGCAGAAAAGTGTATTTGATTTAATAATGAAAATCTGATTACAACTTCTCACATATATCTGGATCCTCATTAGCTAAGATTCTAGCGGGAAAAAAAAAAACAAATATGCTAGAATTAAAAATAATTAACTCCCTGTACAGCTGTTACGATTCTAGAATTCAGCTCATTCTTAACTAATTGGTAGTCCCTATTTGCCGTTGCACTATTCCAGCTGATGCAATTCCACTTTCAGTGAGCTATGGGCTTCTTCCTTCTGTGTCAATCCTTTCCTGCACTCCACTGTACCCTTATCTGCTTGTGCTATCCGTCCTCTCATCACATCTTCACACATATATCAACTCTTGATGGAAGTTGTAGAAACATCTGACAGCAACAAGCAAGGTCACATCATCGATAATCTCTCTGTAAATTGGATCCCTATAGGTTCCTTGACCAATAATCATGTCTTGATGGAAGTTGTTGGTAACAACTTTGATCTTTGAAAATTTACAACAGAGTTCCTCTGGAAGTGCCGAATATTGTCTCTGAGAGGACTTTATTTTATTCCTATCTTATTGGGATTTTACCTTGCCTGATGTTCCTCTAAAAACTCTAGTGAATTGTGGAAGACAATCAGAATGATATGCTGTTGAAGGAAAAAAGAAAATTCCACCAATCACAAATTATCGTGTCAAAAATTGTAACGAATCAGTTGCAATTTCTTTTAAATGAGAAATTTTCAAGTAAATTATATATCACTGTGAAATTGAAGACATCATATGCTAATTAATTATTTTTATAATTAATTAAATATATTCGTATAACTTGACAAGTAAAAAATCAGGTGTCTAGCATAATTTTAAACAATTTAATTAGTTATTTTATTTTAGAATGTGCAACATCCTTCGAATTTGTTTGATTTCATTTTACGATAATTAATATTTTTTTCAAGTAGTCCATTGAGTTAATTTACTTAATGAAAATAAAATTTAACTATTCAATTGTGATTTTCGTTTGTTTAAATATAAAAATATTAAAAGATATATAATTCAGTGGTCAATTTACATACTTTATATATTAATCGATTTACCCTTTTGTAGCTAACTTGTCAGGACTCTTATTTAGTCCTACTCCGAAGAGTTGAGTTTCGAGAAAAAGAGAAATAAAATCAGGGTCGATGAGATTTTTCCAATTTTCTCCTTAGCTTCTTTGCTGATAATCCTATTCAGCACTAGTCTGACCAGGGCAGCCATTCCTGAAAGCAAAACAAACACTACGACATATGATGAAACAATTGCTGAATTCATAGAAGGTGAAGAAGAAGAAGAAGAAGTTTTCTTCGGGGGGATCCGGTGGAATCAGGCAAAGCGTTCTTCCAGGATATCCAAATAGGTATAGTTCTTATAGAAGTTAGGAGAAACCACCAATCTGCAGTGCAGATGTTTATGGAAACTGCATAAAACCGGCTGGTAAGAATTATCGGCCTTGCACTGTATATACTCGTTGCAAACGGGGAGTTAAATAAATTTTAGGGTCGGGAAAAAAAATGTCAAAGGTCGATGTTTTACATTCCTTTTAATGCTCCTGTTTTTGGAGGAATGTTGTTTATACTGTTTGTTTCAGAGTTTTAACAGAATGTTGGATTATTGTGATTAATAAGAAACAATTATATCAATCTTTGTGACTTCTAGTGCTATGAATTAAATTTGAAGTTTGGAAGCAAAAAAAATTATGAGTAATTATTCTATTTTCTTCTTCCGAAGCTGAACATGGTTCAATGTCCAGCATAATCAAGGTGTATGTTACTCTGAATTTGTATATATTTTTTTTAAGCATTTGTCCAACACAAAGTCAAGATACGGGGATGAGTATGAATGTATATTCCTTCAAATATATGAAAAAATTTTTAAAAATATTTAAGTATAATCATGTCGAATACATATTTCTATTCGATACTCCTTTCAAATCTGAATATAGCTCAATGTTATTGAGGCTGTAACATTCTGAGTATGCAAATTGATTAAGGTATGAAAACCACAGACGTTTTGTTCAATGTCATTCTCAATCAGAAGCGGAAAACCTGGATGAAGTAATAAGACAGCTGAACCCAAAATCTCCAAGATAATTGATCCTACCTCACAAAAAGTAACACACTGCTCTTAGTCAGATTCAAACTGAAATGTGAATTTGAGGGAAATAATCAGTAAGATTAATGTAATATATATATATATATATATATATAAAAGAAGAAAATTAAAATTGTTAACAGTATGAATTCTAAATTTTCTTCTTTGCCAAAGAAATTGATATTGCATTTCATTTTCAAACATTAAACTCTGAAATGTAAAGCTGCCGCGTTTACAGTATGAATTCTAAATCTTCTTACTATGCATTTCATTTTCAAGAAGTTGTTAAAATGTGACATTAAATATATTTAAAATTTAAATTTAAGTACAGACAACTCGTTCATTACCAAAACAAACTGTTCAAGCTATGCTTTCCCATGCAGTTACCGCGTTCCCCAAGGCTATTTAACGAGTCGTTTGGGTGCTTTTCGAATGTCAGGGTCCCACCCAGGCAATTCCTTCCCCCTTTCTCGGGTTGGAAATTTAAACCATCCAATAACAAGTAAGCACATTGAGTATGAATTAAGCAAACTCCGGTCTCAATCACCTTATCATGAAAAGCTGTACAAGGCTCGTTATTGCATGATGAATCCCAAGTTTACTCGACTGCGTTAAGGATCTATTAATTACGCAACAATGGAAAGCAGTCGAGATTTTGATTTTCTTTGATCAATATTTACTGTAGTTGAGATTTGAATGAATAACTGTTAATCTTGAGAATGTGAATTATATATATTTAATTTATAATTTATAAATTTTTTTATATTATAAATAAAAAATTATAAAATGTGATATATTGTTTTAGAAATATTAAAAAAAGATTTTTATAATTATAAGAATAATTATAATATCTTACAATAAGTTGCATAAAATAAAATAATTCATAATCAGAATTACCATAATAAATATAATAATATTTGTTATATTTACAATTGAAATAAATAGAACAAGATTAAAAACATATACGTAACCACTCTTGAAAGCCTATTAACTTATTTGCAAATTTGTTGACCAGCAGCCATGCATGTATGCCTAATAACTTTGGTTATTCGCTTAGATGTCATTTTTGCAACTATATGCATAACGTATGGTATATGCTTATTTGCCGACTGGATTAATCAAGTGATCATGGCATATATGCATAATAATTTGAGATATTTTTTTTATATGCAAAATTTGCAACTATGTAAAACATATATTACGCATTTACTTGTGAATTTTTTGAGTAGACAGTCATGGTATGTATGCTTAATAACTTAGGTTATTTACTTTTATGCTTGTTACCAAGCGTGCATGTCGTAATTGTTATAACGTGCTAAATATAAATTCTGCTACTAGATGCAAATGAGAAATTACCCTTAATTTTTTATAAAATGTGATTAGTCATCTTTATGTAGTAAATCTTGTGATGTCTAAGAAGTTCTTCATTTTAAAAGGTTCATTATTTCCTACAAGTTTTACCTAATAACAAGGGTCGACTTTGATGTACTAAATTGCTCACCAAAACTCTTTATCAATTTAGTAATGTTAGAAGAGTGTTTTTGTCTAAAGGTTTTTTAAGAGTGTGTTTGGACGAGGGATTTCGAAAAGAGAATTTATTTATAAAGAAATTTTAAAATTCTAGAACAATTTTTTTATTTGGCAAAAAAAATTTAGAATTTCTAGAAGTCTTAGAATTAGAAAGAGAATTCTATATAGTTAAAATTCTCTTTTCAAATTCAACCTCCAGAGGTGGAATTTGTAAATTTTTTTTTTATTTTTACTAAAATATTATATTTTATTATTTTTTTTAGACAATTGTTATTTTACGATTCTAACTGCAAAAACTTATGTCAAAAAATTATTTTTTATATTTTGATGTCATTAGTAATATGTATACATTTTTATAAATCTAATGACATCCAATTACATATTTTTCTTATTTTATTTTTAATATCATTATTTTTATATTAAATAATTTTTTATTTCACCAAATTCTAATATTTGTAAAAAAAAAATGTATTCAAACAATGCAATTACAAATGGCAGTATTTTGAATTTATGCACTTTAAAAGCATTTTAAAATACTAACATTCTATAATTCTTTAAAATTTGAAAATTTTTTATCCAAACAATCCTTAAAGTTCTACTTAAACATAGCATCAAAGAATTGCATTGTCGAAAAAAAATCTTAATTGGTTTAATTTTGTACTTAAATTTCAAGAAGTCTATAGAATCTGACTAAGCTTAAAAAGAGAAATAATATCAATTCTTAGATATTGAATTATTTTTAAATCTTCAATCAAGCTGGTAAATTTGAAAAAAGGAAAAAAAAAAAAAAGAACTCTGATCTAAAACCTTCCTAGCAGTCTGCTCACGGATAGCCTCCTAAGAATTTATCTTCAGAAATAATTTTGAATTTTATTTTATTTTAATATTAATTTCTATTTATGTAAAAGCAAATTGTATCATACAATCGATTTTTTTATTTTTTTCTAAAATTTTCATTATTATTATTTGTTTTATTTTCATAAAAATCTACCTAAAAAGTATTAATTATCTTAATATGGAACTAAATAAATTCAAAGGACGTTGCACATTCTAAAATAAAAAATTAATTAAATTGGTTAAAACGATTGTAAACGCCTTATTTTTTTTATTGGCCAAACCATTAAATACAAAAATAATTAATTATGATATCATCACATATTATGTCATTAATTTTACATAATAATGCATAATTTAATTAAAAATTTATGATTTAAAAGAAATTTTAATTGATACATAATAATTTATGATTGATTGAATTTTTTTTTTTTTTAAACCTTCGTGACGTATCATTCCATTTGTCTCCCACAATTCTCTAGAGTTTTTGAAGGAACATCAGGCAAGATAAAATCCCAATTAGGTAGGAATGATGTCATGTCCTCTCAGAGACAAATTCGGCACTTCCACAAGGGCTATGTTGTCCATTTTCACTAGCTGATATTAAAGCTGCCACCAACAACTTCCATCAAGACATGATATTGGCCAAGGAACCTACAGGGATCAAATTTACAGACGGATTATTGATGATGGGACCTTGCCTGTTGCCGTCAAATGTTTTCATGCAACTTCCATCAAGAGTTGATCATGGGAAGAGGAGCTCCACAGTTCCGAACTGCAGGTTCTTTGCTAGCTGCGCCACCCAAATCTTTTCTCTCGCATTGGATTTTGTGATAAGCTAATTAACATGATCCTCCTGTATGAATACTCAGGCAAGGGGATGCTTTACAATCATCTTTATGGTATTGATCATGATCAACTCCCATGGAAACAGATGCTTGAGATATGCAAAGGTGCAGCACGGGGACTACATTATCGACATGCTGGAGCATAACGTGTAATAATCCATCGCAACACCAATAGCAGAACCATTCTTTTTGACCGCGAATGGGCTTCTAAACTACCGAGTTTGGGTATTCCATGATGAGTCCACGCAGCATTTCAAATGCTTTGGTAAAAATTGAGAACGAGTTTATTGGTTGTGTAACTGCTGGAAGCCATATTGATCCGCAAGAACTTCAGGACCCTATATCACTGTGACAGACAAATCTAGTGTTTACTCATTGGGGGTTGCTTTGTTTTACTTCTTCTTGAAAATAGACTTATGGCATTTTTAGCTGAACCTCCAATTAAATTTTTGATTCCATAGAGGAACATCAAGAGGTCATTTTCCCCGGCACTCCAATCTCCAGCTCATTTTCTAATTAATTAGACTGACTACAGATCATAAAGTAAAAATTGGACCACAAATGGTAATAATAATTAAACAAAAAACAACAACAATGAAAAACGTGTATGTTTTTCTTTGTGGAAAGTAATGAATGTTTTACAGGTGCACTAAGATGAGAAAATTGTTTAATAAATGATTATATTAGACTTCCAAATGTATCAAACATGAGTTTTTATGATGATTGCAGTTAATAAACAAGAATGTGAATGACTGTAAGAACTATTATTCTATTAATTAATCTAAATGAAATTCATTTGTTTACAAAATAAATACACCAAATGGTATGATTTGGACCTAAATGACTACACAACTTCATCAATGATTTGAGGCTCAATTGTATGACCAACTTCCACCGTCTGTTTTGCTTCTGCAGTTTCTTGCAATTGCAATGCAAATTCAAGCATTCCCACCACGTCTGTCATTTTTGGCCTTTCAACTCCCACTTCATGCAGGCAGCTTTTGGCAATCTCAACAAAAACTCTTAGACACTCTGGTGCAATTTTACCTTGCAAGTAAGGATCAATGATTTGCTCAATAGTTTCATTCTCTACACATTTGAGGGCCCAACCAGCTAGACCTATTTGATCATCTTCCAAATTTGTATCAACTGCGGGTCTACCACACAATACTTCGAATAGCACCACCCCAAAGGAGTACACATCTGACTTTTCTGTTAATTGTAACCTTCTATAATACTCTGGATCCATGTATCCGAAAGTACCTTTCACCATAGTTGTGATTGGAACATTTTCCATCAAAATTGGACCCATTTTCGATAACCCAAAATCCGAGACTTTAGCTATCCATCTCTCGTCCAACAAAATATTGGTAGTCTTCACATCTCGGTGTATAATTCTGCGAACTGCACCTGAATGAAGGTAGTCTAATCCACGAGCAGCACCAATACAGATTTGCAGCCTTTGCTTCCATTGGAGAGGGATATTATCATTGTTATAAAGGTGATCACGAAGGGTTCCATTGACCATATAATCATAAACAAGAATCATCTCTTGGTTATCATTACAATAACCTATAAGAGACACGAGATTAATGTAGCGAAGCTGAGAGAGCATCTCAATCTCAGCCCAAAACTCATTTTCACCCTGGTTGGACTTTGAATTGAATCGCTTAATTGCCACCTCGCATTGTATACCCGGAAAGTGACCCTTGTATACATTGCCGAAGCCACCGCGTCCTATAATGCGAGCATCGTCGAAGTTATTTGTGGCAGCAAGGATATCGGCAAGTGAAAAGTGCTTGCATCGTATGGCTGAAACTTTTCTTCTGTTTAAGGATTCTGTCCTGCACAACAGATGTTTTCTTTGCCATAAAACAAAGCAAAATATAAGAACGATTGATACTACGCTGCCTAGTGTAGCTACTATGATGACCTTCATCTGTTTCAAAAATTTTCTCTTCTTTTTAGATTGCTTTTGCTTTAGCTTTGGCTCCTTAAGAACCGGCTCTGCTTGAGGGTTTGGAGCGGCAAGACTACCATCCGATTTGTTCAACTTGAAAATCTCTAAACCATTCAAAATCGCATCATAAAAAACAGGCTTATCACTGGTTTGTGGATGTAGCGCAACCCATAAATCTTTTTCTGACGCCCACACAACATAGTCTCTGTAAACTGGAATGCCGTTACCGTTACTCAAGGCAATCACATCCATGGCTTTCTCAGCCGTTTGATTATTAATGAATATATAGAATACACGCTGATTCATATATTGTAAAGCGTTCTCGTTCTCGCAAAAATGAAGCCTAACGAGGTAATAAAACCCCGAATCAACAGTGAAAAGCCAGGTAAGATTGTAATTCAAGTTAACACTTGCAGTCGGCCCCATTGTACGAGAGGTTTTGTATACAACTTCCGGTGCAGTATAGGCCGGCGTGGCCTGGGTGTATTTGATTGTAGCCTTAGACTGATAGAATGTAACTCCAGACGCTGCCCCAAAGATATAGTTATTATCTCGATTCCATGATCGGAACATTCCTGAATCCTGTACGTTTAGAACATCTCTTCCTCCAACATTAAGCCGATGAGCAGTTTCTAAAGCAGTGGAGTTATCAAGCTCGAAAAAGTATTTGGTGTCTAGCAAGCGAAGAGAGTGATATGTGTGGCCTGTATAGAGATTGGTAGGCATGGAAACGATTTCTATCCCATTGACAAAAGCAAAAGAATTTGGTGACGGGGCGAAGGTGACATCTAGCGTCTGCTCGATAGTAACAGTAATGACGAATTCTTTGATAATGAAGGCTTGTGTAGGACTAGTAGCAGAAACTAAATAGGCACTGAAATTGCTCAAGAGAGTGTAATTATTAGCAGTGACGGAGAAGAAGGAGGTGGTTATATCAAGGTCAGGGTATTCATTTGGATAGAAGTATAGACGAAGAAACTTGTGGCCAGTTGAAACGGGGAATTTATATGTGAATTTGCCATGGAAAATGCGAGCTGTCATGAAAGGCACCTCAGTGACAGAGGGTTTTCGATAGGAGGCTATGGATGCAAACGAAGAGGCTTTGGAGCTAGAGGAGGAGTATTCGTAGTCAGCATCGCCAACCCAGTTTCTGCCATCATCAGATGTAGTGTTTGATGAAGCACCACAGTTGAAGAGTATGTAGTCAGTAGGAGTATAAGGAGCTGAATTTGTTAACGAAACTGAAGAGAAAAGAATGGGGAAGGCGACCGTAATTAAAGATAGCATTTGTGAATTTAGCGTCATGGGGTAGAGGGCTAGAAGCAGTTGAGGATCAAACTGAATACTTTGAAAAGTTTTATACTGCTGTATGCTTCAAGGACAATTGAGGATCAGACTGATAAAGAAACAATTGTGATCTGCCAATTCCAGCTAAGGATTAGCAGATGAATTAAAAACCATCTAATATATTATCAATGACTGAAAACAACATTTGTGATAACTCGTTTGCGGACTTCGTGAAAGGAAAGTTGCATTGACTAGGTGAAATACTTGGTCATGGATTTTAGTTGCGGGCTAATCGCTATTTTGGTTCTTAAAAGGGGGTTTTTCTATGTTTTCTTCGTTGTTTTCAACTTTGGTACAAAAGTAATCGTGGTTTCTTTGACGTACTCAGTTTTGGTCGGCCGTTTAAACATGATTGCAAGCTGCTGCTTGGGATGTGAAAGCATTATTGGATTTTGTTCACATGATTTTCACGCGGATGTTTCTAAAGCTTCGTTGGTGTACATTCTAAAACGTTTTCCAGGTTGTTGTAGTTTCTTTTATGGCTTTTTTTTTTATTTTTTCATTTAAATTGATTTTTGATTTGTTGTGCTTTACAATAAAACTTTATTTTGTCTCTATTATTATTTTGCCTGGCAAAACAATGTAACGCAACACTATTTGCGATCATTAATTCGTTACATGAAAAATGAAAAGACCACAAGAACCCTGGCGGCGGATCTTCTCGGGGACACCACCCAAAATTTTATTCATCTTTGTAGGTGCATATTATATAGATTATATAAGGAAACAATTACGAAATTTAAGTTTGGCCCAAACTTTAAAATATATAATATATAATACAAAATTTTAGCTTATTTAAATTTTACTTATTATCCATTATGTTAACTAAAAGACTATAAATAAATATTGTGTTTATGTTAGCCTATCACGAGAGGTGGTAATTGGGCGGGTTCAAGTTGAGTTATTTTGGGTTCGGATTCTTTTAAGTTTAAGTTAATTCGCATTTGGACCTATTTAGTTTAAGTTCTTTCAGATTTGGGCTTGTTTATGTTCGGGTCTATTTGAGTTTATTTGGGTTCGAGCTTTTTTGGATTTAGTTCGAGTTCAGGTTAAGTATGTTTTATTTTATGTTCAATGTAGTCACTTTTATGTAATTTTGAATTCTAAGTTCAAACTCAAATTTGACTTGACTCAACTTAAAAAAATCTTAGTTCGATTCCATCAGCTTAGTCGAGGCTTGAAAAAATTTTGGAATTATAAGCTTAAGGTCGAATTTGGCTTAGCTTACCCATTTAAATACAAATCATTTTTTATAATATTGAAAAGTTATTTTTATATTAATATTTATATATTTTATAATTAGATTTAAATAAAAATATATTATTTTATTTAAAAAATATTATTTCAAGCTGAGTCTATCTGAAACCTAAATTCTGAGATCTGGGCCTGATTGGGTAAGGCCTACCAAGCTGGGCAAACTATCAAGCTCGTGCAAAGTCTAGTTGTTAGTCCAAGTTTAACATATAATTTTTTTTATTTTTGATATGGTATTATCTATTGTGGCTTACATATTTCTTTAATTTACCTTATTATTTTATTATACTATTGTCATACTATAATAATCATTACTTGAAATAACAACAATAAAATAAGAATAATATTCAAAGAAGTATTTAAAATTTTACTACTAACATACATAAACTCTCAATTTTTAATGTGTATAACTAACTAAATTAAAGAAAATATGATAAATAAATGATATTCTTTAGTGAAAATATTTTCAAATCTCATGATATAACTTACCTTTTGATAAATTATTATTTTATCATATATAGATCTGCTTAAGGGCAAGGTGGGCAGGCTCAACCCAATTGGGTCCAGGCTTGAGTTTCATATTTTTCTTCTTGGTTGGCCCAGCCTGGAACAATAATTTTAAATTAAATAAAATATATTTATATTTAAATTGACATAAAATATAAATATCAATAAAAAATATTTTTTAATATGATAAATAGTAATTCTGACCTAAACTGGCAGATCTGGGCATGTTAATAAAGAGCTTTGTCTTGGAATTTTAAAAAATTTAGGCCGCAACCCGATTAGACCCATAAATAAGTTTAATCATATATAAAATATAAATTAAGTTTTTAATATTTAATTAAACTATTAAAAAAATATTAAAATAAAATTGATAATTAAAGTTTTTTCTTCATAAAAAATTAATTATAATTTTATCATTTTTATTTTTAATATTAAATTCATGTTCGGGTTTGGGTTCGAGTCAGGCTCAAGTTCAGGTCCTTTTAGGTTTGGCTGAGGATTTGGGTTCTTTAGAGTTCGGGCTATTTCGGGTTCGTACCATTAACTTTTTGATCAAATCGGATTCAATTTAGATTCGAACTCGAATTTTTTTGACGAATTTTTAAATTCGGATTCATTTTATCACCTCTACTTATCATTAGACCTGCTCAAGGGCCGGGCTACCCGCCTGAGCCCGAAAGTCCGCCCGAAAGTTGGGAGGGTTTGGACAAACATAATAGGCCCGAAAAATGGGCTTGGACAAAAAAAATAGGCCCGATTAAAAAATGGGCCGGGCCTTGGGTTTGACTTTCAAAGCCCGAGCCCGGCCCGGC
>JBBYHM010000025.1:13906207-13917415 GCA_038381775.1 Adansonia rubrostipa
TTATATTAATTTAATATAATTTACACATGAAACAAATTTTACATGTTAATATAAATTTCAATTAATATTCACTTTATCTATATTATAATAAAGCACTTGACTGAGTTTGGCGTCAATGAAATAAGTGATACCAATTCACTAAGAAATTGAAAAAAACAACTTAAAATTTTAAATAATAATATGGGTTATATAAGTAATTTAATTTTTAAAAAAAAAAGTAAAAAAAAAATTACTTATATATTTTTTTCTCCATTTAAAACCTATAAACTTTTTTTCACTTATTATTTTTATATTTTTTATTTTTCTTCTCACCCATTATTTTACACAAGAATCAAATACTAGTTTTAAATAGAAAGATATAAATACCCTTAATTTCATATTTATTAGAATAATTTTGATTAATCTTTCTTTGTGAATTCCTAAACTGTGTTGATGTAATTATACTCATTACACTTATTCAATGAGGAATTTATAATAGTATATGTGAAATATTGATATCCCTCTGAGATAAAACAACATGGAAGAATATTTACGATAATAAAGGAAAAACTTGAGTTTTTTTTTTTTTTTTTGTCTAAAATTTATTTGCCATGAAAACATACGGTAACTAAAAATAAATGTGTTACTTATATCTATCAGATACATATTTTTACATTATTTTTATTGCTTTACAAGCTATTAATTACCTAGAAAGTAGAAAAAGGAAAAAGCAATAACAAAGAAGTAGTGCAAAGAATATTGCTCTTAGGTAGCGTTTGATCTCATCATTAATATTATTATGATAATTTCATTATCAAAGTTATCTGATCATTAAAGTAATTTTATCATTCCTGATTTGTAATTACTTTGTTTGATTAATAATTATTAATTTTTAGAAATTAATAATCATTATATTTGGTGTTACTAAAAATCAAATATTATTTTATTCAAAAGTATCAAAATAATCATGCATATCATAATAATTACACAAGTTAATGATTTCAATACTAATAAAAAATAATAATTTGTAAAATATTAGTAAATCTTTATTTACATTATAATTAGGTATAACTAAATTATAAATTAACAATTATATTTATTAATAAGTAAACTAATATTAATAGTATAAATTATGTAAAAAAATTTGAAAACACTACATCTATTAAAACATAAGAATTTGATATATATATATATATATATAATATTTATAAAAAAAGTTAAATGATATCTCTAAACTTACTTTTTAAATTTAGTAAAATGAATATTAATTAGAAAATATAATAATTTATAATATAAAATATTTATAATTTTAAAAAATAATTTTTTAATTTATGCATTAAATAAGTAATATTAACAATAATTAATTTTACATAACATTTTACCTTGATGATAAAAGTTTTCCACCCTTTTAAATGCTACCCTTCAAGATAGTAATATGATTACTTTTGGCAATTCATCATTATTGCCACGTATGATTACTGAGTACTTAAAAAATATAGTAATCTATTCACCATATATGAATTACTCTAATTTTTAGACTAATTACCATATACCAAATACGGTAAAAATCATATAAAAATTCAAGCTCGAAAATAAAAATTTTAATTAATTCTAATTATTCAATCACATTTTTTGGTCATTGTCAAGGGTAGGAGCCTTGGTCTCTAAAAATTTGTAATATAATTTCTTTTTACCTCAACCTCTCAAAATAATTTTTTTTAAATTTTTGTCCTAATCTTTACGCAAGAACTTTTTCCTTTTTAAGGCTTAAAATGTAAAAAGAAGACATGAAACGTGAAACATGATAGAATAAACTAAGAAATATCTAAGACAAATCATGGTGAGAAGTTCTAAATTACGATGTACTGCATAGCAAAAAGAAGATTGCCATGTGCCATGATATTTCTCGTCTAATTTTGGCCTTTGTATTTCAATCCTGACCCACTAGTCGAAGGTGGCGATTTTTTTTTTCTTTTTCTTTATGGCATTATGTATATCTATCTCTTTTTCAAAGTCAAGATGTAAGGTATAATTTACTCAAAGGAGTAAACGTATGAGAAATTATAAACAAAGACTCGCTTGTCTTCTTTATGTAAGATATGATAAGATAGTTCAAATTGATGGTTTTAGATTAATTTCACAATTAATTAATAATTTATAGTCCAAATTTTTTAGTATAAACATTATTAGATGATTTACAAACTTGGGTACTTACCTCACATCTGTATGAAGTAGAATAATTTAATTTTATATTTATATTTTAGATTAATATATAAATATTTAGATACAAAAGTTTAATATCTTTTAAAGCAAATATATCTTTGTTTTAGTATAATTTATTTATTTTTTTCTTATTGTTGTACTGCAATATTTGAACTTTAAAACTTTTTCTCTATAAACTTGTGGATATTTTTGTAGTTTATATTACGTATTTTTAATCATATGCTATAGATTATAATGTGAATTAATGAATTTGAACTGTATGAATATAATTTTTATTTATGATATTAGAAAGTTGTTGCTTTAATTATATATATTTTTAGAGAATTTTAAACTTTATCATCCATCTTAAATCATATCAACACCGAATTACCATTATAGATATTTTCGGATGCAAAGTGCCATAAAGAAAAGGATTTTTATCAATCTAATAGTATCATAAATGCTCCCATCTAAAATCTTGATAATGAAAGAAACTAATAAGAGGATAGGATGAACTAGAATCAATAGTAGGATAAGTCATTCCAGTGGTATTCGAATCTAAAATGCTAACTGCACTGTATATATTAGAATCCAACTCCGAATCCACTCTTGATTCATCATCAAATTCCATGTCTCGAGCAATTGGGAACACTATATCTGGGGATTATGCTTCTCATTCTCAACGTCAGGAGCCTCTTGCAACTCTATTGCAAATCCCAACTTTTCCATCACATCATTCATCGATGGCCTATTGGCTCCCACTTCTGCTATGCAACTTTCTGCAATTTCAACAAACGCTTTAAAACACTCTGGAGCTATCTTTCCAATCAGATATGGATCAATAACCTTATAAAGAGTCTCATCTTCAATACATTTTCTATCCCAATGAGCCAAATTCACTTGAGCCTCTGGAAATTTCTTATCCAAAGCCTTTCTTGCCAATAATACTTCAAACAACACTACACCAAATGAATATACATCTGATTTTTTTATTAATCCATGACCTCGAGCATACTCTGGATCCAAGTATCCCCATGCGCCCTTCACTGCTGTATTGAGCATGTCAACTTTTGGGGCCATTTTTGATAACCCGAAATCTGAAACTTTGGCTGTAAATTTATCATCTAGGAGAATGTTGCTTGTCTTCACATCACGGTGAATTACAATATGCTTCACTTCTGTATGAAGCTAGTTCAATCCAGTTGCTGCTCCCTTGCAAATCTCTAGCCTTTGCTATCAGGTTAAGGGATCATAGTTGGTACCATAAAGATGTTCAGAAAGAGTCCCATAGCTCATAAAATCATAAACGAGTATCATCTCGCGTTTTTCTTTACAATATCCCATTAAAGACACCAAATGAACATGGCGAAGCTGAGAAAGCATCTCAATCTCTGTCAGGAACTCGTTAACACCTTGTCTTGACTCTGGATTCAGGCGCTTGATTGCGACTATTTTTTCTCCATCGTACAAGAAACCTTTGTATACTTTGCCAAAGCCACCTTTTCCAATAACAAAATCATCATGGAAGTTGTTGGTGGCAACTTTGATCGCATCCAGTGAAAAATGGCAGCAAAGTTTTTCCGGTAACAATGAGGACCTTGTGGGTTTCCCTTTCTTAGGATTTTTCCACCAGCCAAGCCAATTTGTTCCCGAGTAGGACCCGTTGTACTGCCTCTTTCTATATCACCGTACAACCATGCAAGTCAATAAAGAAAGGAGGACAAGCGAACCAACTGCACACCCCCCCCCCCGGCAATTAGCACCCTGCGCTTCGTCTTGGACTTCCCACCTGTAGAATTAGACGATTCAGGAGGTGATGGAGCCACCGCTAATTCAGGGTTTGGTCTAGCCAAATTGCCAGCGGAATTGTTCAATTTGAAAACTTCAATTCCTTTTAAGATAACATCAAAATATTTAGCCATTGGGTGGAGATCTATGGTGAGATTCTGCTTATTCTCATTTCCTTTCTTTGATATTAACGCAACATAGTCCTCATAAATTGGAACTTTGCTACGTGCAGTCCACATAATTTTGTCGACAACTCGTTCAGCTGTCTGTCGGTGCAGTGTATCCTGGAATTAGTGTGTATTCAAGTGGTGCAAGGGCGCTGACAGTTAAACGGCTATCACTCAACAAGTAGTCAGAGTCATCGGCCCAGAGCCTGAACATGCCCGCATCATCCATTAGTGAGATGAAATTGCCACCGACGTTAAATCTATAAACCATCTCAAGTGCGGTGTAATTGTCAACGAAGTACCTAGAATTCAAGCCAATGAAAGGGACACCATGTATTGATTCTGGTGGTGCGTAGTAAAGATTGGGAGGCATTGCCACATTCTCGATTCCATTGATGAAAGCATAAGTGTCATTTGAAGCACTAGGAGATGGAGTGAAAATCAAGTCCAACACCTGATTATCTTCCTCTATATTCTAGCAGAATTCACTAGAAAATGATTCAGCAACAAGTAACACTGAAATTTTTCAGTAAAGTGAAAGAACCTGCTTTGACGGAGAAAAAGGCCTTGGATGGGTCTAAATTTTTATACATTGCAGGACGAAAGTAGAGCCGAACGAATTTCTGCCAGGAGTTACAGGGAAAGTGTACTTGAATTCGGAACTAGAAACTCGGGCCGTCTTACAAGGGACAATTTCGCGGAGCCACCTTGAAAATCAGCTTCACAGGCTTCTGATTTGCTCTGGGAGGATTCAACAGGACCAAACTTTGAGCTCTTGTCTCCAGCCCAAATGCGACCATCCAGATCTTCTAAATCAGAAGGAGCACCGCAATTCAGGGTGATATTCTCTGTTGAGACGTATGGAAGCTGCTGAGATGCAATAAAAATGGCAATTTGAAGGAGCATTGTGAGAATTATTATTGAGAAGTTCTCCATGAAACAAACCAGAATAAAGTTGAAGGGCTTATTTTTCAGTTTATGAATGGCAAAATAAGTATATCTGCATGTTTCTATATTTATGAGCCTTTTAGATTATTTGCCTCAATTGAAAGCTTGATAATTGGTAACATACACAACGGAGCAAAAAAGATACATCGTGCAATGTTGAATAGAGGAAAATATCATATGTGGATGGCTTATATTTTTTGCAAGTGTAAATAAACGAGACGGGTCCTGCATTTATTTATTTTGATTTTATTTGATTTAAAGTTTAAACTATTTTCTAAATAATTATTTATTTCAGTTTACATTCTAATTGATTAGTCTTTTACATTTATCCCAAATTACTACAAATAAAAAGTCTATTAATTTACAAAATTAATCATATTTATTTCTTTCTAAATATTCAATATTCCTTTAATTAATGAATTTGATTTGATTTGATTTTATATATTTTTCTTTTAATACATAACTTTGTTGACTAAATTAATTATAATTATTTACTTTTAAATAATAAATATTATTGTTAAAACTTTAGACAAAAAGGCAAAATTTTCAACTTTGGATGGCCTATTCATTTTGATAGATAGACTTTCCAACTTAATATTATCATTTTTCCTTATTTATGCAAATTTTATTATATTTTGAGAAATAGTTAACGGTTAACAAAATCAATTAAATTTGTTTATATAAATTGGCTAACAATAATTTCGAAATCACATTATTACTGTCCAACTATTTGTGAGATTTGAATTTTAAATTGATATTATGTTTATAATCTTGAATTTCATTTATTAATGGTCAACGTTAGTGCAAAATATGTGATAATCAAATAGCAAAGTCAAAATTTTGAAAGTAAATAAATATTATATATTACAGACAAAACTTTAATGGAAAATTATAAATGCACTTTATTAATATCACTATTTAGGTAACATTTGTTTATTTTCAATTATTCATAAAGAGATATAAGGTCCTGCAAAAAAAAAAACAAGGCAGGCTTATATATTTATTTTGGTTTTCTTTATTTTGTTTTTAAAATATTTTAATGTTTTCTTTGTATTAAGTACAATTCTTTGTATGCATTTGCATATCAAAGTTTTGATTCCCAAACATGTTAATACATGGTCTTATCAATTTTAATATTTTTTATTTTTTTTTTAGTTTTCATTTTTATTTTAAAATTTAGAATATGAATGTTAAAACTTATATGATGAATTAGAAAGTAAAATAAAAATAATTCATGCATATATTATAAAAGTTAAAAAAAATTAATACTAAAATAATCACTACGACAAAGTAAAAGTTTTTAATTACAGAATATTATTTTAAAAATAAAACAAAATATAGGTTACATGTTTATTTATTTATTTATTTATGGCATGATGAAGTTCTTTATTGTTTTTTTGTTTCAATGTTCGACTGCGCATATATATTTTTAATATTAATGTTGGTTTTTGTATTTTGGATTTCAATAAATATAAAAATATGTTGTAAATCATCAAGACATTTTAATTTTCAAGATTAATTTTACTTGATTTTGCATTCATTTTATTAAATTCATGTTGTTGAGAATATTTTTCATTTTATATGCATTGACAATATTATGTATATGCATTTTATTTTAAAAAGTAATTAGGTTCAACTTTTTTCGTCAATTGAAGAACAAAACTGTTGAATGCCTTGAGTTTTGAATTGATAAATTTTAATTTGATAATGAGTATGCTTTAATCCTTATTAAGATTGTATTTAGATAGGTCCTAATCATATAAGGATAAGGAATAAAGTTTATCCTTATTAATTATGATTATCCTCGTTTAGTTTAGATTTGGATTTGATGACTATATATATAAGTCATTAAAGTCTTTTTTTGTATCTTTTTTTTTTTTTACAAAAATAAGAAATCTCTCATCTCGCTCGTGGATATAAGTCACATTGATCAACCGACGTAAATCTTGCATGTTTTTATTTTTATTACATTAATCTCCTTGTTTTACTACATTTTTTGTGCAACAAGAAATAAGTATGATGAAAAGTTTCTCTTTTTTTAAAAATATATATATATATATATATATATATATTTTTTTATGCTTCGTCAATGAAAAAACAAATTAAGAAGCTTCTCCCTTACTTAAAGGAACTAGTTTTATAAATTATTTTTTATCCATAATCATGATAAATAAGATTTCATGATTCTCCACAATTACAAGACACATGCTCAAGTCGGGCATATCTTTTAAGTTAAAATCTAGAGCTTTGCTTGGATATATATCAATAAAATCGTAAGTTCAAATAAAAACATAGATCTACAAAGAAATATAAAAAAAAAAAATCAAGATGTATTAAAATTTCGTTTATTGACATTGTATCTATATGATGTCTCTTTATTTTAGACGTAAATAACCTAAAATTATACTCTTATTCAAAAAATATTATTACTACAGTTTAAAGGAAAAATGAAGTAATTGAAAAGTTCAAAGAATTCGATATTAATTTATGCTCAAATCAATTTGAAATCACTTTAAATAATTACTATAAACTATTGGATAGAGACAATCGGATAGAATGATACTTAAATTTGAAGTTTGAAATTCATTTGGAATTATGAATTTAAATCTTTTATATATCTTCAATTTTCAAATCTTTTTGTCTTAAAAAAAATAAAGATATAAAAGATTAAACAAGAGAGTATTTTTGTTAAATAACAAATTTTTCAATAAAAAAAAAAGAAAACAATAACTCAATTAAATATTATTCTAAATATGAAGAAATCCGAGTTTGCACGGGTCAAAAACTATTTGGCTAAAGTCAATAATCTAATAATTTAATTGAGGAACATTTTTGAGTGATATACATAAAAACCTGCAAATAATGCATTACATTTTTGATAAATTTATTAAAAATTGGTATTTTTTGTCACGTATATCATACATGAAGACTTGTTATTTTACTTATTTTTAAATATGAATTTTATATTTTGTAAATAATTAAAATTAATAAATGGATTAGAATGTAAAGTTTCTTTGATGTTTAAATTTATAAATTTATTATTTTTAATTTTAATATAAAATTAAAATTCAAGAAAATAAAAAGTTAATATAAATTTTAACTTTTTAATTTTTTATCAAATAAATTTATTTCCATTTTGAGATTAATAAAAAATTAAACTCTGAAAATAAAATAAAATAATATAAAATTTAACTCTTTTTATTTATCATCAAATAAATACAGGTCATGAAAAATTTTTAATGAAATTAAAATTCTTCTTATAAATTAAATAAATCTTATTATAATGAAAAATATTTACAATGTCAATTTTAAAATATAGTGAATAACTATCATTAGCTCAAATAATTCTAATATTGAATTAAATTCAAAAATGTATATATAAAACGGTAAATAATTAATTTTTGAGTAATGTTTATGTACACCAATTAAAAAGGCCTTTTAATCAATAATCTTCTAATCAATTATTAAAATACTATATTCTCAATTCCAACCATCAAGTTTCAACCCGTAACAATCCTTTTAAAAAAGATATAAATTCAAGAAATAAATGCCTGGGTCAGTAGGACCTACGTGATCTCATGTGTTTAGTGGCAGACTTCGTCAATCATTCCTAACATTTAGAAGTGGAAGTCTTCGTCAATCGATTTCTAACTTTTAGACCAAGAGCCTGCTTGTTCACGTTTCTACTTTAGAATTCTATTCACAGATAAAGCAGAGATATTTTATTAATGGATTGATAAAAGAATCTGGAATTCTCAGTTTCGTCTTTTCTCATTATTGATTGAGATATCATCAATTAAAATACATAAAAGTGACGGATACAATAATAATTGTTACTTGTTAAGATTAGATAAAATTTTATCTTAAAAAATATTTATTATTTAATGCATTATTTTTGTCAAATTCAAGAACTGATAATAAATTAATTTAAAAAATTATATATTGTCATAACGTACAAATCTGAAAATTTAACTTCTAGATATAAAACGAAGTAGCCACCAAACGTGTTTTACTAAGTATGATTGGCCAGACTAAAGCTCCTTAAAATATATATATATATATATATATATATATATGTATATATATAGGTTTTGGTTTATCTTAGAATTAAAATCTGGAGCACAATTACATGTAAGAAAGGATTGGCCTTCCACAATGACTATTTAAAGGACGGTATAAAATTGGTTTTATTTTACTATAAACTCGTCTTAAAATATGATCTTATTATTCTTAATCAAAATACATTCTGAATATTGAAAATTTTATTCAGACTTTCTTCGTTATGCTGATGGAATTCTAAAACAATTTTCGTCATCCCATGAATATTTAAGACTCCGTAATCGATATTATTTTGTTTTGTGAAGATCCTAAATTCTAAAATTTAATTTTCAAAACTTATTATTCATTATTTTACTTTGTATTGTTTTGTGAATCCCAGGTGCAGTGCATACAGTGAGGATGCTGCCCTTAAAGCGTATCCTGATTGTGAGACTCTCATGTGACCAATATGAATTGACATTCAATGTTCGGCTGATAAGTTCTTTATCAGTGTTTTGTTACTGCATGAATCTAATATAAATTCGGCTGATAAATTCAATATAAATTTAATATAAAGAAGATTTTTACTGGCACTTAAAAATGCCTTTAAAAGAAATTAATTTGTAATGGTAGTTTTAAGTGTCAACATAACATATTCATTAAAAATGTAAATTAATATATAAATTTAATTTAAATAAAACTTTCACCGGCATTTTAAAATGTCAAGAAAAGTGTTTTACATATAACGACGTTTTAAAACGTTGGAAAAACTTATGCTAACAAATATAAACACTATTTTAACACTTGTAGTTTGACCTACCAAAACTATTCACCGACAGTTGCTTAGCTGGCAGTCAATGAACCATTGGTAATATCAAATGGGCATTTTTATGGACTTTTATAGACACTTTTAAACGGCGATTAGAGTTAATTTTCTTGTATTGTACCAATTATCTTTAAATAATGGTTGATCATTAACCATAACTGATGATTATCTCATAAATATCACATGTTAGATTTCTAACTCTTTTCAAAATTACGACATTAGGTATAATTTATTCAAGAGAGTTGAATTATTAGAAATTATAAACAAAGGCTAGCTCGTCTTCTTTATGTATGGTATAAAAAATAATAAACAATGACCAAATTTTTCTTCTTTATGCAAAGTAGGATAGGATCGTTTAAATTGAAAGCAAATATATATATATATATATATATTCGTTTTAGTATACAATTTAAATCTTATAATTTATATCCATTTTTTTGTTAATTTATATATATTTTTCTTGTCGTTGTACTACAATATTTGAACTTTAAAACTTTTTCCTCTATAAACTTATGGATGTTAGTAGTTTATATATCGTATTCTTCAATCATATTTTACAATTTATAATGTGAATTAATGAATTTGAACTTGTCTGAATATAATTTTTATTTATGATATTAGAAAGTTCTTGTTTTAATTGTACTTTTTTTAGAGAATTTTAAAATTTATGTTCCATTTTGAACCGCACCGATAACGAATTACCATTATAAATATCTTCGAATGCAAAGAGCCACAAAGGAAAGGATTTGAATCAATCGAACAGTATCATAAAGGCTTCCATCTAAAATTTTGTCAATGAAAGAAAATGATAAGAAAATAGGATAAACAGTGCTTTATTAAATAGATTCTAATAAACCAAACACCGACGCTAATAGAATGCAAGACGTTGAAACTAATTAAACACACCTAATCAATCAAGCAAGAAAGAAAGCATGAAACTAATTCAACACACTTAATTTAAATCCACATTATTGATTTGCAAAGAGAAAATAAAGTGATTATGCCTTTTGTCTAATTTCCTATGCTTTTTGTGTTGTTGGTGCTTGAGAGCAAATCCCATGATGAACTCGAATCAACAGTAGGATATGTCGTTCCAGTAATATTCGAATCTAAAATACCAACTCCACTGTCTATGCTCGAATCCAACTCCAAATCCACTTCTGTTTCATCATCAAATTCCATTTCTCGAGCAACTGGGAACACTATATCTGGGTAGCTATGTTTACCTCCGGGATTGTTCTTCTCATTTTCAACATCAGC
>JBBYHM010000025.1:13917515-13950810 GCA_038381775.1 Adansonia rubrostipa
TATGCTGTGAGAAGTTCAAGAAAGGATATGCATAGGTGAAGTGGAGAAGAAAAGGAGAGGGATGTATATAAATATAAAATACCATGAAATCATCAAGGCTGAATTCAGGTCGGCTTCCTGATGTCCAAGGAGAGCCTTGGCTGTCCCAAGCAGTGATGACTGAGTCATAATTCAGCCTCAGCAGCATTTTCCTCTTCATCTCTGGTTTACTTTCACCATCCATTATTGCTGTCTCTGCCACAGGAGCCACCTTCTCTTCCTGCTCACCAATCGTAGGTGACTCATTATCAAAACTCCAGTTTAAGGATGCCCTTGTCACATTAAAAGCTGAGTCAAAGCAACAAGCTGTTATACCTTCATCTTCTTCTTCATCTTTAACTTTCATTGTTTTGCGTTCATGAAAAACATTACTTTCATCGTCCTCCTTGCAATCTAACAATTCATTTCCTTTGATGTCACAAGTATCCTCATCAAGTCCAACTCCCAGTAAGCTCTCAACATCAGCAGCGAAGTCGGCTAGATCCAAATCTGATGGTAAAAAACCATGTAAACCATCACCCAACTCGCATGTTCTTTCATGTTCAAAACCATCAGCTAATACATTTCCGTCTTCATTTACCATAGCAACTTCATCGCCATCACTTGTTACCATATCACATAATTCTGCGGAAAACGGATCGAATACAGGGACTCTGCAAAGCAGCTGCTCTTCGTTCTCATCAACTGAACCGTCTTCACTCCCAACCTCAGGAACAAGAGGAGCAAGAGGATTCAAATTCAATACTTTGCCCTCACCTTTTTGTTGCCTCAAAATGGACTTATTATGCCTTGGTGTTCTTGCCTTTCGAGTGAAGCCTTGGTGCCAAGCTGGTGGAGCATCTTGATGATTAGTAGTAGTAGTATTGTTCATCACCGAAGCATTGAACTTAGAAGATGCAGTTTCAAGCCTAACCCTTGTATGTCTGCTGGCTAACTGATTAGCGGAGTGGACCGATGTATCACACCCTTGGCAAAGAAAGGCATCGTCGGCGGCACAATACCAACGAGCACGCTTTCGCAGACAACCAGCACAGGCTCTAGCCGTCTTGCCTCCCATCGCATTCGCTGCTCTCTTGTCAGAGATCATTGGACAAACAGGTTCTCACAAGGATTGAACAGGCTTAGCTAAAGTTAGGAATTAGCTCTGCTCAACAAAAGAAACAAGTAGGAAAAGGAAGGTATGTCTCTACAAAGAATGTTAGGGTACTTTGTATCTATTTATTTTGAGGAGACCATGGTTCAATAATTGCGGTTGCCAATTATGTTTTGTAAATGTGGTCCAACCTATACCACTTTGTTTTTTCTCCAGCACTGGGAAGCTGCAACTTGTGAGGTGCTAAAATAAATCCAATTCGAAAATAAGTTCCGAAAAATTTAAATTCATTCAAATTTAATTTGATAAACAAAAAATCAAAATGTTTAAACTCGAAAAACTTCAAATCCGAACTCGAAAAAACTCAAAATAAAATGATTCGGATTGAAATGATCCAAACTTAAGATCGATGTGATCGTAAACCTGCAATAATTATCAAAATAAAAAATTGAATTATAATAAAATAATTTTTATAAAAAAAATTAATTATTGCTTTTATCCCTTTTTTACTTTTTAATCAAAACCCCAAATTTATTATGCATATTTATAAAAAGGTGAACAATAGTTTTATCAAAAAATCAATTATATTTTGTATCTGTAATTTGTAAGGATGTTGAAACTATATAGGTATAAAAATAATTTGAACAATATAAATAAACCATTAAAGTCACTTCAAACATTTTCTAATATCTTAAATTTATAACATGATATTAAAATGGATGCCAAGAAGGTGAATAATCAAATAAATGGTTGTCATCAGTTGTAACAAATTTGAAATTAACTTCATGTTATTAATCCAAATATAATTATCCAATGTGAATCGTCTGAAAAATTAAAATTCTATCTTAGTACTCGCATACCACGAAAATACCAATTAATATATTCAGCAGATTAAAAGGTTTAATAAGAGACTAGGGAACATCAATAATTTTACTATGATTTTACAATGATCCTTTCTAATATATCTAATTTCAATTTCATCAAACATAAACCTTTTATTTATATCAAAGTTCAATTAGTTTATTTGGAATAAGTTTTATATTTTATATTTCTCTTATCCAATGATTTTAATATTAATTAAAAAATTTATAAATATTATTGTATAATGAATAATTAAATCTCCATGTGCTTAATCATCAATTTATCTCACTGTAGATAAATAGTCATAGAGTTTAGAAACAAGATAAAAGCCAAAGGCAGCTTGCTTTCTTTTAAAAAAAAATCAAATCAAACAGAGAGATATGATCTTTTCATTGTAGCATAAAATAAAAATTGATGTAAACCTTATTAGATTGATGCAGTCTAAATTTGAAATGTTTCAAATACAAAGGAGTTTGAATTAAAAATAACTCGAATCTAAAAATATTTAAATTATAAAAATTTAAAATCAAATATAATTCAAAATTGAAATGATCTCAATCCAAAAGTTTTAAATTCTATAACTCAAACAATGGTTGAAAAAAAGGAACCGGATTAACTAATTGAATTAGTTTAATA
Organism: Adansonia rubrostipa; assembly: GCA_038381775.1. Taxonomy (NCBI): domain Eukaryota; kingdom Viridiplantae; phylum Streptophyta; class Magnoliopsida; order Malvales; family Malvaceae; genus Adansonia; species Adansonia rubrostipa. Next base: position 13,920,145 of record JBBYHM010000025.1, read on the forward strand.
GAGAATTGAAGGCCTGTTTGGTCCAAAGCTATATAGATAACTCAAGTTTAGTTGAATTAGCATAAAATCAATTTAACCGTTAAAAAATTAGAAAAAAATTTTAAAAAATATCGATGTTTTATTTTTTAATTATTTTTCAAAAACCTTTTTTTTACATGACGAAGTTTGAAACTATAACATTGTAGAGTTATATTAATAACCATACTATTAAGCCAAATAAATACTTTTTTTAATAATTTAGTATCTTTAATATTTATTTAAGATTAATATTATTTAAAATATAATTTAAATGATTAACCTATTTAACTAATTGAATCAATTGTACAAAAAACTCAAAAGTTTTACAAACTTAATCTCTAATACAATTTATTAACCTTTAACTCAAACTTAAACTCAAAATTAGCTGATAGTGTTTCGCGAACTGTCCTACTTGTCAAGGCTTCCTTTGGATTTAGCAGCATCCAAAGAGCAACTTGGGGGAAATTCAATCGGAGGGTGCGTTTGGAAAGCACCCTCCGATGCAAGTAAGCAGTCCAGTAGACTCCACTGACCTGCTTTTAGGGGGTAAAGTCCACTTTACCCCTTCGTTTTTTAATTAAAATTTTTATTTTGATTTTAATTACTTAAATATATTTATATATTATTTAATATAATATAATAAATAAAATTATGAGATAAATAATTAAAATATTTAAATAAATATATAAAATATTATGTATTATAATTTTAAATATTTTTAAATATCTATTAAAAATAATTTATTAGTACATTTTTATATTAATGTTATGATTCTTTTACTCTCGTCTTACCATCATTACTATGCTTACATTCAAATAATATGTTTAATCGTTAATTTTAATTTTATCACTGTAATAACTAATTAGCTATATTTTAATATTTTCAGCATTAATCTTACTCCCCAGACCCACAATAACAGCCCCGCTCCTGCTCGTAGAGTATGTAGCCCATGCCGTTTTTGGTGGCTTGCCAAACGGGGTTTTCAACAAGTTTCAATGCGCTTTTTGGGACCCAGAAGTTGGGGCTTATCTGAGTCTCTATTGGCTGAAAGTTTGAAGTTCATCCTAACCTCTGAATTCTCATTGGTTATTTGTCAAATTGAAGGATTCCTCATGGTCCTACGTGCTGGAGGGAAGGTTATGGGCAACGACCGTTCTGTTGGTTTTTTTTTTTTTTTCTCTCTCTTCAAATTTTCAATTACATATTCTGTTGAAACTGGCAAAAGGCTGCGGTCCCCTCCTCCAGAGGTTGCTTTCGGTTCTCATGTGGTTGCCATCAACTCTCTTGCAAACAGTCGCATACATTAGAGTCACGCAGACAAACACACACACACACTACCCCCTCAGGGGTTAGGCATTCTCTTCCAGTTGATGCACTCACTGGTCAGATAATGGCAAATCTATCAAAACTGTGGGGCTTAAACGTCAGCCATTGTTTTAACAGTCCGTGTAGAAAGTTAGGAGTACCCACATTCGCTCGGATGTCAAAGAACCTTGAGCCATGTAAACATATAGAAATATGCATATAACAACAAATAGATCTACGTCATTTTAGATGTAGTGATCGATGTGAAAGTGCCATAAAATCGGCTTAAGAAAACCATATATACCTTTTTTTAGAGCGGTCCAAAGGTTATAGTAACATTTTTCATAGGCGTAGCCATCAAGCAAGAAAAATCATTTTCAGTGTAAAGATAAATACAGATAAATTCAATATTACTGAGCTTTTAATGCACTTTGTTCCTGTTAAAAGATGTCACACTCTATACATTTCCGTTTCGGTAAGGTAATATATATATATATATATATATATATATATATATATGAGAAGAAGAATACACCTAATTAGTGTAAAACTAAATTAGTTTTACGTATTTATATAACTTTTTTTATGATTAATATTTTAACAAATTGATCGTTAAATCTAATAATATAATTTCACTCATCGTGTATGTAAAGTTTCAAATTAATCCAATATCTCGATCATATCAATCTAAAATACTGAATGTTCTAATAAATACTTAATGATTAAAAATTTTTTACATGTAAGAAATAATTAAATATTTTTAATTTATTCAAAAACTTAATGTGTATGACATATGTGAATATAACAAAAAAAATATAACTGTCAAATTCAATAATTATAAATCATATAAAAAATTATGCAAATATTCAAAACTAATTTTAAAAAGCACAATTGAAACTCTTGATTTCTGACAAACCTATAAATTTCTTACAAAATTCCATGTTAAAACAAATTGGATGTAAAATTTGAGACTCAGTGTAAAAAGAAAGATCAAGGTATAAGTACTAACCAAAAGAGGTCTAGAATTAAAATACCTTTTAAGAAAAATTGTGTAAAATTAATAATTTATAACTTATTTATTTATTTTTCTATTATAGCATATATAGAAAATTTTAACATTTTAATTGCTTTTTCTATTATTGTATAGAAAAAAAACTAGTTGACTAGCATAATTAAAGTTTAATTTGTTTATTTGATTGATTGATAGGAAAAGCTCCTAATTTGTGAAAGTATATATGAATAATCAAGCTTAATTAAGAAAATTATATAGATTTTCTAAAAAAGAGGACAGAGAAAATTATACAGGAACAATATTTTTAATAAATTTGTGTAAATATTTAATGATTTACAACTTTTTAATTGTTTTTTTTTTCTATTATAGGATATATAGAAAAATTTAACATTTTAATTGCTTTTCTATTATTAGTATAGAAAGAAAAGTTAAATAATATAATTAAAGTTAATTTGTTGATTTGATTGACTGATAGAAAAAGCCCTAATGAAGAAAGTAAAGATCATAAATAATCAAGCTTAATTAAGAAAATTATACAGATTTCCTAAAAAAAGGAGGATAGAGAATTTTTCATTTTTTGGATAGCGGAACAAATGGAAACAACAAACAAACGAAAAACAAAAAACTGAAGCAAAAGGTAACAACAAAGCAATCTACATATCTCCGAAGGGCAGCTGAAACTGCACTTGGAGGTTGCAGCAGAAAGAGCTTGCTTCCCGACTTCTCTGTTGGGCTGATGATAGGCACGACTGATTTGGAGTCCCTCAAGAGAGCTTATAATTGTGGTGATGTCGTGGTAAACTGGTTGATGGCCCCAATGGACAGTCATTTCCTCCTTCAGAATTATCTTTTGCAGAATCTCGTTATTCTTCCAGATATTACAAGGAGTAAGGTTCCAATTGCGAATCCTTACCAGAGCTTCTTGAATTGACACAAGAGCAGCTAACGTCGAATCCATCGTGTGAATTGGCATAAGAGCTGCGAAGATATCACCATTGCTCCCAGAGTTAATGGCGAATGCAGTACCATAGCATTGCAAAACCCTTTTTCCATTGAATGAATAGCTGATAGGGTTGATGTGGCAAATACATATGTGATGAAGGAGGTAGTGTTGGAATTAACTATGCAAGTACACATATTATAAATAAATAATAAAGAGATAAAATAGAGTATCGTTCTCATGAGAAATTGTATTAAATTTTGCTGAGTATTAAAATTAAAAAAATTTTAATCTTATCCAAACAAGTAATTAAAAGATTATAAAGCAAAATTAAAATTAACTAAATTACCAAAGCAAATTAAATAAGGTTTACTTAATCAATGAGAAAGAGCTAGGATTACTATGTCTCTCAACACTTCATTCGAACATGTTTTTACTTTCTCAACTTGACTACTGACAATGAATTATTAACCAAGAGTTCTAATTTATTTATAATTATCTACTGATGGTTTTATAAAAATATTTCTCTTAATCAATTTACTATATTCCTATGTAAATTAAATTAAGAAAAACTCATTAAGCTTAGACTCTAATTTGGTTACATATGAAATTATCATAGATTCCTATCTAATATACAGATCAATTCATCATAATAAATAAATATAAAATGTATATCATTTAATCCAGGTCTAAACACAAAATTCCCATTTCCTAGTTCATTAAGGTTGCTAAATCAATCTAATTGATGGCCAATCAACTAGAAGCATTAAGAACGAGATTGAACAAACAACTCGAATATTATTAAATCAAGAAAAGAAAATAAAACAATCCAAATTACATGTTGAGTTTTATTGTAACCCTAAAAAAATGAATTTAATTTATATTAATTCAATAAAATACCAAATACTGGAGTTTCACCATCATAAAAATTTTAAAAGATAAAAAGTTTAAGAGAAAGAGAAAACTAAGATTTGTTGAGTCTTGGGCTTTAAAATTTTCAATCTTTCTCTTATTACAAAATCTTGATAGCTTCTCTCATTTTCAGAAAAATAATAGCTACAAAGTATCTAGGGATATTTCTAAGCCTAAGCCTAAGAGTCTTATATGCAGGCAAAACCCTGAAGATAGAAACTTGGTCTCCAAGTAACTTGAACATGTTATTTTTGGAAATTGCAAAACTTAATCACTTTGTTTGATTGGATCCACTTTACTTCTTGAATAAATTGTTATACTTTTGAAAACTCCTTCAGGTTTGACCTACAAAAATATGAAAAGCATTTAAATAATTAAGAAATTAAAATATAAAAAAATAAAATAAAATTAAAACTATAAAAAACAAATAAAATCTAAATAAAATAATACTAAATTAGGAAGTAAATATAAATAAAATTCAAATAAAAATCTCTAAAACTTAGCTAATTTAATATGCTTAATATGACTAAATAACTCTATTTTATAAAGTAATCAGGAGGTAGTTGATTTTGTTTTTCATCGTTCTTAAAACTGAATGGAAAAGTAGTTTTACAGTACTTAATCAAGTTTTTAATTCTTCGAATCGTTTCCATGGGGTTTGGTACCTAATTGTTGAATACTGTTTTATTCCTCTGAATCCATAAGCTCCATATAGTGCAACTTATCCTTGTTTAAAGCCTTCTACTATCAAGATTATTATATCTTATTTTCTTCATCCAGGATTTGATGCATAATATGATGTTTTTCTTCATAATTCCAGTGGTTCAGAAACTAAGATCAGTAAGATCAGTACGGAACCAAACTGTTCTGGCAAAATTACATTCGTGAATAGATGATTCAAAATTTCAGGATAAGCATTAAAAATGGCACAATCACCATTTATGTTAGAAACTTTTTGTTTGATTTTTGTTCTTATTGGCAGTCCATTATTGCATGTTTTCCAGAAAAAGATTATCTTGAAAGGATAAGAGGTCATAACCTTTTCCAAAAATTTCTTGAGCTCTGCAATGAAGAGATAGTGATGTTCCTTTAGGAGTTGTTAAAAGAAAGAAGATAAACAAATTTGACTAAAAACTGTCCTGAAAATGAGTGTTTCCAAATAATTTTGTCCTGTCCTTATAATAAGGAGAGTTTTGTTTTCACTACACCAGCCGCTTCTACCCTGTTTAGTTTTCAATTGACTTTAGAGGTGCACCAACTCTTTTTGTTCCTACTCAATAGATTATTGACCATTTCATATTGCCATAATGTCTCTCTAAGGAAGAATAGTCCCTGAATAGGAAGACTTCCATTAATATCTTGGCAGTATCACCTTCTTAAAGTTGCCACTTCAGTCTTTGCTAGCAGAGGTCCTTACCATGTAGAATACTTTTTCAAATCCATGAATCTCTTGGTTTAGCCTGCACTTGTCTGAAGCAAGATTTCTAATAGTATTTCTATCCCAAGATTGTTTTGAGGATCCAGCTATCATGATTAATTAGTTGCTATGTCTATTTTGCAAATAGGGTTTGATTCATATTTTTGCATTTTCCTAAATCTTAAGCCCCATTCAATTTATTGGAACATAGATTTTCCTAACTAAGAAAATGAATCTTCCTTCTGTCAGCTTCATGTCCCTAATAGAAAATTTTGATTGTTTTGTCAATTTTATCATAGATATTTCTTAGTGCTTTGAAACAGGACATGTGGTAAATCGGAAGACTAGATAATGTGACCTTAATGAGGGTGAACTTTCCCTAGGAGACAAAATTTTTTATTTCCATTGAGCCAAGTTGGTTGAGAATTTACCCAGGAAAGGTTAGAAAAATTTGCCTCTAGCATAAAAATGATTAAAGTTATAGCCAAGATATTTATCTAGATTATGAGACACTTTAACTTTCAATATCGTTCTGACGCATAAATATAAGGTTGTGGTTTCTGCTTACCATTAAAACAAATTTTGAGGTTAATTTGCTATCTCGACATAGCACAAAAGGAATCCAAAGTGGATTTGATTTAATGGCATGCTTCCTAATTAGTTTCAAGGAAAATATAATAATCATCCATAAAAAGTAGATGATTCACTGACGTGGTTTGGTGACTAATTTTTATCTCTTGAATCTTTTTCTTAATTTTCAATTTAGATAGCATAAGTGAGCAAGATTTGGCATAAAATGAATAGATAAGGGGAAAAAGAGGGTTTTTTCTTTCTTAGACCTTATTTTGGAATAATGAATTCCAATGGTTCCCCGTTGATTAGAACCTGATATGTAACCAAAGACACACATGACATAATTAATTTTGTCAAATGGGGACTAAAGTCCATTAATAGAGAACTTGTTCTAGGAAAGACCAACTAACACGATCATAAGCCTTGTTCATATCAGTCTTGAAAGCCCCTAAAATCCCTTTTCCTTTAGACTTGTTGTGGATGAGATGAATAATTTCTGCTCTTAAAATAATATTATCTGAGATTTATCTTTTCTTAATGAAAGAGTTTTGAAAAGGAAAGATCATATAGTTAAGAATCGGTTTTAACCTGTTGATGAACACTTTCGAGATAGTTTTATATACTACATTGCACAAACTAATTGGGTTAAAATTATCCACTTTAACTAGATTTTAGGATTAAAGCAATAAAAGTTTGATTTACTTCTTTTAGCATTATTCCTAAATTGAAGAAAGATAGGGTAGCAGATGCCACCAATGGGCCCACGGTCTTCTAGTTTTCTTAGAAGAAAATTATCGACTTACCATTTGATCTTAGTGCTTTCAAAGCTCAATGTTAAAGATAGCCTTCCTTATTTCTTGTTACTTTGAGGGAGCACCTAGCATATTTTTTTAGATATGCCAAGTTTAGGTACTTGGATTTATGATAGGAAGCTCTGAATCGTGTCAGAGGGAAGTTGATCATCCATGATGAAATTTTTTTAGAAGTGTTCAACAAAAAGATGGACAATCTGATTATGGTTTTCCGCTTAAGTGTCGCTCCTATCTTTAATTTTGAGTATTTTATTTTGCATTCTTCTTCAGTTCACGATTATATAGTAGAATTTAGTGTTTCTTTCCCCTTCGACTATCAAATCCACCTTAGATTTTTGCATCAAGTGAACTTGTTCCTGTTTCGAGATTTCCTTAGGCTCCTTTCTTATATGTTTTTCTTGCTGTGAATAACCATCATGTAAGTTGTTTGTTGCGTAAATTCCAAAGCCTTTACGAAAGCCTTTTTCTTCCTATTGATATCTCCAAAACAACTCTTGTTCCAGACTCATAACACATCTTTGCATAATTTTATCTTGGCCATTAGTGTAAAAGTAGGAGAACCTTTGATATTATTGGCTTAAGCATCTTTATTAACATTTTTGCACCTACGGGTCTTGCAACCATATAGCTTTGAATCTGTATGGTTTTCTGACAAACAACATTTCTCACTTTGTAGTAAAAACCATAACACCATGATCGGAATGTACAATAGACAGGTTGAGCAAGTAGGCTTAGGGAAAAGTCTCTAACCAGGCTGGGCTGCAAAAAGTTCTATCCAAAAGTTCCCATATAACTTTTTGTCCCTCCCTGTTGTTTGTCCATGTAGAAAAGTTCCCATACAAGGTAATTCTAAGAGATTGCATTTATTTAGACATTTTTTAAATTCGATATGTCCTTTTAATTTTATATAAGTGGGAGAAAATTTATCTAATGGATTAAGGAACTAATTGAAATCACTTCATAGAAATCCATCTTTCATTAGCAACTTGAGAATGAATTTAATAAGTTGTTCCCAAATTCTATGTTGTAAAGAAGGCATTGGGTGCCCATAACAACATGTGATCCTAGAAAAAGAATTATCTTTATCATACATAGCAAAATGTAGGAGATCTTTATTCATGAAATAAAATGTTACATTCAAAGAATCATCACACATTGCAAAATGAGCCCTCATATTTTCCTTTATAAGACTATCTTTCAAAATGATTAAAGTCCCATCTTTTTACCATTGAGATAATATCATAAGTCTTTTTTTTAGTTTTGATCAAAAAACAAAAGTGTAGTTTGTGTTTTTGAATTTAGTTTTTGAGATAATGAAGAGCTAGGGGTCGACCCATACCCCTAATGTTCTAGCTAAGGACTATCATGGCTGTTGTGGAGGCTGATTTAGGTCAGCTTACCTAAACCCCCAATAAGATGTGATTTTTCCATTTTCATCAACAACATTTAGATTCCATATTCTTCTTTTCATCTGTGTACTATCCTCTGAGGTGTTTTCATTTTCATCAATTTCTCTATTTCCTTTTCCTCTATGGTTTCTTGAGTTTGGCTAGTTGAGTTAGGTCTAGCTTTTATCGATACCATGTTAGTAACATCATCCTATTGTTGACAGTTATGACTTTTGAAGCATCAAAAAACTTTTAAAAATCTATTTTATTTTATGCTATTCTTTAGGCAAATAAAATTTCAGTTAAGATTATGATAGTATGTAGCAGATTTTTTTGCATTTCAGTTTCAAAATTTGCTATATAAATTGATGCTTTTGTCATTGAATAAAATCAGATTTCTACTATTTTCAAATATACTTAACTCTTGTTTTTCCCATAAATTGGTGTCAGAGCTTTTATCTTAAGGGATCTGTGAGGTTGAGAGAGCTTAAAAACACCTTTCCAAACACTTACCCATTTAGGATTAAAACCTACAAGCAAAAGGTAATGGATATGGAAGTTTCTTCCACCTATCAATTTGCACCTTTAATATTTGATGGAATAAATTACCAAGTGTGGGCTGTCAAAATGGAAGCCTACCTTGATGGAAATGATTTATGGGAGGCTGTTGAAGAAGAGTATGAAGTTCCTCCTCTTCCAAATAATCCAACAGTTGCTCAAATGAAACTTCATAAAGAGAGGAGACAAAGGAAATCGAAAGCCAAAGCAAATCTCTTCCCAGCTGTCTCATCCATAATTTTCACCAGAATCATGACGTTGAAGATAGCACATGAAATCTAGAATTTCTTGAAGAAAGAATATGCTGGAGAAAAAAGAATCAAATGGATGTAAGTGTTGAATTTAATCCGAGAATTTGAGATGCAAAAGATAAAAGAATCAGAAACAATCAAGGAATACTCTGATAGACTACTCAGCATTGTCAACAAGGTAAGACTTTTTGGTACTTTTGATTCTAGAATTATGCAAAAAATCCTAATCACAATTCCTGAAAAATTTAAGGCTAAAATTTCATCTCTGGAGAACTCAAAAGATATATCAAGTATTACCTTGGCAGAACTGTTGAATGCATTGCAAGCACAGGAACAAAGGAGACTTACGAGACAAGGAGGAACTATGGAGGGTGCTTTTCAGCCTAAATCGCAAAGCTATAGTAAAGGCAAGAACAAGAAAAAAAGGCAGAATAATAACAAGCTTGGAGGCTCCGCAAACAACAACAACAACAAAAGCAACAACTCTCAAGCTTTTCCATCTTGTCCTTACTGCAAAAAAACCAATCATCCACAAACAAAATGTTGGCGGAGACCAGATGCAAAATGTAACAAGTGTGGTCAGTTAGGACATATGAAAAAAATATGCAGGTCTTAACAGCAACACGGAGAAGCCAAGACTGTTCATAATCAACATGAAGAGGAGTAGATGTTTGTGGTATCATGTTTCTCCACTAGAAGCACAACCGATAGCTGGCTTGTGGATAGTGGTTATACGAACCACATGACTTATGATCGAGAACTCTTTCGAGAGCTTGACAATACTGTTATCTCTAGAGTTAGAATTGGAAATTGAGCATACATTGCTGTGAAAGGCAAATGAACAATGGCAATTGAAGGACACACAGGTTTGAAATTAATTTTTGATGTTTTGTACGTTCCAAAAATTAATCAAAACCTTTTGAGTGTTGCTCAGTTGTTGGAAAAAGGGTATAACGTGTTGTTTGAAGATAAAAACTGCAAAATTAAAGATGCAGAAAGTAGAGATGTGTTCAAGGTTCAAATGAAAGACAAAAGCTTTGCCCTAGATTTAATACAAGAAGAGTAGGCTGCTCTACATAAAGAAGACAACAATGAAATGCTTTGGCATAAGAGATTGAGGCATTACCATCATGCAGCTATAATTTTTATGAAAAATGATCTTGTGAAAGGTTTGCCTCAATTGAAGAAGGAGCTTCTTATATGTGCAGCTTGTCAATATGGGAAGCAAACAAGGCTGCCTTTTCCACAAAATAAGTTTGAAGGGCTGCTCAAAAGCTATAATTAATACATACAGACATGGAAGGACCTATGAGAACACCACCATTCAATGGTACTTTTGTAGAAACTCAAAGTGGATGCAAGATGAAGGTGATCAGATTGATAACGGGGCTGAATACACTTATGAAAAATTTAACAAATTTTTGTCAAGATGCAGGCATAGAACATTAGCTAATAGCACTTTACACACAGTAGCAAAATGGTGTTGTGAAAAGAAAAAATAGGACAATAATGGAGATGACAAGGTGCTTACTTTATGACAAAAGGCTACCAAAGAAATTCTGGACAGAGGCTATAAACACAGCTGTTTATCTACTAAATAGGCTCCCAACGAAAGCATTGTATAAAAAGACTCCTTTTGAAGCATGGTATGGTTACAAACCAGATTTTGTTGATCTGAAAACATTTGGTTGCTTGTGTTTCTCTTATATTCATCAGGTTAAGAAAGATAAATTAGACAAGAAAGCAGAACCTAAATTTTTTGTAGGATACAGCTCAAGCTCAAAAGCCTACACAATTTACTTACTAGAAAGCTACAAAGTAATTATTACTAGAGATGTCCAATTCCATGAGTCAGATAGCTGGAGCTGGGACTATGATAATAAGATTAAACCTTATAAGAAGAATGATGATGTAGATAATAAACCTGTTAGAGGTACCCGATCACTTTTATATATATATATCAAAGATGTAATGTAGCTGTAATGGAACCTGCAGGATATGAGGAAGCTGTAACTGATCAAAAATGGGTAGTTGCAATGAAGGAAGAGCTCAACATGATTGAAAAAAACCAAACATGGGAACTGGTGAACAGACTTAATGACAAGAAAGCTATAAAAGTGAAATGGGTTTATAGAACCAAGCTTAATCCCGATGGTTCTGTAAACAAGTATAAGGCAAGGCTTGTTGTTAAGGGATATGCTCCAATGTTTGGGGTAGATTTTTCTGAAACATTTGCTCCAGTCGCCAGGTTGGATACCATAAGAATATTGTTGGCTCTTACTGCACAAAATGGATGGGTTGTACACCAAATGGATGTTAAGTCAGCATTCTTAAATAGGTACTTAGATGAAGAAATATTTATGGAGCAACCACAAGGTTTTGCTATTCAAGGGCAAGAAAAGAAGGTATATCGATGGAAAAAGGCCCTTTATGGATTAAAATAGGTGCCAAGGTCTTGGTACAGCAGAATTGATGCACACTTGGTGAACTTAGGCTTTGAAAAATGTCTAAGTGAATTTACTTTATATGTCAAGAAGGTTGATAATGAAATACTTACGGTGTCTCTTTATATTGATGACTTGCTTGTGACAGGAAGTAGAAAAGAGCTGATTGACAAGTTTATAGAAGCCATAGGAGATGTTTTTAAGGTGATAGATCTTGGCAAGATAACATTCTTCCTTGGGATGCAGGTACAACAAAAGTAAAATAAAATTTTTGTTTGCCAAAAAAAAAAAATGCAAAAGAAGTCCTCAAGAAATTTAATAAGGAATAGTGTAAGCTAGCTGCAACTCTAATAAACCAAAAAGAAAAGTTCTGCAAAGAAGATAGAGCTGAAAAGATTGATGAAAGTTTATATAGGAGCTTAATAGGCTGTTTGATGTATTTGGCTGCAACTAGGCCAGATATCATGTACGCAGTAAGTTTGCTATCAAGGTACATGCATTATGCTAGTAAAATTCTTTTACAAGCAATAAAAAGAATTCTTAGATATGTTAGAGGTACAATTGATTATGGAATAAGGTTCAAGTTGAAAGTTTCAGTTTCCATGGTTATTCGGATAGTGATTGGGCTGGATGTGTAGATGACATGTGAAGCACCTCAGGTTACTATTTTACCTTTGGTTCTGGAATTTTTTCTTGGTGTTCGAAAAAACAAGAAATCACAGCACAGTCCACAGCAGAAGCATAATATGTGGCAGCTACTGCTGCCATGAATCAAGTGGTCTGGATCAAAAAACTACTGTCAGACTTGCAAATGAAGCATGAAAAAAGCACACAGATATTTATGGACAACTAAGCTACAATTTCAATAGCTAATAATTCGGTGTTCCATGGCAGAACAAAGCACTTCAAAATAAAATTTTATTTTTTAAGAGATGTCCAGAAAGAAGGAGAAGTGTAACTGATCCACTACAAAATAGAAAATCAATGGGCTGACATTCTAACAAAGGCGTTACCTAAAATCTGATATGAATTCTTGAGGCAGAAGCTTGGTGTAAGCAGCTTCAAAGCCAAGGAGGAGTGTTAACAGTTATGACTTTTGAAGCTGTCAAAAAACTTTTGAAAATCTATTTTATTTTATGTTATTCTTTAGGCAAATAAAATTTCAGTTAAGATTATGATAGTATGTAGCAGATTTTTTTGCATTTTAGTTTCAAAATTTGCTATATAAATTGATGCTTTTGTCATTGAATAAAATCAGATTTCTACAATTTTTAAATATACTTAACTCTTGTTTTTCCCACACATATATCTATAAGTTTTACAGGGTATTAGTTACATCTAATTAGTACTAGCCTAAAAATGGGCTTTTTGAAGGGATGGGATAACATCGGCAGTTACCAGTCAGTCTAGAATTGGATTAATGTATCATACACACTGTCATTAATCTCAATGTTGAAGTTTTTTGTTTGATTATTGTTGAATTGGTTTTGTTGCTGATAAAATTTTTGTATCCATTCCGCCATTGCACTATCAACTTGTTCAAAGTTATCTAAAATATAACTGAAGCATTAGTGAAAAGGACTCACCTAATGAGATTGTTATCCATCGAGGCTTCTTTGATGTTACAAGGGAATAAGGGTAAGCTACTGCTTAAGGACAAAATTATAGAAATTAAAAATTTTTAATAATTGTACTACTTAAGTTAATAATAAGGTTTAAGATATCAGTCTTTTTTTTAGAGAGCTCAATCTTGAGTAACAAGGAACAACAAATTTTGTTGGATTACACTTTAATGGTGTAATTAATGATTTAACTAAAAAGTTGATTTTGACCATTCAAATTGATTAGGTCATGCAGCAATCATCTACAATAGTATTGAAAAATATTGTATTGGATATTTTTATTATGGATATTTTTAATAGAAGAGAACGTGATCTTAAGTATTCAAGTTTTCATTACCTATAATCACTTTTCAATTTATGTCTTCTAGATACTAAATGCCCACACTTATAAAAAATATTTTATGGTAAATAATCTAATAATATAAGATATAGTATTTTTTTTTTTTAAAATAAAGAAGTTATCAATAATTTTTTTTTAAAAAATAAGAAAATTATGATGGTACTTATGAAACAATTTTTTGTAAAAGTAAATTTCTTAAATATCCTTAATTGCATTTTGTATCATATATTCAATTTAGTTTTTGTGAAATTTCACTAACTGAGTTTGTGTATGATTGACTGATGACATTAACTCATCCAATACTTTTAATAATAGCATAGATCTATACTAATATTAAAGCTTCTGACTAAGTTAGTGTCAAGAATTGACTAAATTTCAACTTGGTTGGATAAATGTCAAAAAACCTAATTGAAATAAGGATAATAATTTTACACATTTTCAATGTATAAAATTTCACAAACAAGGTTAGTGAAACTACATATATCCTTTAAGGTTGAGTTACAAGAATAAAAAAATATGTAAGATATATGTTTTCATACTAACATCGTTTGTGGAGGTTCGTAAATTCCATTGGTAGTGTAATGTATAATAGTCCTTGAAATAATAATTTAAGGATATTAATGTGTTTTATAATAAAAAAAAAACTTAATTTGAAAAGGTACTTGTTTTTTTTTAAAAGATACTCAAGTTAAAAAATATCCACTTAATTTTAAAATAAAATTCATAGTTCTAAAGTAAACTTTTACATATTTTTTCATCCATTGACAAAAAGAAAACTACCCACTCATTTCACTTTTAAAAGTAACTATTCACTTTAAAAAAATACCTATATCTTTTTAATATATTTAACAATTAATATCTTTTAAAGATATATATTTTTAAACATTGTCTTTTTTACATACATAGTGGGTATGTCCAATTCTAATACTATATAAAGTCTTTCACTGAATTAGTGCTATTGATGCAACAATATAGGTTGGTCGACTAAGGACAGTTTGCAGGTTCTCTAGGGTAAGACATACAAAGCAAAAAAAGTTAGAAGGCACAAGAATTGGTACTCCAAGGCACACTCAGATGCTTAAGTCAACAAAAAATATTTTGAGGAGGAAAAGAGATAAAGCAATAAAATAGTAAATATGCTGTAAAGGTTGAGCTTAGAGTTTAGGGAGAATACTTCACCTTATATATATTTCATGCGTGACTTAGGGTTGTGTGACAAGAGTTAACGTACCCTAGAATGAGCTTTGAGTGAGATAGACAATCTTAGCCCATATGTGTGAGTCGCCACATATGGGTATAACAATTGCCTCTTAGGGCTGTGGATGATTGTCAAGTGACCATTCGCAGCCCTCAATTAAGCTTTCTGAATTTTAGCAATCTGTATATATATTTTTTAACCTAGCAATTGCTTGTTTAGAATTCAAAATTTGAAATTCAAATTTGAAATTGACATGAGGAAAACAAGCATGATTATTGCATAGTTATACCATGCCATTCAAAGTGTGACATGCACCATTGTTGCATGCGTTAAGGCTTGATAGTATTTATAGTGTTGTTTCTTTGCAACACTCTCTATCTCTTCATTTTCTTCTGCATCAAAAGTACATGGCCTTCATTCTTTACTAAAATTTTCTTTTGATTTTCATTTGAATCTTTTAGCATTATTATTTTTTATTTTGTTGAGTTTGCTTCTGATTTCTTCATGCATTGATTGTTTTCTTTCTAGAACTACATCTTCTTTTATTATAATATGGCCATCAATGTGTTATTCTTTATTAATACTGAGCAATACCAATATTGTTTCCACCACTGCGTTCTTGTATTTTTTTTGGCTAAGATTATGTTGATTTTCCCTTATTAATCCATTTTTGGTTTTCTTTTTCAATTGGCAGAAAATGATAGTTAGAAGCTAGTGGTAAAAAGATACATATCTGTAAAAAATGACAAGCTTTAATTTAAGTGAGTCTAGTGTTAACTCATATTAGAAGTAGAGAAAGGTTTATTTATTCTTATGGAAGGGGAACAAAATTCTACCATGGTTAGAGAATGTGAATAGTCTTAGGGTTCTCCAAATGTTGAGCAAGAATCTAGCAAGAATGAAAGAAGTGAAGGCATCCTAATTGCAGTGGAGCAGATGGATACTGGTTTAGCTAATACACATGCATTTAGCACTAATATGGTGATTGTTAAAAAATATCATAGAGATAGAGAATTCAGTTTTGGCTAATATGAGATATCAAAGCTTACATATGGGTGAATAGTTACAAATGTTGAGGGAACAGTGTGCCATTCTACCTACACATTTTCAAGGGCAGTTTCCACTTGCCCTTAAAGCTTTTCTTCTATAAAGTACTGAATCGTTATAAAATCTCTCCAAATCAGCTTAAACCTAATTCTTGGCGATATTAGTGAAGTATTTCATCATCTGTAAAGAAAAAAATTAGGTTTCAACTATAGAGGTGGTAAAGCACTTGTTTAAGTTAAATAAGCAAGGTAAGTGTTAGTACTACTTGCAGTCTAGCAGTAAAGGATTGATATTGGACACCCTTTCTAATGTTCACATTGCAAATGACCAATTTTTCATTATTTAAAATAAGGCAAGCATAGAATGAGGCTTTCCAATTAAGTGGAACCATTGATCACTTATACGTAACATGAAGGCTCCTTTTACAAAATTCAAGGCTGAGTTAAAATAATTTTTTACCAATGATCAGATTAAGTGCCAAGATTATTTGACTACGTAAAAAGTCTAACAATATTGCCTTGATCTTGATGCTTTTCATATTCTGGATGATGTTACTTGCTTTGTTGGTTAAAAAGGTCACCAGTGTGCATCATCTCCTAGAAAAGTTTTAGGTACGATATTTTTTATTTCTCATACATGTAGCTCAGGCATTCTATAGTAGAGGTATATAACTTTGTGTTTTTCCTTTTTGTAGATAATTTATTCATTGAATTTTAGTTTACAAGTGGATCACCAACTAATGTGATTGACTTGCATGATTCACCTGAAATTATGGCCATTATTTAGGCGATTACATAAGGGCACTATGTTGACCCCATGAAAGCCACCTTGGGGGAGGTAAAAAGTTTTTCTGGTCAATTGACAAGTGAGAACATGGTTAAAGAAACATCTATTATTTTTTCTTTTATGGATATACACTAGAGGTGCTTCTTTTTGAGATAATTTAGCATTTTTTGATTTTAGTTGTTATTTTTCTTTCGTTAGAATAGATGCAGCTACACATGCTGCCTTGGCTGAGCGTGAAGTAAAGAAAGCTACTAAACTCAAAGGTAAGTCCCATGGTAAAAGTATGGCAAAAGATGGTCAAAGTGTTCTTCCACCGTCTAAAAGGGTTAACTTTGACCCATCAGTTAGTGGCAGCCAAAGCATTATTCCTATGTTAGCCCAGAGGTGACGTCCGTTAGTGGCAACTTTTTTGTGGATGTTATGGTCATTTCTACCAATCGATCAGATTCTTCAACACCCTCTTTACTTGTGTTTTCTAATGGTCTCCTACTAAGTCTACTTCTATTTCAAGTGGGTCTAGTGAGACTAGTGCTGGTAACCTGAATTTACATCTATGAAGGAATAACCTTTTGCTGAGTAAAGGTATTTTGAGTGATAGGGAGGTTATCTGTAGGTAGGGTAATAGGTCTATTTCTCAGTTGGATATAGAGTTTCTGTAGGCGAAGAATCCAACAGCTAATCTTTAATCTAGCTTGGCCTACAAAATGGTCACAAATTTTTTTTAAGATTATTGCTTTTTAATTATCTTTTACATGTGAGGTTGCTATAATGAAACATTAATTCTTACTCATAGGCCCTGCATTGCTAGATAGTGGTTACTCACTAAATACACCAAGTTGTCACCAAACTTATAGGAATAAATAAGGAGACCATTGCCAGTAAGGTGAAAGGTCAAGAATTGCAAGCGCAGATCAATGAGCTAGTGCTTTAAAAAAAAAGTTTCTGACAATCTGGCTTTGAAGACACGGGAGGAAGCTACAAAAACTAAGGCAACTTTTGAATAATTAAAGACAAAACTAAAAGTAGCCAAGGATGAGATAGCCCATTTGTCCAAAGGTCTATGGAAGTAAAGAGCGCGTATGCTACTTGTGATTTGGAATTGGTAGCGGTGACTGCCAACATTTCTAAGTTAGAGTTACAATTTAGTGAAGCTGATACACGCACCAATAGGCATTGAACATTCAAAAAGAGTCATTCTTGGATTAGATGCTTGCTTGTGGCGGTGAGTACAGGAAGAATATGCTATATGGTGTCTAGCTACTGTAGGGTCCTTTAGATTGAGCGATGTGAATTTACCAAGCTTTTTCCTCATGCCAAAAGATTTAACGTGTTTTTTCCAAGTCAACAATAGGTGGAAGAGATATGCTAAAAAAATGTTGCTTTCATTACCCCTACCTTTGTTGAGGAGATCAAATATGAACATGATGTAGAGTATGAAGATGGCAAGTAGGTTGATCAAGTCTTGCAATAGAGAGTGTTCAGAAGGATGTGTTTTTTTCTTCTACCGTGGATGTTAGTGCTTAGGCATTATGTACATATTTTAATTTTGAAAACTTTATGTAATTTTTCAATAATAATAAGATTCATATTTCTTGTTGAGTTATGTAACTTTGAAAACTTCTTGTAATTTAGCAAATTTCATTTTCCAATAGAATAATCTTTTTCTAAGTTATTTTATTAGCAATTTGTCACAACAAAATCTTTGTTTTTTGATAATCAAGATAGGAGTCCTGAGTGTTTTTGTAATATTATAGTAGACCTCTTTTAGTGGTGGTGACTAGATATAGTGATAATTTAGTTTTTTGACAATTGCAATTCCAATCACCTTTTTATATTCTTTATAAACATTTAGTGGTTTTCATGCTGCGATTTGTGATTGCCCACTTGTATTCTTTTTGGAGAATAAACTTTTGGTGGTCTTAATGTTGCAATTCCTGAATGCCTACTTGTATTCTTTATGGAGAATAGATCTTTGGTGGTTTTCATGTTGCAATTAGTGATCGCTCACTTGTATTCCTAATGGAGAATAGACATTTGATATATTGTCTTAAAGAGCAGATTAAACATAAAATGCTATTAGATGCTTGAAATAGCCTATTGGCTTTATTTATTGATAACTAAATTTTTATCCAAAATTTTTTCTATAGGTAATGCTTTTTAAATGAATCGCATTCCAAGTATTAGATATAGGTTTACCTGCAATATTTGTCAGTCTGTACATCCCAAATCCAATGACTTAGGAGATCTAGTAGGGTTTTTCCTAGTTTGGGGATAACTTTTTCTTATCAACTGTTGGTCTTGCTTCACAATATCTTAGCACTAGGTCACCTACTTGAAATTGCTTGTGATTCACTCTCTTGTTATAATATTAGGACATTTATTGTGCTTTAGCAGCCATTCTAATTGTTGTTTATTCCTTCTTTTTACCAATAAATCAAGATTTATCCTTAAATACAAATAGTTTAGGTAGTGTTCTGCATTAGCAATTTAGATGCTATGAACACAAATTTATGTTGGAATCACTACCTTTTTACTGTAGACCAAGCTGAAAGGTATGACTTTTGTGGCTTAATATTTAGTTGTTCTGATTCCCCTGAGTATTTTTAGTGTTTCCCATGCCAAGGCCCTTTTTGCATCATCTAACTTTTTCTTCAATAGCTGAAGTATATTTCTATCCATATGCTCAAACTATCCATTAGATTGGGGATGGGCAACAGAGCTGTGTACCAAGCTAATGTCAAATTTCTAGAAAAAGCTTTTCAATTTGTTGATTTGTAATTGATTTTTGTTGTCCATTATAATGACATCACTATCTCGAATCGGCAAAAAATGAATTTCCAAATGAAACTTTCCATGGATCTGGCCCATGATTGTTGCTATACCCACTTTGTGAAATAGTCATAAGTTACAATCAGGAATTTGTGCTATAACATCGCCAGAGAAAATGGACCCAATATGTCAACCCCTTACACACAAAAAGGATATCGGTTGAAAACTTGTTTAAGTACTTCGACAGGCTATTTGGCTACTTTCGGTAGCCGTTGTTATCTTTCACACCGTTTTACCTAGCTTGTGGCATCTTTTCCCATAGTCGGCTAGAAAAAAAACCTTATCTTAGGGCTTTCGGTGCTAACACTCTTCCTCCATGTGATTTCCATATACTTCTTCATGAATTTCTCTTAGGATATAGTTTGCTTCATTTAGGTCTAAGCAAATGAGTAAAGGGAAGATAAAAGATTCTTATATAAAACATTGTTAATGATTGTATACTTGGTTACCCTTTTTTCCATCCGCTTTCTTAGTAATGGATCGTCGGTGCAACTTGATCTCGAAGGAAAGATATTATGGGGGTTATAAATCAAATAAAACTAGCTCAGTTAAAGAATTTAAATACAAACCAAATTAAAATAAAAAATTACAAGTATTTAAATCTTTAAAATTTTAATAAATAACTACTCACTGCAAAAAAATTACTACCATATTATTAAAACCTAACTTATTTTTTTAAATATAATAGTTTTAAAAATATTTTTAGCAAAGTGTGATAAATATTAAATATTAGTTGTATTAAGAACTTATGGTACATTTAGTTTACTAAAATAGAATAGAGTTATAATATAATAGCTATTCTATAAAAATGGAATAGAGTTTGAAAGGAATATAATAACTATAAGAGTAGTTTGGTTTGGTAGAATGAAACCCAATGGGATTGCAATGGAACACTAACAAAGGGGATTTGAATCTCCTAGAGTAATTTCGTATTACATCTAAAGCCAGAATAGCCATTGAGTGGGGAGGTGCGGAATGACTATTCTAGGAGTATAAGGAATAAAGCCAAAATTGACCATTTCGTGAAATTGCCATTCCACCAACTGATTCATGTCAGTATAATGCATCAAATGGCCTTGTAATAGAATTGCTATGCATGTAAAGAAAACATGTTATCGTCTAGTTCTTGGATGGATCTGATTAAAACTAGACATACATTTTTTGAAGATTTTAAATTAAGTTGGTCAAAATTAAAGAAGTAAAAAAAAAAAAAGAAAATGGATGAGAGTAGAGGTGCTCATGGCTATGCCATGGTTCGAATTTTTTTTTTATTTTTTGCCTTAACCTAAATTTAGCCCAGGCCAACCTGTTAGCTTAAATCACTATTAAAAATATGTTGATATTAATATTTATATATTTTATAATTAAATATAAATAAAAAATTAAATTTTATTATATTGATAGTGATCTAGATCGATGAGCTACCTACTTTTAAACAAATCTAAACAAGGTTTCCTCATTTTATGTGATCAAGGCCTAATAGACTTTCATATAGAATAATAATAATAATAATAATAATAATAATAATAATAATAATAATAATAATAATAATACTACCACCTAAAACTTTTGCTAAAGATTGCATACCTTGCAAGTTGCAAATGATAGGTTCCATTAAGTTATACAAGAAATATAACCCAGTTTCGCCTAGTAATATTTTGGCGTTTTATATAAAAATAATTCTAAAAATATAATAATATTAATAATAATACTATTAATTACTTTGTAATTTTTTTTATCTTTTTTATTTGGTGATAGTAAATTTTTTATAAATAATTCTTTTAAAAATGTTTAGTTTTCTATATCTTAATATATTTTTATAATATAAATATAATGATATAATAAAGTATGAATAAACAAAAGTGTTAAAATTTATATAAAATAAATTGACATGAAAAAATAACATGAATACTAAGATGATGATATGTGAAAATTGAAAGTTTTTGGGATATTGTTAATTAAACTTAAAATTTTCGAATATAATTTGATTATATAACATGACATGAAAAATAATATCAACATGACACAAATAGCCAAACATGTTAAAGTCTGCGTAAAATAAATTGTTAACATGTCAAAATTTATACAAGTATAATACATTAAATATAATTATGGTATGAAAAGTAGCACGTATATTATAATATGTTGCACAAATTGAGACATATCTGAATAGTGTCAATTTAGATTGACGATTTTGAGCAACATATGATTATACAACATAAACACAATATCGAAAAAATAATTAGAATACCTTAAACATATAAAAACATGAATACAACATGAATATAAACATATTAAGATTTACATAAAATAAATCATTAATATGTCAAAATTTGAGTAAGTATATAATATTTTAAATTCGACTATAACAAAAAAAATAACTTAACCTGACAAGAATAAACTAAGTAAAAAAATATATAAAATATCACAAAAATAAAAAAAAAGGGTTGCCACATGTCAACCTAAGGAAGCAATCCTTAAGGATTGCTTTGATATGTAACTAGGATGTTAACTTGGCTTTGCCTGATATAGTTTGTTTTGACATTTTATAAAAAAAAAAAATTAAAGAATAAATAATAGTATAACAATTTATTGTTATTTTTTATAATTTTTTATTTGTTTGTTTGTCGTAGGAATGAAATTTTTATAAACACTTATTTTAAAAATATTTATTTTTTTATATCTTAATATATTATAATATAAATAAAATCATATGACGCAAAAAAATAGATACATATGTTAAAATTTATATAAAATAAACTATTAATGTGTCAAAATTTATATAAATATATAATTACTTGATTACAATTATACATGAAAAACTAATACAAAGTTATGAACACTCACAAGATGACATGTGCTACATTGAAAATTATTTTAATAGTGTCAATAAGACATGAAAATTTTGAACATAAAATGATTATATGAAATGAACACATGAGAAAATAATTAAAACATGATACGATACAAAAATAATATGAAAACGACATGACTATACAAATATGTCAAAAGCTACACAAAACAAATTATTAATGTATCAAAATTTATATAAATATATAATACGTTAAAAATAATTATGATCACATGAAAAAATAATGCGTATAAGACAACATATGGTGTGAAATTGAGAGTTATTTGAATGCTATCATTAGACTTAACAATTTTGAATACAATATGATTATATGACATGAACAAAAAAATAATTAAAATATGACATAACATAAAAAATAAATATGATACAAATGCACACACGTATCAACACTTGTATAAAATAAATTATTAACGTGCCAAAATTAATATAAGTATATAATACCTTAAATTTAATTATAACTTAAAAAATAATATAAATACAATATTAATATATAATAAAATCCACAAAAAAAAGAAGGCTAAGGAAGCAATTCCGTAAATCTCAAATTTAGGTGATTATTTTAATATATTCTTTCAAAATTTTAAAGATAGTTATTAGTGTATCTATATCATATTTTCGTCATATTTAAAGTATTTTTATATAAAATTTGGTAAGTAAATAATACATATTATATAAATTTTGAAACATTCAAGTATTTTGTTATACTTTAATTTTTTTGTCATGCTTGTTTCACCTAATTTTAGTTACAAAAGTTAAAAAATGTTTTCTTTTCTGTAACTTATATTTTAAAAAAAAATCCCCTAAGGGTTTAGGGCCTGACATGTGTTGGGCCCTTTTTATGACAAGTGACAAGCCTTAAACCCTTATATTTTAAAAAGTTTTTATATGTTTATTTTGTTTTAAGTTTCAATTTTGTTTTTGAGTTCTATATTTTAATGCTGGTGTACATGATGGGTTGGTTAAGTGTTTGTATTCAACTTGTTTAAAAAAATTAGAACATTTTTTTAGTTTTTTTAATTTAGATTTTAATTTTAATTTTAAATTCTTAATACCATTTTAAAATAATGTATTTTAAAAGGTTGATCTACATAGAAACTTACAGCTCGATTTATTCATGCCCAACTCGCTCAAGAAAGAAAATTATTATTTTATAATTATTTTTAAGTTTTTGTTTTATTTTTAAATAATATTTTTAAAGCAGTTGATGATCATATTATAACTTGTGGGCCAATTTAGAATTTGTATTTAATCGCTTAAAAAAATTCATTTTAGATTTTTTATATTTAAGTTTTTATATTTAATTAATTTTTCAATGGTATATTTAAAAGAGTTAGTCTACACGTTGACTAACATCTCAATTTAGGATTCGTATTTGACTTGCTTAGTAGAAAAGGTTTTAAAAATAAAGTACTTAAAAAAGTTAGTCCACATATTCATTTGCATGTTGGTTTAGGATTTGTAACGATTAGCTTAATAAAAAATTAAAAAATAAAATTATTAATTTTATTTTTACATGATATATTTAAAAAGATTAATCTATATGTTAACTTTTGGATTGATTTATGATCTATATCTAATTTTAAATATAAAATTTAAGTAAATAGCTAATGTTCAATAAAATTTAATTTAATGTTAATTTTTACTAATAATTAAAAATTATAAAAGAATTAAGCCCCAGTGAAAGAGGGCTTTAATTCTAGTTTCAAATAATAACTATAAATTGTAAATATTTACTATAAATTTGTAACCAACTTGTAATTCACAATAAATTGTATCATATCATATATCAAATTTTTTATGACCCATTGCCATCTCTAGTCACACAAGTTAAAAAATTTCTTTGATTCTTATTAATAATTATATGTGTTATAATAACTTTAAATTATAAATATTTTTAAGTGAGGAACCCATTTTGTAAGTTTACCAATAAACTGGATTAAAAGTGCGTGCACACACACACACACACACACACACACACACACACAAATTCACCTCTATCCTCACAGGATTCTTTTAATATATAAGTATGCATTGGAGATTTTTTTTCGGATATTGGAAACAAATAATGTAGGCGATTTAGGTAAGTTATTGTGTATGTATATATACATATATATAATTGCTTTTATATGCTTGAAAATAAAGCTAAGAAGAAAATTACATCACATTTTAACTCAAAAGTAGTTTCTTAAAAAATATAAAAATATTTACAATAAAAAAATCAAACAATGTATGTGGAACTGATATATTTGATGTTCTTCACAAAGTGTTATTTAATATTTCCTTTATCTCATTTCTTATGCGTGTGTGTATGTGTTTTTTGTTTTGTTTTTTTTTTTTTTTTGCAAAAAAGATAGAGATAATCAAATTTTATTGTAAATTAAATGCATGTGATTATTATTGATATTTGAGATTTTAAATGCAATCCATATTTTAATGTGTACGATAAATATGCATCTTATATGTAAAAAGTTAAGATTGATACAAATTTTAATTCATTTAGATTAGGTTGATATCTATCGTTAATTTTCATTTTACAAGTTCTAAAAAAAATTAGTAAAATCTAAATTTAACAATTATCATACAATAAGAAATAACATCATTTAATATATAAATTTTTACCATTTAACAATCATAATATTTTTCCCCTTGATTCAATACCTAAGGTTTAAAAAATTCATTAACATCAATTTATCTAACATTATTCAAAATTTTAGTTTTAATTTTCATTTATCAAATACAATAATTTTTTATTCAATAATATAAAAGCCAAAAAAAATGATATTATTTTTCAAAAAAATTAAAGAACCAATCATTATACGATATGTGACATGAAAGTAAGAGTTATTTGAATAATGTCAATTAGACATGGTAATTATGAAATAACATGATTATACGACATGAACTCAACATAACAAAAATAACTAAAATAGGATCGGCACAAAAAATAACATAAACATAACACTTTTGGAAATATTTTAAAAATAGGTGAAAGGAATAAGGAGGTAATTGATTGAATAATCAATTAATGGGAAACTAGCACATATGAAGCTACAGTTAAGTTCCAGACCAAGGAATTGATTAAAGATCAAATGGAGAAGCTTTAAGGTATAGGGGATTCATATCTCATGAGTTTTGGAATAGAAGATAAGCTTTTGTTATAAATTACACAAAAAGACTTGTATACCCATACAAAGGGATCTGAATGCCAAGTTTTGGAATATGTTCTATTAAAATTTAGAAAGAGGGATTAGGATCCCTTGAATCAAGGATTCAAATCCCTTAGTTTAAATTTTGATAGGTTTCTCTTAACAATTAGTTTCATTCCAACTTTAGTTATACATTTTCAAAAGACATCTTTTTACTGGTCAAAGGATGCCAAAGGCACCTATTGAGTACCAAAAGGTGAAAACTGAATGGAAAGACATGTTGATTGGATAAAATAACACAACCCCATATTATAAATAGCGATTAGAATTTCAAATAGGATTATTCTGATAGACAAATTAAAATTAGACTATGAAATGATATAGCATTGCTTTTCCTTTCATTTAATTCTTAATCGAAGCAATTCTTTTGTACTTTGTTTGCTGTAGGAAACTAAGTGGAAGAAAGATACTTTTGTCTTTCAGAAACAAGGCATTTAGTGGTTTGATTTTACTAGTGCAAAGTGATTTCAAACATGGGCTTTATTGTATTCTAGGGTTATTTGATAATATCATTACTAGTAGTGGCTAAATAAGCCTAAAAGAAAATGACATTCATAGCAGCATTGCAGCCATTTTCTCTAAAATTTGTCTCTTTTAGTTGAGGTCACTATTTTTAAGTTTACCCTTGAGAAACCAAAACTCCACAAACAACACTCTTTAGGCTTGTTTTCAATTTTTTTTTGGGAAAAAATAGAGAGTTTCAATTTTTTAAGGAAATGGCTATAAATTTCCAAAAGCTAGAGTACTTTACTAGAGGGGACTTTCTTTGTTAGCAAAAAATGAAGTAGATACTCCTCAACACATTGAACATTGCATATTTTCTCACCATTTCTAAACCAAAAGCAATGAAGAATGAAACAAACAATGAAGCTTTTGAAAGGAAAAAAATGGAAGAATAATTATTATACTTGTAGAGGATGCATCTTAAATAGTATTTTTATTCATAATTCAATTTTTTTTATCTATAACCTTTGCATTGAAATTATAGGATAAATTAAATGCAAGATACATAAAAGAGGATGCAACTAGCAAGAAATTACTGGTGACAAAGTGGAATTCATATAAAATGAATGATACTAAACCCATTATAGAACAATTTGTTGAAATTGAAATTATCCTTAATAAATTCAAGTAACGTAAGATGGAAATGGATGAGGTTATATTGTCTTATCTATTATTGATAAACTTCTATTAGCATAGAAAGACTTTAAAAGAACCTTAAAAATAATAATGTGGATATCTCTCTTGAAGAGCTTATCAGTCATTTTTGAATTGAAGATTAATATCACAAGAAAAATATGAAAGAAAAAGAGACTAATGTTTCTAAATTCCACGTGGTAGGGAAACAGAGCCTAATAAATCCACAAAGAGCAAAGTAATTTCTTCTAATGGTTAGAAATTCAAAAAGAAGAAAAGTGCATTTTTCATTATGCAAAGCAAGGCCATTTTAAGAAAAGGCCATTTTAAGAAAAGGTCACCTTTCTCTTTAAAAAGATAAAAAGAGCACTTCAAGTAACAAAAGGTAATTTATGGCGGTAATTTTTAAAATTAATGTCTTGGAAGATAACAAAGCATGATGGATTGCTTCTGGTGCTACAATAATTTATCCAAGCCTTATTCAAGTTTTTCCATACAGAATAGAAAATGAATGCGCTCTACATGAAAAATTCATTTACAATTGAAACCAAAGGGACAGAGGCAATAGATTTGGAATTCATATCAGGGAAAGTCCTTACTTTAACAAATGGTTATTATGTTCCTGAAGCGAGGAAGAATCTTGTATCTAATAGTTTGCTTAACAAGTTTAGTTTTAGGTTAGTATTTAAAAAGGATAAGTTTATATTATCCAAGGGTGGAATCTTTATGTACAAGGGTTATGCCCATAAGGAGATGTTCAATCTTAATGTAACTTTTGTTAATATCAATAATAAGATGAATGATTCTATTTACATGGTTGACTCATTTAAGTTATGACATAGTCAGCTAGGACATGTGCACTATAATAGAATGCTTGTAATGTTTAAGGACAACTTAATTCCTTTTATTAAGAAAAATAATGAGAGTAGTAATACTTGCATGCTTACTGAGATAGCTGGAAAATCATTTCTAAAAGATGAAAGATGTTCTAAATTACTTAAATTGATACATAGTGATGTATGTGACCTGCATGGAACTCTTTCATTAGGTGAAAAAAATATTATGTTACTTTCTTTGATGATTTCTCAAGATTTTATTATGTTTATTTAATGAATTCAAAAGATGAACATTAGATAAGTTTAAAGTTTAGAAGAATAAAGTAGAATTATTTTGTGATAGTAAAATGAAATCTTTAAGAATGGATAGCGGAGGAAAATATTATGATCCAAGTTATTTTGAGTCCATTAGAATTGTTTATGAAGTTTTAGCCCTATATATCCATAATCAAATGGTATGGTTGCATGTAAAAATAGAGTATTAATGAAAATGGTTAATGCCATGTTGTCCTGCTCCTGTTTAGAATAGGTTTTTTGGGTTAAGACAATGTTGACAACCTATCGCATTAAAAATAGAGTTCCAAATAAAAGGAATGAGGTTATCCTATATGGTTTTGGAAGAAAAGAAAACAAAACCTAAGTCATCTTAAGGTTTGGAGTTGTAAAGCAATTATAAGGTTCTTAAACCTAAAAGAAAGAAATTAGGAGAAAGAGGAATTAAATGCATATTTATATGTATGCATAAAATAGCAAGGCATATATATATTCGTGGTTGTTAAACCAAATGATTCTATTTCGATTAATATGGTAATTAAATCAAGAGATGCTATATTTGATGACATAAGGTGCAGTCAATTCCTCATTCTAATGATATTGCTCAAGTTAGTTCAAATGAACTAAGAAATGGCTATTCCAAAATTAATGAAGACAACCTTGTACCAAGAACATGTAAAAAAGCTAGGAAATTCAAAGACTTTAGCTTAGAGTTTTATATGTTTTTAGTTGAAGTAACAAGGGAAAACATAAGTAATCATATTGAATATTGCTTCAATATAAAATCAGATCCTAGAACATTTGATAAGGTAATGAAGTCTCAAGATGTAACTTTTTGGAGAGAAGCTATAAATGATGAAATGGACTCAATCATATGAAACAATACTTGGATTTTAGTAGACTTACCTCTAAGTTAAAGACTAATTGGTTGCAAATGGATTTCCAAAAAGAAAATGAAAGTGGATAGAACTATAGACAAGTTTAAAGCTAGATTTATTGTTAAGGGATTTACGAAAAACATGAAATTGATTATTTTGATACATATGCACTGTAACAAGGATTACTTAGTAAGAATTCTTGTGGCATTTGCCTTAATTTATAAATTAAAAATTCACAAAATGGATGTGAAAATAAATGGTGAATTGGATGAAGAGGTTTGTATGGAACAACCTGAAATGTTTGTGATTTTGAGATAAGAAAAAAAAGTGTGTAAATTGATTAAGTCTTTATATGGACATAAGCAAACTCTTAAGCATTGGCATCAAAAGTTTGATGAAGTAGTTCTAGCTAATGAATAAATTATTAATGAATCAAATAAATGTGTCTATGGTAAATTTACCAATGGGACTCATAACAAGTTGAAAAAACAAAAACGTTCTTTTTAAGCAATTTTGCTATGAAAGATATAGGTGTTGCTGATGTGATTTTGGGAAAAAGGATACATAGACAAAATGATAAATTGATCTTATCCCAATCTCACTATATTAGGAAAATTTTCAAAAGGTTTAATCACTATGAATATGCAATAGTTACAACACCATTTGATCTTAATATAAAGTTAGAATTTAATGAAGGAATACAGGTTGTACAATTGGAATATGCGAAAGTGATTGGTAGTTTGAAGTATGCTATGACATGTATAAGACTAGATACAAATGGTTGGGAAGCTTATTAGATATACAAATAACTCAAGTAACTTGCATAGGAAGGCCATATCTAGAGTACTAAAATACTGAAGGAAGATAATTAATTATGGCATTATAGATTATGGTGAACCTTTAGTATTTTAAGGTTACATTGATACAAGTTGGATAACCAACACAAGGGATTATTCATTTACAAATCGATAAATATTCATGATTAGTGGGTGGCAGTATCTTGAGGATCCAAAAAGTAAAAATGTATAACTAATTCTACCATGGCTTCAAAATTTGTTTGCATTGGCATCAGCAAGTAAAGAAGCGAAATGGTTTAAAAACCTGTTATATGAAATTCCTTTATGGCCAAACTCAATGTCACCTATTTCAATACATTATGATAGTGAAGCTACATTATCAAGGGTTTATTGCCAAATATATAATTAGAAGTCAAGACACATTGGTCCAAGACAAAGCTATGTTAAATAACCAATAACGGATGAGGTGATCACCATAGATTTTGTCAATTCAAGAGAAAAACTTGGTGGATCCATTGGCAAAAGGTCTTAAAGAGAAGTAGTGTCTAGAACCTCCAAACAGATTGGACTCAAGCTCATAAATTTAAGTCATACATGATGGAACCTCAACTTAACGCTTAATTGGACATTAAGTCTTGAGTTTTAATGAGTCTAAGTACATTATATAAATGTGGCTACAAATGCTAATACATATTTATTCATCTCAAGTTTATTAAAGTGCTTGGAACCATATGTTAAAAAGGGGAGTTTGAGTTGATTCTCTCAATGAGTCCATAACATGTAAATTAAAGTGTTGAAATGCATTATAGAATTGCATTTTTTATAAAGTTCACCTATATGAGTGGATGTGGTGCCGCAAAGGGCTTTGCTCTTAAGCACTAAAGAAATGGTACCAGATATATGGCCAATTATAGCGTCGACCATTACTAAATGGTTTTTTATGAAGCTTGAAATATTATGTTCATTAATAGAGGTGGCAAAATGAACCCGAACCCGAAAACTCACCCGAAAAAACTCGAGCCCGAACCCGATTTGACTAAAAAGTTAATGGCCTGAACCCGAATGGCCCAAACGCAAAATAGCTCGAACTCGAAATAACTCAAACCCGAAAGAACCTGAACCCGAAATGACCGGAGCCCGAAATGACCCGAACTCAAAAAAATCCGAACCCGAACCTGAGCCTGAGCTTGAGCTTGAGCCCGAGCCCGAGCCCGA